>CAMXCT020004346.1:178122-195622 GCA_947184155.2 Cladocopium goreaui
TCCTTTCATTTCTCCTTTCCTTTCTCCTTTCCTTTCTCCTTTCCTTTCTCCTTTCCTTTCTCCTTTCCTTTCTCCTTTCCTTTCTCCTTTCCTTTCTCCTGAAACTCACAAATGCGATTTAGGGGACAACAACTAGCATATTCACACCAGAACAGGGGATTGTATAATAAATTTTATATACCATCAAGACTTTAAGTCTATATCTCTAATAGCAACGGACTGAAACTTAGAATGCCTTGGACAAAAAAAATATTGAAAGGGTCTCCAAATATGGCGATAATCATGCGCACTTAGAATGCCTCATAAAGTCCAGCTCGCAGGTTTGAATGTTTTAGCGATGGAGGCATTCTAAGTGAGGCCAAAAAAAGGCATTCTAAGTGGCACCGTTAAAAATCTTAACAAACATGGCGGCATTCTAAGTTTCAGTCCGTCGCTATATATTTATATATATATATTATGTATATTATGTATATTATGTAAATTATGTGTACTATATTATATAGTATATGCACATATATATATATATATAATATGCCAAATTAAGCCGTGAATTATGCCCCGTGTGGAAAGCATCGATTTTCTGGCAGGAACTTTGAAGAGATCCAGTCCGCCCTGGTGACCACTGCTGAGGACGGGATTCGCGCAAAAAACTCGGAGGGTACCCATTTACTATACCAAAATGGATGGTTTATGATGGAAAAATCTATAAAAATTGATGATTTGGGGGGTAATGTGGGTAAAACAATATCATAAACCACCCATTTGGGAATGTAACCATACCACCAATTTCATGGTGATTATCAGAGTTAATTATCAATAATTATCAGACTATCAGAGTTTCCATCTTTGAATATTTGAGTGAAACATGAAAGTTCAGATCGGAAAGTTCACAAAGATTCCAAAACGGCAAAAGTGTCACAGTGTGGACCACATGGGCACACAGCGATGATGAGATTATCGGGGTCCTCGTGTCCCTCTCGGGGGGAAGATGTGTCCAGCTGTGCAGAAAGCAAGTGTGTCTGAAAGGATTGTGGCCACACACAAAATGACTTTCCGTGCTTGTGCAAAAAAAAACTCAAGTAATTTAAATTTAACATCTGTGCAACATGTCGCGTGTATATGCGTGTATATGCGTGTATATAGTTGATTTACCTCTTTCAAGTGGTGGTTTTACAAAGCAATCTATGAGTTTCTGGTAGCTAGAGCCATCTCTCAGGAACGACTGGCGTTTTACAACAATTGGAGGTTGCGGGAGCTGGGGCCTGGTGGCAGAGCTAGGGGTTGGGAGGTTGATGTTTTCTCCTTGTGACTTTGAAGATGATTTCAGTTGATTTACTCACATCTAGATCCTGAATTTACCTACTAAAGTATTCCCCCACTTGCTTTTTTAATACGAACTTTTGCAGATTTGTTATGGCTGATTGGGGGTTTAGGTAGTTGACTCAAAGTTTGAAACATGGATTGCTCAACACAAAGAAAGACCGCAACAGTTGAGCAGATGCACAGCCAGAAATGTCGTGTGCTTCACATGTTCTTGGTTTTGTTCTTCATAGTTCGATCTCTACAAATTTTGGATATTTTGGATGATGGTTGTTATATATTCCGACATCATCGGATTGCTATATCATAATATATCATAATTATATGATATTATATGATATTTATCCACATATAAAGCTCCCAATTGACGATCCTTAACTATTTCCCCAACAGCGGTGTCGGCGAAGGGTTCAGTGCTGGGCTTCCGGGATGGGCTGGGATAGGCTGGACCAAAAATGTCGTCAACTCGTCGAGGAGTGCCGGGAGTGAAAATGTATCGTCCGGAAAAGATCTTCAGAATGTACTCAAATAGTCCATAAATTGTACGCATAAGTACTGTCAATACTCTATGGATTAATTGATATTCTGAAGATATCCTTTTGGAAAAGTATCTCAAAGTGCACATACATAGTCCATCTCGAGTTGTCGTGTAGTTGCACATAGTTGCACACTGCCTTGTTCTGCTCAGGGCTTTCAACTCAAGCATTTGGAGAATCTTAGTGCCCACGAGAAAAAGATGCAGACAAGAAGATCAATATGTGTTTGCTCGAAAAAACATGCGATTCACATTGATTCGCAGCATTACACAAGGAATTGTCCATCAGTAGTCAAAACTAGGACCTAGGATAGTGATGGATAGTGCACGTGTCAACATATGACCAGTCCACCGTGCATGGCTGGTTCCCCAGATTGGAATATGAGAGCTGGATCCAACCTGCTGAGTCGAATTCATCGAAACATGAGGCAATAGACAGCACCTTCCCAAATAGCGATACCCCCTTTGAAGGTTATGTCATATACCTTTTGCACATACATCGTTTTGCGGGATATCCCCACATTTTGCCATACATCATTCTTGTACAATGTAAGGGATGGGACTTGCCCAAATTTGTTGATGTCCTTTTCGTGCACCTTGAGTTTCCGAGATTGCTCATATATGATATACTGTATACTGAATATCCTTTGGTAATCAAACGTGTCAAGCTGGGAAATCCCCAAACTAAATGGAACTGCTCATGGGAAAAAACAACACATCGAACTAAAGGGGAATTGTCCAGCACGCCATCTTTGATTACCAGAGGGTACCCCCATATAATTATATAATTCTAAATCAACAGCTTTAAACTGGAAAATGATGACAAAAACCTTGGGATCGGTATGGATCGTTTATGGGGTCCCCCCTGCTTTCTGAAATCAGCACATCAGCCTCAGGAGCAAGCACCCTCCGTCCAAAGGGAACTGATCAGCAACTTCAATCCCCCTCCGGGAACCAAGAACGCCACTCGGCTGGTAAATTATGGATCTTCCCCATGATTTACGCTTAAAACGTCGCTCTTTTTTATGGGGAATACATGGGAATACAATGATTTAGCAGCAGATTGAGGCCAAACCTTTTTTTCCCCATTTTAGGCAAATCCAAATGGCCCTAGGAGAGGGGAAAAGACGTCTGGACGGGGCCCCGTAGGTCATTTCTGGGCATCCCACCACCCCATTTTCTCCCATTTTGGGGTGCTGCCAACACCCGATCAGAGCATCTCAGAGCCATGTCCGGACGAACGTGGGAAACTGGGATTTGTTGATTTGTTGATGGAATCATTTGTGGAATCCAAAGGGCGCCATCCATCAAACAAGGAAAACATTGAGATTATGTGATTTTTTGCCTAACAATGGTTCGGAATGCTTCGGAGATGTCTATGAGTCCGGTGTTCAAGACCCTGTGCACAGAAGCCAATAGCCACAGACATATCTCTTACAATATATCTCTTGCACTGCCCATGTTTGGGTATCTGTATTTCTTCAGGTGGGAAGTTTCCAATGAATGCTCCCCAACCAGGTTTCCTGGTGGATTCTGATTCGGAGAAGATCTGAGAGTTGTTGTTGTTTTGCAACCAGAGTTTGAAGCCAATGAGGTTGCTGGAAGAATGACTGCTTTTTTGAACATGATCCTCAACAAGACAAGGCCTCACCGGCGGGCATGGGGCACAGGTGGGCACCGGATGGGATTCAAATCTCCAAGCCGACCCTTTTCTTGGCAACAGCCAGCCTAAAATTGATGTGCAGATGATGAGTGTCACAAGGATTGGTGAAGTCAATGGAGTAAATACGTTCAACACCTCCAGGACTGGTGCAGGACATTCTGCACCGCAGCACAAGTCTGAAAATGGTGAGTTCACGCCTCAAGGCAAAGCTTCAATCATGGTTAAGCTCCCAGACTTCAATTAGAGTTGAGGGTATGCCCACGGTCATGAAGCCTATAAGTTGGGATATGGGGCCCAAAACTACGGTGAAATCTCTCCTCTTAGTGCAGGACCCGGAGCACCACGCCCTGGTTGGGAGCCCAGCCTTAGGGCGGATGGCAATCTATGGGGAATGTTCGAAAACATCCGGGATCAAGCGTCGAAGTTGGGGATATGAATGGGATTAATGGGATAGATCATCTATTTTGAGATATCTATGGGATTTTTCGTGATATATTGAAGGGATATGAATGGAAACCACCATTTACCTGGATTTACTGAGAGGACGGGTTCTAATTTTCTCAATGGGAAATCCACTACTTGGGGAATCTAAAAAGAACACTCTTTTTTGGTGGGTTTCCTTAAGCAAATCCAAGAAATGTTGCGTTATAAAACCAACCATTGCATGGTTGCTCCAGCCCCCTTAAGTAAAGTACAGACACTCTTCCGTGGAAAATTGGAAATTTCATCATATGTTATTATCATATATTATTTGTAGCCATTTTCCCCCCTTGTATCTGGGGTGTTGGGAGCAACCAGCGTTTTATTAGGAATTGATGGCACTTTATGGAGATATGATTCGGAATAATTAGTGGCATAATTATGTTATGTGATGTACATCAGCGTCAGCCTTTTCAACCATAGTAGCGGGCTTTGCAACCAATTATCCCGAGTAGGTGTATGCACAATTTCATGAATCACAAATGTAACGGTTTATTGTAAAGAATGAATGCAGTTTTTGCTTTAACCAGCAGCATGCTGATGTGGAGAACAAATAATCAACAACATAGGGATGCCCACTTAGTACTAGTTGGCTGATTTATTTTGCTTCCATCCCTGGAAATGGGATAATGATCCTGTTTAAATTGATATTTTGGGATTAGTTGAAACTCCCAAATACCTTTTCCAGCCTTTTCCTATTTTTGTGCTCTTTGATACGTATGGGCAACAAGCAGGGGTGTTGACCGGGCATTGCACATGTCTAGCATATATATGTATATATATATATACATACATATACTTATATATATATATATAATTGTACATATATATATATATATAAATAAGGGTTTCCTAAAATAGGGGTACCCTCAAATCATCCATCTTAATGGGATTTTCCAGTGTAAACCATTCATTTTGGGGTAGCCCCATTTCAGGAAACCCTCATATGTAGATATATATATACATACATAACATAATTTAATGTAATGTAATGCAATGTAGCGTAATGTGATGTAATGTAGCGTAGTGTAATGTAATGTAATCTAATGTATGTAATGTATTGTATTGTAATGTAATGCAATGCAATGCAATGTAATGAATGTATATATATATAGGAAATATATAAATATATATATATAATGTAATAAGATGCATGTATATATATATAATAATATATATATATTTATTTATTTAATGAGTTATATATATAATATAAAATATATACTCGTATATATAATAAAATAATATATAATAATATATATATATAATAATAATATTTAATTATATATAATAATATATAATAATTATGTATAATTATATTTATTAACACTAAAACATTTAGTAATATATATATATATTAATATTTAAATATATTTTAATATAGATAGTAATTCATGTTACATATATATATATATACATAATAATGTATAAATATATTATAATAATCTATATATAAATATATTATAATCTATATATAAATATATTATAATCTATATTCAATATTGTATGTATGCAACTATACATATGATTATATATATATAATACTATATATATATAAGTACATACATAAAATATTTAATACTATATATATACATTGAACACTTTAATGATATATATATATATAACTATATATATAACTATATAAATAGCTATATAGATAACTAGATATATCTCTATATATATATCAAATGTATATATTAAATGTATATATGTATATATACATATTTAACTATATATATATACATATACGTGTAACTGCAAATGACCAGGATGTTCTGTCGCGTTGGCCTTGACCATGTTTATTCTCGGTTTCAGGTTTTGGTCATCTACGGCCAATAGGTTGCCTGTTCAATGCTGTCCACATGGGATCAATAGATCTTGCCACAATAAAGTACGCCAAATCCTTCCTTAGATGAATTCGCCCCATAGTAAAGTACGCCAACCGAATTTTTTTCCTCTCTGTTTTTTTTTCCGTTGTTTTTTTTGTGCGTGCTTTCTGTTCCCTTGTTTTTTGTTTTTTCCTTTTTTTAGGTGTTTCCTTTTTTTATTCCCTGATTTTTTCTGCATTGATCAATTTGTTTGAATAGTTTTAAAAAAGTGCCATAATCAAATAAAGTATTTGATTTTTCTGTGTAAGATTTTGGGTGAATATTCTGTGCTTTCCAAAAAGCGCTTAAAGTAACCGAATTACCTTAAAACCACTTTCCCCTTTTAAAACAACCTATGAAATCTCCAAAAAAAACCTGAATGGATCGATTTTCTTCCTAAACCCTTATTCTAAAATGCTAAAAATCAATCGTGCAAAAGGGATAGTCCTGAAGCCACCTAACATCAAAATGATAATGAATGATTTCACCCCTAAATTGAAAGTATTTGGAGCTCAAGAGCCTAAATTGTCGTTCAATTCATGTCTCAATTCCTTTCCTATTCGAATCCCTTTTAAAGAAAAATACATTCAACTGCCCCATGAACCAATTTATTTAGAGGGCCCCCCTAAATAAAGTATTCTGAGTTACCCGTTTTTTTTGGGGGCAACCCTTTCTCAAACCCTTTCTGGAACCCTGAAGCCCTTTTCCACGTATATATTCGTTTTCAATTAGGCAATTTGTTCAGCTCCACTTTGGTCTGGAAAATTTCCAGGGACCCCAGGCCATTGTTTGGCTTCAACATTATTCTGATGCCTTCAATGTTTTGGGGGGTTATTAATCCTGCGTCAACATGTTACATGTATTATGTATATGATATATATATACACTGTAATATAACTAGTGTTGAAAAAAATCGGTTCATTGCGGTTTCGGGTTCTGTCACCTCCCCATATATGGCCATATACAGCCATATTTGCCCACATTTGGCCTGTATTGGTCAAGTTGAATAACGATGAACATCATTCAACATTGGTACCAAGCTTAGTATGACAGGGCTGGCGCATGCTGGCGCACTCATCTCAAGCAAAATGATTGCAATTCTTGGTCATTACATGTCATTACGCTTTTTTCGGCGCTTAATCACTGGAAAATCTATCCGTTTCGGCGTTTACCCAAAATGATCAAAACAAATTGGCCGCATTCACTGCTTTGGGGATCAGCAGCCATTGGTTGATTTTGTGGAACATATGAGCAGTGGCTGCAAGACACCCCTGTTGATTGGCTCAGTGGTTATTAACTTACCGTTTATATGTACATATTTATATCTATACATGTACTAATACACTATAATACACTAATCCGCAATAATACGCATGTATTATCTTGTATTATCGGTAGTACCGCACAAGGCGGTGGAAGTTTCAAGAATAGGATACTATAGGAGATGTGAGTTGTTGTGATGCATGGATGGCAGAGCGAATCCACTGATGGACCGAAAGGTGGATGGAGTTGTGTTTTTTGGAGTGGTTGCAATGGTTGCAGTGGTCACCTCACCTACAACTGCTGGATGTAGTGTGTTGTAGTGTAGTGGAGTTGTAGCTGTAGTTTAGTGTAATTAGGGTAGTGTAGTTAGAGGTGCAGTTGTAGCGGTGGTGCGGTGTAATTAGTGTCGTGTATGTAGTGTAGTGTAGCGTCCTGCAGTGTAGCGTACTGTAGTGTTGAGTACAGTAGTGTAGTATTGCGTAGTCTAGTCTAGTCTAGTCTAATCTAGTGTAGTGTAGTGTAGTGTAGTGTGAAGTAGTCTAGTGGTAGTTCTAGCTGTAGCTGTAGTGTAGTGTAGTGCAACTAGTGTAGTGCAACTAGTGTAGTGTAGTATAATTAGTGTCGTGTAGTGTTGTGTAATCTAGTGTAGCTGTAGTTGTAGTGTGGGTGTCGTGAGGTGTAATTAGTTTAGTGCAGTGTAATGTTGTGTAGTAGTAGTTGTAGCTGTAGTTGTAGTTGTAGTAGCTGTAGTTGTTGTAGTTGTAGTTGTAGTAGTTGTACTTGTAGTAGTTGTAGTTGTAGATGTGGTTGTAGTGTAATTAGTGTAGTGTACTGTAATTTGTGTCGTGTGGTGGACTTAGGGTAGTGTAGTGTAATTAGTGTAATTAGTGTGTAGTGTAATGTAACTTCGTATATTTGCATTTGTATTTGTAGCTGTAGTCGTAGTAGTAGTGTAGTGTAGTGGTAGTTGGAGTTGTAGCTGTATCTATCTATCTATCGATCTGTCTATCTATCTATCTATCTATCTCTTTATCTATTTGTCTGCCTGCCTGCCTGTCTGCCTGCCTGCCTGCCTGCCTGCCTGTCTGTCTGTCTGTCTGTCTGTCTACCTGCAAGCTTGAAATGCAGCATTTCTGCAAGACTTCCTCAGGGTTTGAACGTGGCAACGTCAAAAACAAAGCAGTTTTGCGAGACTTCCTCAAGTTTTGAACGTGGCAACGTCAAAAACGAAGCAGAAGGCACCCAAAATAACGCGGCAGTCAGATCGTTTACCTAGGTTTCAAACAACTCATAGCGTCCACATTGATGCACATGCTCGCGGGGTTGGAGCTTCAGATCGATACATGAACCTGGTCACGCACGCGTCCCGCTTCTAATCACATGCGAACTACGCCCGGGCTAACCAAGGTCTTCACCACCTCACAAACAAAACACCAAGAAATATTATAACCACCAAGAGGTATTCACCACCCCAGGCAGCACTTCAATAGAGGTATTCACCACCTTGGCGACGCAGACTTATTTTTGGTATTCACCACACGCGCGTCAGCGCATAGGCGCCTTAGCTTTCCTTTCCGTATTAGGGGCTCACCTCCTTCAATTATATTGTGCAGCGGGTTTATCAGACCCACAGACATCTTAGCCATGCATCTTTAATGGCAAGCCAACAACGTTTGCAAGCAAATTTGTGTTGCCAGTTGATGACGGGCTTCTCTGCATCAGGTGACTTTGATGGGGACCTCGACATGGTCTCCTTTGACCCCATGCTTATCGACCTCGTCAAAGCCACCGAAATTGGCATTGCCGCGATGGGCATGGAGGAGCACTTCCAAGCCGTGGACACGAGGCGGGGCCAATGGCTTTTATTCATATTCACGCGTGTTTTTGAAATATGTTGAACCAAAGGCGTCAAAAGGCTTTTCTTGGAGGGAAAAAACCTTGCGGAAGGTTGTGGGAGGTGGTCGAAGAACTGAAGCAGAAGAAGAAAGCAGAGGCTGAAGCAGCGGGCCAGGAGGTTGCATCCGAAGAAGACCTGGTCGGCGCCGCAACAACGGCCGAAGAAGCAGCGGAGGTGTACATCAGGCACGTGGCCCGGGTCCCCCACCCCAGCCGTCCGGGGCCGGGCTTGTGCATCTGCTGAGAGGGTGACCGAGGCAGTTTTACAGGACGTAGATGTAGCCACAGCAGACCCGGTCAATCCCGAAAAGATCCAGCAGGCCCTGCGCGCACAAATGTGCGCGCACCGGGCCATGGATGCTCCTAAGCACTTCCCTGCAGAAGCCGTCCTGGCGCTCTCCAAAGAGCTCAGGCAAGCAGCGGGAGTGCATGCCAGGGCTCCAAGGTCCACGAAAGTGGCTTTGGCTTCCCTCAGTTTTGACATTCCTGGGATGACCCGGCACCGGACTTTTGAACTCTTCGTGAGAGAGCTGCAAGGCCAGTTTCCAGAAGGAAGCAAATTCTGCGAGACATCCTCAAGTTTCGAAGTTGGCAACATCAAAAACGAATCACTTCTGCGAGACTTTCTTCAAGAATCGAAAGTTGAGTGCAGAGCTGACGGCCTCGTACCAATGCGTCTTGCCATTTGTTCATTCCATTTGTCTAAAGTACTGCGCCTGCCACGAAAAAGTGAGGCCAGGTCATACTAAGTGTTGCGCCTGTCACGCAAAATCATCTTAGCAAACCTGAAGATTTGATGCTCCAAAATGCAACCCCTCTCAGGAAATCAGCGCCCTGACCTCCTAACATCTCTGACTCATGTGTCTCTTGCACTGAGCCTGCAAGGCGAAATGCATCTTTGCAGATCCTTTTCAAAAGCCCCTTACCAGCCAAAGTTTTTGAAACTGCTACAAAACCTTCACGTTTTGCTCACTTTTGGGCAGGGTGCAGAATCCCTTGCACCTGCCACACAGAGCGACGCTTCAACGTCCAAAAGTGGCCCGAACGTGGTGTGCTTTGTACATTTTGACTTCGAAATGTGCTTGGCGTCACAATGGCGTGCACTTTTTCGACAGCTCAACTTCCAACTTTCTACATGTTGACATCGAAATGTGCTTCGCGTCACAACGTCTTGCCCTTTTTCGACGGCTCAACTTCCAAAAGCGCTCCGACACTGAGGTGTTTTGTACATTTGTTCAACATCTCATCTTCCTAAGTGCTCCGACGTTGGTGTGTTTTTCACGTTTTTACTTCGAAGTGTGCTTCGCGCCACAGTGGCGTGCAATTTTTCATCTCTCATCTGACCAGAAATCTCCGCACCCGCCGCTTTAGCGAGCCTACTTTTCGACCCTCCGGAGCCCCGAAACATTGTGTTTACCTTTTCGCGCACCTGCATCTTCTTTCTTCTGACTCTTTCTCTTCTCTTCTCTTCTCTTCTCTTCTCTGACTCTTCCCACCTCTGCTTTTCATGTGTCCATATTGTCGGAAGTTTGACTTCTAAACCTCCTTAGATAATATATTGGGTGCTATCATAGTCCATGAACTGGAAAGTGTTCAAAGTGCCTGGAAGGAATTCGAAAGATCGCGTTTAACGATGAAAAGCGGACCAGTTAAACGAGTGGCAGATATCATCAGACAAGTCAACCCCGGATTAATTAGCCATGGTGTTCCTATCAAAGGGGCACTCCTCAAGTGAAGAGGCCCCCAATGGTTTTCAGTTAACAATTCAATGATTTCAATGGTCCCCTATTGTTCTTAGTGAATACTTCAACGGTAGCCCCAATTCAATAGCCGTTTGGGGTTTAATCCAGAGTTGACATACACCACGGACTGCCCACAGATTCCAAGGCAGACTGGCTCGCCTTCAAAACGCGAGAATCGACCTCCTGGAGGCGGGCGGCCATGGAGATGTATCTATGAAATTCAAAATTTATATCATGATATATCATAATTAATATACATAATATAATATCATGATTTCTCATAGATGGATATTTAATGATATGTATATATATAGATGTTTAAATATATATATACATAAAACTATATTTGGATATACATCACCAACACTCGATATGGATTTGTCCACTTGCCCCTTGAATGTATGCCAAGTTGTTTTATGATTCGAACATCTGAAATTTAAAACCATTCAGATCTGGGACGCCAGGAAACGGCCTCCCAGCAGACAAGGAGCTGCGTAGACAACTCGGCGCCCCTGGGGTATCTCGCTAGGGGATAACATTATGACTGGGGGAATAAACATCCATTCGCCCCATTCGCCATCAGAAAACCAATTATTGTAGGTTGGGCACCAGGGTCTTGACCCATAACCGTTATAACCTCCATTTTGTGGGAATAGCCTCCGGTGTCATCAAACGTGGTGTGCTGCAGGTGGTTTTCCCAGTAATACTTCGATGATGTTCCCAGCGAACTCAACCTCCGTCTAGTTTGGGGATGTCCCAGCCATGTTTGGTTACCGGAAGGTATATAATTTTGACGTATTTCGACAAATCTGAAGATAAAATCTACGAATATAAATATAATGGAATGTCGGATGGCCATGGTCTGGTGGTCCAAGTTTGCGGGATGGAGAACCAATCCGAAATCCCATCAATTAACCCGTTACCCGCTTCATATTCCACACCACCTTTATTTGTTTCAACAAATCGCACAATAATGTCACACAAAGTGCGAACTTAGAAAGGTGAAACACCCCCTAAAATGGGCATTTCATATCTCACAAGCTGAGATTCCAGGAGTTGGCGAAACGCATCGATGACTTCGTAGCACGTGCGGGCACCCAGCTGAGCGCCAGGCGGCCAGGCGGGCCGCGGCCGAAAAATTAGATGGTTATGGATGGTCTATAAAAAGTACAGCAACCCCCTAATAGAAAGATAAATTATACTATAAATTACTACGGGGATCTACGGGGATTTACTTGTTCGGATCTTTCCGGGATGACTTACAGTAGAATCTATGTTGGAGTAATTGCGCAAATAGAATAAATTAATGTCACAGTAGATTTATGGACAAATGTCGGAATGCATTTTGGAAATTATGTCATTACGTCTTTTCGACGTGACAATCGCCAGATCAACTATCAGAATTTATATCAGGACCGATATCAACATGTTTGTCGGAAAAAGGGAAAACGCGTCAGGATAAATGTTTTCTGTAATGGTACATGTCACGATATATGTCAGATGTCAAGACGCACATCATGTTGCCAGAATGTTTCTTATTGTCTTATTGCTGCGGGGATCAAACAAAGTAATGTAATTCAGGGGAGTCAATTTGTTGGACAACACTTGAAATTGTGATCAAAAATTGGTGGTTTCCCTCATTCGGGGTTCGTGACGGAAATCTACATGGAACCAGTACAGTACTGCTTCTACCCATCAAAATCGCAGTTGTGCGTCAAGTGTCTGAAACCGCTTTGCCCATGTTTAGCAATGGTAAGCCCCAGTCAAGATGGTGATGTAATGGGACGTATACATATATGTATAATTACTGACTTGTATCTGTATGTGGATTAATTAATATATAATGTTTCTGTATGTACACATACCTAGAGTACAGAATATAATTCTCAGTATATAGATATATGTATTATCAAACTGATTATATATATATATATTTATTTATTTAATTATTTATACACATACCGATACATAGATGGATCGGTAGATAGAGAACTGTTTACATTCGTTTTTTTTGTATATGTTATATATAATGTGTATATATATATTATGTATATATATATATATGTGTGTTATTATATATATATATTATATGTATATATATATTATCTGTTATTATATATATACGTGTGTGTAATGTAGGAGTAGGTAGAATATGGAAATTTCAAACAAAAAACTAAAACGGAAATATCTTTGATGCTCTATCTACTTCAGGATGATTATATATATATGTGTGTGTGTTTGGAATAATATATGCATGTATATATATATATATATGTACACCTGTAAGATTGGGCAATTCTTTTTTTTAATGTCCCAGCAGCGCTCCGTTAGCAGCGCCAGAATGGAGCTTGGATCACGGTGCAAAGTCTGCATTGCTGGCCCTGCCGCAAGACATGCAACAGGTCCCCGGTGAATTCCCTCCATGGAGTGGTTTAGAGGGAAAGTTAGCATCCAGGGAGTTTAACAGTTTGCTATTGAAAATGCCCCTTTTATAGTTGAATCACCCTGTAAACATGGTGATTTTCCGTAGTTATGTTAGTTTACCAGAGGCTGGCATCCAGGGAAATTTGCCAGCTATGAACATTACTGGATTCTTTCCACTGGATTTTTTTAAAAAAAAAGTTTTAGGGAAAAATAGCATCCAGTAATCAAACGGGGCGACAATTCACCATGGATGATTTTGCCAGCTATAAAGCTCCATTTTAAGGAAGTTTTCAGCCAGCTGCATTTGATTACCAGGGGGTACGTAGTTTAAACGGAAGTCGTCCATGATTGGTTTGTAGTGGCTGACTCGCGTCAACAAACTTTAGACCGAAGTGCAAAAATGATCAAAAGTTGGGATATGCGATATTCCAGGGATATTGGTGGCCTTAGTTCCCCTATGAGGATTGTTGGTATGGTAAACCCCCAAGTAATCAGCATTCAAAACTCGGTGAATTTGGCCAAACAAATTGTCCATCCCCTGGTGGGATGTGCCAATGTGATAATCCCGTGTGGCCAAATCACCATAAAACATCCTCCACTATCCTGTAGATATGTCACGCGAAGCCCATGGATGTTTCGAACCCCAAAGAACTTCGCAATTTCGCGATGGTGGGTCATACTGAGGCACATTTAGGCACCCAAAAGGAAATGGTCGTCTCCACTTCTGAAACCCAAAATCCCATGGTTCAGAGCATGATTGCAAAGTTGAAACAAGTATGTGGTATCCGGGTATACATTTGGAGACAAGCCCGCAGTGCTGCGCTGTCCAGATTGCAATGGACGGTTTCAGCCCCTCATCACAAACAGAGTGTCCCAGTGAGAGAGCCCAGAGGAATGGGGGCCCAAGCAGGTGACCCGTTTCACAGGAACCCGAATAGCCGGAGGGTTCATCATGGTTCATCCATGGTACTGGGGGCCCCATATCCCAACTGAAATGGGGGTTTATAAACATGGCGATGGCCATAAAATAATATAAAAGTAACCTCAACTGCACCCCCAAGTAACGCATACCTATCCACACCTTTCCACATGGGTCTAGCTCAAAACATGAAATGTCTGTTTCACCAAATTGTGGGGGGTTGGCTCTTAGAGGTCTACTTTGTAGGTGCCCATAGGTGCTCTAAAAAGATAGAAAAACAGATCAACATCAAACTAGGTTCTCAAAATAATGCGAGCTGTTTTTTCGATCTTTTTTGGGACCCGTGCAGATACATATATTTAGTATATGTGAACAGCGTTGTGATCACCCAAAAATGGTACGGCATGCTGCACGCCTGCTGATCCATCGTCATTAATTCCTATGTTTGTTGAATTTCAATATATCTTGGTACCATTTGCTGCTCAAAAGCACAGAGTAACCAGGATCAGCACGTCAAAAAGGACCCTTATACATCATAGAATCGCCTTGGAACTATGGTTACAAGCTCTGAACATTCCCTATAAATTGGCGTCGAATCATTAAAGCCCTGGGGGAGGTGCCTCCCTGTGTAGTTTTTGGGACCTCTAGCCTCTAACTTATGAGGGTTCAAACCAAGAATGGATGTGGGAGGTTTACTCTTTCAAATCAATCATGTCGATATTTAACTTAAGAATGGGATGCGAACAGCAAGGAGTTTATTGGTAGGCTAAGTCATAAGCGTCATCCACCAACTTGACAGATCCAGAGAAGATGAACATAAAACAACTTATACTAACTCTACGCGCGTTACCAAAACAGGCAGACAAAAATAGTTCGCTTATGCTCGTTTCATGTTTCCAGTATATTCGATAATTGCTCATGTTGGTTGCGTTTTGTGTGTTTCTTATTGAGGCCTTGCTGTGGATAATGAGACTTTAGCAAGCAGCTAGCAAGACAGGTATGCGTTTACGTGATTTATTTTACATGCTTTATCTATGGCTATAAATTACCACGCTGGAAACCTTCACTCTGAGAGCTGATTGGCTGAGGCCGTCGCTTCATTGCGTATTTGAGATCGGCTGGGATACCTAATTTCATGCCCAATTTGTCAGGGTGTGGAATGGTGGGCGCTATGGTTTCCGATTCTTAGGGGAATGATCATCAATCTTTTAAAAAACTATTGTGGGATGAATGACCATAGCAAAAGAGAATCCCATGTAACTTGACCATGGCATCAGCTGAGTGTGTCGTCCCTGCAATGCAACACTGAGGCTCGATCAAACATGACGAATCGCGGCAAGGGCAAGTCTGGTGGAAAGGGGTTCTGCCGGCATGTTCCGCAAGCGCGGCTTGCGCTCAGCTAATGATAGCTGGACGCCTGGTGACCTTGTGTCCTTCACCCTAGCACCTAACAGGTAGCTCGAGCCTGGTAGTCCAAACAAAAATCCGGGCTTGCCGAAGGGATTGAAAGGTGACCAAAAATGAATATATAGTTTCATCATGTTTCATCACACATCCAAAAAAAGATGCCTTAAGTTAATTCAAATGACCAATTTGCTTGTGGAGTTCAGGCCCTGTTGACGAGCATGTTTTTCAGGCGGACGAAAATTGCAAACCCACACGTTTGTTACGCACATGGGACTGGGTCAAAATTTGGTTGACCCCCGGCATGCCAGATTGACACGTTATGTTTTGGATACAAGAGCATCAATGCCAACATTGGGTCCCCTCTGGGAATCAAACATTGCATGCTGGAAAGTCCCCCATGTATAGATGATGTTCTGTTTCAATGCCAATTTATAGGGGATTTCCCATTGCCATGTTTGATTATCCGAGGGACATTCTAGTGTTTGCTCATGCTCAAATCATATCTCAAAGGTTTGGTTTGCGCAGTGCCCACTGATGCCACACGTACCGAATATATCAGCGCAACAAGAATTTGAATTAGAACACGGTGGTATTTCATCGTGTTTCCACTTCTAACATGTAATTAGAGAATTTATCCAACAACATACAGAGGTCCCACCATATTTCCGTGCTCACCAAAGAATAGGATGATGGAGTATCTAAAGGTGACTACAGACAATATGCTCAGGCAAAAGAAATTTGGAAACAGACCCATGAGGTTTGTCGGAAAATCTGGTTATTTCTCCCAAATCCCCTGGTTCATGAGTTACTCCATTACAATGACATTTTTGGGTATCCCCCCATTCTTGTACAAACCCATGTGCGGGTGGAATATTAGTTACGCCAGATTCCATGGTTTTAATTAAGTCACCATTTAAACTACAGCAAAATTGCCATGCTCATCAATTTTCCACGAAAAACAAGCGTTTTCCCATCAAAAATTGGCACATGCCTGGCCTTTTTCACAATGTCGATCTCCCGATCTCCAGGCGGATCAAAGTAATAGAGAAGCCAGCTCCTGTGGGTGCGCCCTCCGGGGCAGGGTGCATCACTGGTCCACAATGTGGCTGCGTTTTACTTGCCATCTTTATATGGAACATCATGATTCATCTTCAATTTCTCCATGTCCGTAAAGCCTCCTTGATGGCGATTGAACCGCCGTTGTGGAAGCCATAGAAATCGCCCCTGCAGGTCTGATGGCAATGCCTGGGGCAAGACATGGCTGGTGGCATGGAGCTTTAGGGACCCCAGACGTCTTCAAGGGTTGGTAAGGTTGTGGTTTTAGTGTTAGTGGTGGTAGTGGTGGTAGTGGTGGTGGTGGTGGTGGTGGTAGTAGTAGTAGTAGTAGTCCTAGCAGTAATAGCGGTAATAGCGGTAGTAGCGGTGGTAGCGGTAGTAGGAGTAGTAGGAGTAGGAGTAGGGGTAGGAGTAGTGGTAGTGGTGGTAGTAGTAGTAGTTGTTGTTGTTGTTGTTGTTGTTTTTGTTGTTGTAGTAGTAGTAGGAGGAGGAGGTGTAGGAGTAGGAGTAGGAGTAGCGGTAGCAGTAGCAGTAGCAGCAGTACCAGCAGCAGTAGCAGCAGCAATAGCAGTAGTAGCAGTAGTAGCAGTAGTAGCAGTAGCAGCAGCCGCAGTAGTCGCAGTAGTCGCAGTAGTCGTAGCAGTGGTAGTAATCGTAGCTGTAGTAGTTGTAGTAGTTGTAGTAGTTGTAGTGGTTGTAGTAGTTGTAGTAGTTGTAGTAGTTGTAGTAGTTGTTTTCCCTGCGGTTGTGGTTGTGGTTGTGGTCTTGCTTGTGATTGTTCTGGTTGTTCCGGCTGTTCTCGTTGTTGCGGTTGTTGTGGTGGTTGTGGTTGTGGTTGTGGTTGTGGTTGTGGTTGTGGTTGTTGTTGTTGTTGTTGTGGTTGTTGGTTGTTGGTTGTTGGTTGATGGTTGATGGTTGTTGGTTGTT
>CAMXCT020004346.1:200622-228644 GCA_947184155.2 Cladocopium goreaui
GAATATGTGTATAATATATACATATATGTGGAATATGTATATACGTGTGTATATTTATGCATAAATCATATATTGATTGTAGTTTTACATATCGGGATGTAAGTCATATAAAATGATCTATATAGCAATCAAATTTATACGCGTGATGTGTGTGTGTCATTTTTTTCATACATGCATACTGTGCATTGTTTATGATCATCATCATCATCAGCATCATCATCATCATCATTGCCATCATTGCCATCACTGTCATCATTGTCATCATCATTGAAATGTTGTATCTATATATATATACATATATATACAATATATACATGTGTATTATGTGTATACACAATTATATATATATATATATATTATGTGCATGTATGTATGTTATGTGCTTATAAACTGTAGAGGTATAGTGGTTGAATCCTGCTGAGATGATTAAACCCTATGTCCGTTTGCTACCTGGGAAGGTATAGTCTGAATTGACCAGCATATGTTTGGCGTGGCTTGAAACTGCCAATCATATATCGTACATTATGTAAACTGTAGATACAATTTGGAATTTGGCGTGTTGGCCATGTTTCTTGCCTCAGGGTTGCCATGTATACTTCATAAAATCACAATCCTAATTGCTTCATTTGTCACACCTTTCTCTACATACGCGCTGCATCACTTTGTATCTTTTGTATTTACACCATATAATATCATATAATCCCATATATGTCTAGTTTTTTATGTGCCCTTCCTCAATCGCGTTCTACATTGTCACTTGGGCAGTATTTAAAACCCCTGCCTTGCCGCTGTCTGAAAATCGCGCACACATAAATCCATTGGTTAGTCCTCATTTTACTCAGATCTTAATAGAATAGCCATTTACAGTAAGGGGAAACATGTTTCAGACATTAGATCATGAGGATAGCCACGGATAGGGTATATGATATACCCCATTAGCCATGGATAGGGGAAACAAGCCCCATTTCCAGACATGTTGCTGATTTTATTAGGCCATCTACAGTGGAAACAAACCTCATATACCCCATTCCCAGACAAAGCCGAGGATTATGTTGGGTTTTGATCATCCCGAATCCCTGCAATTTGAGATGCAACTCACCTGGGTCGAAGACACCTGGACGGTGCCTGGGCAGGGCGAGGATGCATGTTAGATGATATCAACCTTTACATATGCACATGTATTTACTACTCTATATATGTATATATATAACACATTTCATTTATATATATATATGTATGGATATATTTCATGTAACCTGTGTTTGTTTGAACTGAAATGGAGAATTGTAGCTAGCCTGCTGCGTAGCATGGATGTTCACCTACAAAGCTATTGACAAGGTTGAGTATTGTGACCCAAAATGGAGTGAATTCAAGAATTGGCTTCTGACTTTGGGGATCTTGGACTATCCAGCTTTCGAGATATGTGGGTTTGTCCGAAAATTGGGTATATCCCAAATCCCAAAATTGGGTATATCCCAAAATGTGCTGTTTGGGGAGAGTCGCTGTTTACTTTTTTTGGATCCCCCATTCTTCAGCTGTTTGCTCCCCTAAAAATTCAGTCTCTTCTCCGTCCAGCAAAAAAAATGGTTGAATTGTCATCCAAAAAAACAGCAAAATTATGATGTTTAAAAGGAAATTGGTTCATCATCATTCCGAAAAGGGTTCCAACATTTATCGAAAAACAAAGGGACTTTAGTTCCTATTCATCCAAACATTTATTGAAGGAAGTTTAGAAGTCAAACTTCCGAGAATATGGACAGATGGAAAGCAGAGGTGGGAAGAGTCAGAGAAGAGAAGAGACAAGAAAGAAGATCAGAGAAGAGAAAGAGTCAGAGGAAAGAAGATGCAGGCGCGCGAAAAGGTAGAAAAGTCTCGGTTCACTGCGTTTTTCCAATGATTTGTGGCTCCGGAGGATCGAAAAGTAGGCTCGCTAAAGCGGCTGGTGCAGAGCCATCTGGCCAGATGAGAGATGAAAAATTGCACGCCGTTAAGGCGAGAAGCACATTTCGAAATCAAAATGTACAAAGCACACCAACGCCGGACCACTTTTGGAAGTTGAGATGTCGAAAAAGTGCATGCCGTTGTGGCGCGAAGCACATTTCCAAGTCAACATGTACAAAACACTTCATGTTCGGACCACTTTTAGAAGTTGCGCTGTCGAAAAAGTGCACGCCGTTGTGGTGCGAAGCACATTTCGAAGTCAAAATGTACAAAGCACCGCAGCTTCGGAGAACTTTTAGGAATTGAGTTGTCGAAAAAGTGTACGCCGTTGTGGCGCGAAGCACGTTTCCAAGTCAAAATGTTCAAAACACTAAATGTTCGGACCACTTTGGACGTTCAGATGTCGTTTCGCGCAGCAGGCGCAAGGGATTGTGCACCTTGTCAAAAGTGACAAAGCGTGAGGGTTTTGTAGCAGTTTCAAAAACGTTGGCAGGCATGGGGCATATGAAGAGGATCTGCAAAGATGCATGTCGCTTGGCAGGCGCAGTACAAGAGAAATGTTCATCGGAGATGTTATAGGTCAGGGCGCTGATTTCCTGAGAGGGGTTGCATTTTGGAGCATCAGATCTTCAGGTTTGCTAAGATGATTATGTGTGACAGGCGCAGCACTTCGTAGGACCTGGCCTCACTTTTTCGTGGCAGGCGCAGTACTTTAGACAGATGGAATGGAAAAATCGCAAAACGCATTGGTAAGAGGCCGTCTGCTCTGCCAGCTCTGCACTCAACTTTCCATTTTTGAAGGAAGTCTCGCAGATCTGTTTCGTTTTTGACGTTGTCAAGTTCAAAAATTGAGGATGTCTCGCAGAATTGCTGCGTTTTTGATGTTGTCAAGTTCAAAAAAATTGGGGAAGTCTCGCAGAATAGCTTCGTTTTCAAGCTTGCAGCTAGGCAGATAGATAGATAGACACTACAACTGCAACGACGACGACGACGAGGACGACTACTACTACTCCTCCTGCTACTTCTACTTCTACTTCTACTTCTACTTCTACTTACTACTTACTACTTACTACTTACTACTTACTACTACTACTACTACTACTGCTACTACTGCTACTACTGCTACTACTGCTACTACTACTTCTTCTACTACTACTGCCTCAAATACACATGCAAACATATTACGCTACATTACACTACACGAATTACACTACACGAATTACGTTACACTACGCTAATTACATCTAATTACACCACACTACACTAATTACATTACAGCTACAACAACAACAACAACAACAGCTACTACTACTACTACTACTACTACTACTACCACTACTACCACTACTACTACCACTACCACCACAGTTACAACTACAATTACAACTACACTACATTACACTACACTACGCTAATTACACTGCAGCACGCTACAGCTACAACTACACATACAAATGCAACTACAACTACACTACATTACACAACACTACACTACACTAGTTGCACCACACCACAGCTACAACTGCAACTGCACTACGCTAAGTATATTACACCACAACTACAACTCCACTACAGTACACTACAACTACAACTATATCTGCACTACACAACACTACATCCAGCAGTTGTGGTGAGGTGATCACTGCAACCATTGCAACCACTTCAAAAAACACAACTCCAACCACCTTTCGGTCCATCAGTGGATTCGCTCTACCATCCATGCATCACAACAACGAACCTCTCCTATAGGCTTCCTCTTTTTGAAACTTCCGCCACCGCCTTGTGCGGCACTACTGGCACGGATACTGCACATGACATGACTCCTCATCAAAGTCAAGAACGCAATTTCTTTCGCAGTTGCCCTCCACCTTGGGGAAACCTTATCAAATAATGGGTTGGAAAATGATTTTCCTCTAGACATGGGCAAACTAACGAGGTCTACGTGGTCGTTGGGCGGGATTGTAGACGAGCTGAGATGTCCACTGGAAAACCACAGTAACTGAAAATCCAGCCTCTTTGTACAGGCATCCAATAAATTAGGTGTCCAATTTCCACGAAAAAAGGGGGTAACCCAGTGCTATGTCTGAGTGCTGCAAGGTGGAGCAGTTGCATGACCACTTGATGTCGGAGGTGCTGCGCCTTGACGCGGAATACAGGCACGGCCCCGTGGGGTGTTCCTGAGGATTTGGGACCACTGCCTCTGCAGAATTTTGGCCTTATTCAGTAAACAATTTGGGGAAAGCAACATTTGAGTGTCCAATACTTTCCAGGGATGAGTTGTCAAATTTGGCGTGTTTTTTTTTGGCATCTCCCATGTGCATTTTGGATCCAATTGATGGACGAATTCATGAAAACAAATTGCAAATGATTAGATGTGGACAACTCCAATTTTGGCCCATAATATCTGAGACATTTTGAAATTTTGAAATTGCCGTTTGCAAACCATCCAAATGGGTTTGTCTGAAAAAGGATGCCTAAAATTCAGATGTATTGTGAACATGTTCCCCACTCTCAAAAGTAACCAGTTGGGGTCATCCCTATTTTTGAACCCGAATTGGTGCCCTCCCTTCTTATTCCCAGTTAAAACGAAACCCTTCAGGCGGAAGCCTTTGCAAGGAAACTACTCGCAGAAGTACGTGTGGTTTGACAGGTGGGTGAAGCAATTTCAGATCATTTGTGTTGGAAAAGGGATGTGTATGAAAGACTTGAAATGATCATGAAGTATCATTAGACCCCTTTTCTTTCTTGGAAATATCTTTTACAGAAGTACCAAGCGGGTTTAGATATTGTTTGATGCGTTCCTGGCAAACTGAACGCCGACAGTCAGGATCTATACCGGATCCAGACTCAGGTTTGTGCTAAGACCTCGAATCCACGGAAGGGAATTGACGCTGCAAGACTATGGCATTGCTCCTTGGTATCGACTTTGGGAGGATGAATAGATCCAACGCTAGGGTTCGGTGTATTGGCATATATTGGGGGGATGGGATTACATTGATTACATGTACCATGGCCAAACGATGGAATATACACCCATGCCATAGCTATGGAACAGATCATATATATATGCCTTTGCATACACATAGACGTAGAGATTACGAAGCAAGAGTCACGCATTTTATGGCAATGAATTTGGGGCATTTCTTGCAGGACCAGTCAGCTTAAAAAGAGCTTTGGCAAGTGATGAGGAATTTGAGAAAGTATTCAAAATCACAAGTCAACGCCTCGCAATAAAACAAGTTGATTCATGTTATGCTTGCGAATGGTGCTGCGCAATAAACCATTTGGGTCTTGTATTATAGAAAAATTGGAAACTGGGTGGTTCAAGTCAAAGGAACCAGAATGGAACATACCACACTATTAAAATATATATTATATAAAACATATTATATATATATTTATTATTATTATTATTAGTAGTAGTAGTAGTAGTAGGGTTTTTGGTTTGATGATGATGATGATTATTATTATAATTAATTGATATTAATTGTATATATATATATTTATTTATTTATTTATCAATATGCTACACGTGTCGGTATTCTAGCCCTCATTGTACCCATGCCAGGAACCTGGCTTCAGGGTGAAGGTGAGCCCGTTTCTTGGAAGTGATGGTCAACCTTGGGACAGGCAGAGCTGCAAATTTTCCCAGTGATGTTAAAAAATACTGGTGATGTTCAAACTGCTCAGAAGATATTAGATATTATTAGATCTAGTAGTATGGACCCAGTATGGATATGATCTAGTATGTTCTTTGAAAAGGAAACAAAGCTAGATATTGGATGAATAGGTAAATTGGAGTATCATAGAAAAATTGATTCAGGGCAGCCACGATCTTTTTTTGCCAAAATTGCCATCCACATTGCGGAAATGCTTGGCTTTGGGTCAGACTTGATGCCCACCCACATGGCTGCTTGTTTGACTATCAATATCTCCGGTTTATAGTTTCAGAATGCTAAGAATTGTGATCATAAACATGTATCACTATGCTGAATCATTATTTCATAGTTTATAGACGTTCACAGTTCATAAATGTCATATTTCATCCATGTCCACACCGGTCCTTTTCTACTGTCGCCGATGCAAAAAGTTGCCGAGGTTCTATCAGTCTGAGATGATGTGGGGTCAGCCATGGCCTTTTGATCCGAGTCACGTGGTTAAAAAATGCTGGGCACAGCAAGATGTTCTTGCTCTATGGGGGGTTTCCTAAAATAGGGGTACCCTCTGGTAATTTAACGTAGCTATTGAAAATGACCATTAATAGTGGATTTTCCCATTAAAAATGGTGATTTTCAATAGCTATGTTAAATTACCAGAGGGTACCTAAAAACTGTCCATTTTAATGGGATTTCAATGGGATTTTTCATGGGATAATCATCCATTTTAATGGGATTCTAATAGGATTGTTAATTATAAAATATCCAGCTATTGGTGTACCCCCATTTATGGAAACCCCCATATGGGGATGGGTTTTTACGGTAAAACCGATTGTTACCATAGGGGAATAAACATCCATTAACCAGCTATCTTTGGGGGTCCCAAGGCTTTGCCTGCCATGCCTGGCAACCCCCAAAACGAAAAGCGCAACAGTTGGACATCTGGAAATTCTGGAGCATGATCCATAGCATCCTGGAAATGCCTTTTTATCTTTTTTGGGGCTTACGGCTTACTGTAAATCTGGATTTTCCCTGATATTCCCTAACCAGCTAGTCAAAGATATGTGTTGTTTATGCAATCTAAGATTGGCCATGATTGATTGTTCCCAGAACTTTGGAAAATCTCCAGGAAGCCCCACGTGGATACAAAGCTGGTACCATGTTGGGGATGGTCACTACATACCTGAATCTTCTTCAAAGGATTTCGGCGGAAAATCCGCCAGACTTTTGGATGGGAAAAGCATCCGAAGTCACCACGATCTTTTTCGCAGTGAATATCATTCAATCCCATCCCTGGAGTAAACAGCCCAGAAGCCATGCAATGTCTCAGATCCAGTCATTTTTGGGGCCCACTCAAGGGTGATTTTTTGGTGTTTGGGCGAATGATTAGGACCAAGACCATGCAATTCTTGGCCGAAATTCACGGCTCCAAAATGGTGCCTCAGTGTTGAGCCAAAGCCACATGCTGTCATACAAATCCCAAGTCAGTCAAACTCAATTTAAGTGAGGTTTATGCATCCAGAGATCAAGACTGATCAAGATGTGTTGACTCGTCCGTTTCCTTTATTTCAATTGTTTGAGACCCAAAAAGCCACCATGTGCCATGGCAGGAGAGTAGAAACCAATGTTCAAGGTATATTTAAGGGCCACCCCATGTGGTGTCTTTTTGTTTAGTACGGCATTTTGTGTGTCAAACCAACTATCCAAGAATTCGATTCCAATCCCCCCAAGCGTATGTTGTTGGAGTGGTTCACAGGTCATGATTCAGCGAGAAAAATGGCCAAGTCACTGTCCAGGTAAGGAGAGGCCGAAGGATCAGATACATCCCGCAGAGGCGCCTTGGCAAATCTCAGCGTTGATTCCCCTGATTCTGTAATCGACTGTGTAGTATATCTCTACACATTTCCATACATATTTCCGTATGAGTCATATTTAATCATATTTATATTATACATATACATATACATATACATATATATATATTCGTTGTGTACAAAGAGAGAGGTGTGTTTTTCATCGTACGAAGTTGCGGAGAGCATCGACATTCATCGACCATGGCAGGATCCAGACTTGCTTCTGCGGCTGGATAAAGGTGGCACAGGTCTATCGAAGCCTGGCGGAGACATACCGCATTTTGAAGTTTATCCAGATGTCTAGGTACCTACTGTATATATTCACATCTTGTCTAATATGAACATATGAAATTATATATATATAATTATATAGATGAGGCAGTTTCATGCGGGTGTCTCCAGACATGTTGCCTGTAATCATCATACTCTAATCCACTTCATGGGTTTTGGCCAAAATTGTTTGGTTACTAGATTACTACGGAAAAGCCAGGAATGGTTCCTTAAAACCAACAGAATGACCAGTCGCTTTGGGTGGATGTTCAATTCCAACATGTGAAAGTTGGAAGAAGCTGCTTGGACACGGCCTATTTCCGGATCCAAAGGACGCGAGTCTTCTTCTTCCCCTGGTTGGGTGGAAGTTCTTCAGCGTACCTTGGTCCTTGGTGATCCTTGGTGGGTGCGGCAAAGATTCCATGCTCAACCAGCTTGGGGGCGCTTGGGGCATGGCATGACAGGTGAACTGGGCGCTTGGTGGAACTTGCCCACTGCGTGTACCTCTTTTCCAATCTATGACAAGTATGGTTTTGCGCTCACCAGATGCACATCACAGGACGAGGAGTGACTATGAACCTTGAATTGCAACATAAAATGTTTAGGTGCCGATGATCTGAGAGGATGCTAGTGGGAGCCCGTCACAAGAGACTTCCCCCTAATTGCCTTGATTAGAGAGCTGTCGCCATCAATGAAGAATTCAGAACTGGCCGGATAAATTGGGCCAAGACCCTCAATTTTGGATGGGAAAACATGTAAAACTCCAAGGGTTTCTAGCCAACCGCTTCACTAAAAGCCAAAAGCATAGACGTGCGCCTTGTGCCCTCAGGTACATCCCGGTTGTGCAAAAGATGTCGAAGGACACAAGGGGCGGGACCCAGGCATCGTAATATGGTTAATACTAAATACCGTAACCATGGTATTATCCAGTTATACATGGGTTATACGTATATGATATATATATATATATACATATGTATATATATATATATATACATATATATATACGTATACTGTGTATATACATATAATATGTATATATACATATATTTATATATACATATATATATATACATATATATATGTATACATATATATATATATATACATATATATATATATTTACATATATACATATATATATATACGTATACTGTGTATATACATATATCATATATACATGTACAGATTAATATATGTAGGTATATATCAGTATCATATATATATATAGCTTATAAACGACTTGCGATGCGTGGAATTCACATCCAAGTGGTTATCAAAAACTCTTTGGTGGATCTTGCGAGAAACTCGTGTGAAAATAGCTTCGTTTTTTTGCACTTGGGATCCGATCCCAAACAGCCAGACCAATTGGACCAAACAACATATATACTGTATATATATATAGGTGTATTTGCTTTTCCCAACCATTCCCACTAAAGCACATGGAGCTTGAGTGTTCGATCTTCTGTTTGAGTGGAAATTGTGGGGGTTCATCTCCGCTCTATATATCCAGTTGTTGTAAAATGGTGTAAGCATATATATATACAGTATATATATATACAGTATATATATATACACATGTAGACAGACTAACAAAGACAACAGGAGTATGGATCAAGTGAGAGGGATGATAAAAATCCAGGTTTTTCAGAGTTTTTCATATGAGTTCATATTTTGTGAGCCGTAGGAATCCTATAGAAAATCCCCCAGCAATAGTTGGATGATTCCCCCAGTGGAGCCCAAGGATATCGCCTGCTATGCTTTGGACATGCCTGGGAGAGGTCAGCGAGAGGATGCTGAAGGCTATCCGCAGCTTGGATTAGCAGAGTGCAACTCATGAAGATGGCTGGCTGAGAAATCCCCGAACTAGCCATGGAGGTTTATAGCTCGCAAACTCATCGAACTCAATGAATGATTTTCCAGCAAGCCATGTGACTGCATACCTGAGGGTAAAAGCAATCATGAAGGGTACACAACCTATCAGTGGAATATAGTGGCATGCTTTGGTATCTACATTAGTGCAAGTAATGACTGGCGAAAGATAGCGAAAGTATGAAGTTTGGAATATCATCTATCAGCAAACAGGGAAAGCATCTCTGGCTATATCTGGCTGGGTTTTCAGCATTCTGGATATATGTTTGCCTTTCCTGTTGAAATTTGGTCAAGGTCGTACGCAGGGACTACTGAATCCAAAGAGATTTCACTGAATAGTTTTATTCATAGGTTTATCCATGAATATCATGCAAAACATGAATTTCATCGGTGTTATATCTATAAGTTGCATCTATTGATGATGACATTTACATGCCAAAACCATAGAGAACTGTGGAAAACGATGGAAAACTCCGGTAGATCGGTAGATGGCATAGTAAAAAGCCATGGGTTTCCGGGGCTCACGAGTCTCACGAGCGCTCTGAGGACGGGTCTCTTCGCCATCAAAGTCATCGCCATGACTTTGGCCAAGGTGGGCTCCGTGGTATCACTGTCGATGACATGGATGATTTTAAGGAGGGAATATCCAATAGATAAATATCAATTGGTATTGAGATTCTAGAAATTGTGTTCTATGACATGGATGATTCTTGATATGCAATAATTGGTTTGAGATCGAAGTTATTTCTCGATTTGGATACTATTCATAGATAACATATGGGTTAGACCGTCTTCATATGTGGTCTGATGGATTAGTCCAATGATGATGCACCATGGGGTTTGGGGTACCCTTCATGTCAAATGTACAAGGATGAAAGTTGATACCCTCTGGTAATTTAACAGTTTGCTATTGAAAGTGGCCATTTGTAGTGGATTTACCCATTGAACATGGTGATTTTCCATAGTTATGTTAGTTTACCAGCGGGTAATATGATGACTATGTCGTTGTTCAAATACGAGGGGACAATGAACGGGGGAACTCGGGCAATGTGTCCCTTCTCGGACAAGCAGACAAAGCAGTTCAGAGTGCAGAGGCTAAAACAAACCGTGAAACGGAAAAGATCGCCTTGCATTTCGCATCTCCAACATACTTCAAGATTTAATAGAATAGGATTTATATCCAAGTTCATTTGTGTATTTACATATAACGGTATATATTTATATTTAAATGAATGGCTTCGTGGCCCATGAATGTCGCCAGAAGTCTAGCTGTCAGTGGGACGAGATCACGTGCTTCATCGAGGAAAGAGCAGAGTAGCAGGGAAGGCCACACCGAAATGTTCACAATTCAGATTCAGCAACCACAGAGTCAGTTGAAAACTGTGTCGGCAAAAATCCCTGGGTCACAACATCTTCCAATCCGCCGGGCTCGCAGTCGTAGGTGTCGTAGGTTGCACAGCGTTGCCCTCTGGGATGAAGGGAAACCTTGCAGGGAAACCTTTGAAACCCATGTGACACCGGATGTTTAGGTCCATTTGTTGTTTAGGTAAAGAGCGTTCCAATGTTGCCATTAAAAAAAAACTCAAACCATCCAAGTCAGCCCAACCTGTAGGAGATGCGCCGTGGCTCGAACTTCATCTTCGCGCACTCGCAGGGATCCCACTTTGCGTATTATGTCACGAAGCTCTTGAGGAGCAACTACAACGTGAATGTGAAGGCCCTCTAAGAATCTTTTTCAGAGACGTCGTTGGACAATGTTGGACCTGGTTTTTGCTGCGTTGGACAGTATACTACTCTTAGATTGGAGGGGGAGACCCTTGGAATCATGGTTTAATGTTTTTGTTGCTTTTGGATGTGAAAGCGTCTAGTAGATTTCTTCGGAAAAGGCGGTGTACCTGAAAGTTCCAGCAGAATGGGAAAGCGATGCTAAAACAGTGGATTTGGGATCCCAATTCTTTATTTTTTTTGGAGAACAGTGATTCACCCCAATAGATCCAGTCGGTGCGGGCCATGCTAGTCATCTTATAGGTTCCAACGGTATCTTTTCGACAAAGACCGGGATGATCGATGCCAGGCTCTCTTTGTGAGCAATTTCGCTGTACCAAATAGCTCCGTGCAAGCTGACCTGAGCACACTGAAGAGAAGGCATGGTTGGGTGATAGCTACGTTGTGGCTATATACTCTTTCGTAATCAAACATGTCAGTGGGAAATTCCCGAAAATGGAAGGGCTAGTTAGAACATCATCAAGAAACGGTGCATTGTCCACTGCCAGATTTGATGAAACCAGAGGGTAAATGAATGGAATATGGTCCGCGGCCATTTCATTTGGGATGACTCAAAATTTCCAGAAATTGGATGGTCGAATACTAAAAAGATGGATCCTCTGGGTTCACTAGTACCTTAGCATAGCCAAATAAGCCAAGAAGAAAGGATTATGAAGTCAGCAACCCATCACCCCCAAGAATTGCCAATCGCGCGCTGGTGATTTCCGCGAATCGTTCTGCTTCTTCCCGTTTACAATGATGAAATCCAATTGGTCTTAGGGAGTTCACACAATCAATCAATCAATCAATCAAACAAACAAACAATCAATCAATCAATCAATCAATCAATCAATATATCAATATATCAATATATCAATATATATCATATATACTGTACATATACATTTATATATATATATACATATGTGTATACACATACACATACACATACACATGTACCTGGAGAAGATTGTGGCATTAGGATTCTCCACATATCATTGTATACTTCGATGGACCACGGGGCTAGTTAAGTGATAAGTGGGATTCTGGCCCAAGTCCTGATGAACCACTGTGACACGGAACCACGGGTTTTGAGTAATCCACTTTGAGGAGACATAAACAATGTGGATTTCCCCAGCAGTAAGCCATCCCATTCACCAACCATTTGGTGGTCATTCTACATCATCAAATGCTACAATTAATTAACCCCAATTGGGGATGGTTTAAGTTTATTGTTGGATTTACAACGTTACATCATTATATAATATATATATACAGGTAGATAGAGAGAGAGAGAGAGGGTACAAGTCCCCTTTTGTTGACCTCCAAATGACCAGCGAGACAGAAAGTCATCGGGCCCAGCTTCAGGCAGGAACTGTGCGTTCCGCTACGCATCTTTACACACTTGGTGAAGGCGAGAGGGGGAAAGAAGTTGGGTGAACAACCTCACTCATGCTACAAAATATATGGGTCACAACCCCAGTATATTGATAAACATCGATTGTTTGGGTAAAATCCCAATTATATCCAATTATGGTCCCATAGGTTTGACTGCCCATACCCAAATTTACATGATGTCACAAGCAGGTACCTCCACGTACCCAAAGCCAAGGCAGCCAAGGTTTGTTTCAGGTTTGTGAATGGTTAGGCAACTGGGGGTTTGATATCATTTGATATCGCCTGGAAGGGGGAAGCTTCGTCAATGGGACAGAGGGTACTTGCACAGCATCTTACTCATCAATGAATAGTCAAATAGTCTATACCAGGCGAGGGAACATGACTCATTCATCATGCCGGGTACAAAGCAGAAATGTTCGGAGATTCAACTAGAGCATGCAAGTCAAAAAAACTTGTTTGGAACCAAAACATGACAACCAGAGATGGTCCGAATCCCCCAACTCACAAATGGGGATGGATCAAAACCTATGTATACACATACCATCACATAACATATTTGGATATAGGTGGGGGATAAACATAATCCATAAATCCTAGCTATTTCGTTTGTTTTTGTCAGCAGGGGATTCCATGGGTGAGCCGATTCCGCCATGAGGGTGGCTGGGGATGCGATCCCAAGATGGCGTACAAGAGCCACATGGGCTGCTGGGCATAGTGCGGGTGATCAGATGATGTGTGTATATATAATTATGATGATTATGTATATATATATATGGTTGGTGGTTTGGACCATTTATTATGTTTCCATATATTGACTTATAATAATGTTTCAGAGGGGTTAAAACCACCAACCAGATATATATTGCGGGCAGATCCGAGTGATCAAATAGGGCACACCCAACAAAGATCAACAAAGGGCTATTTCTGCAGGTTCATAGGGAAGCCGATGATTAGGTTATAGTGGATGGAAGAAGGTTTTGCCAATGTTTAGACAAGCCCACCCTGTGGTTCTCGTGAGCCAAAAACCCATTGGCTTTCAAACGCCTTTTGGGATGGTCAAGGGCCATCGGGGCCATGGGGCCAGTGCTGAGGTTACCAGGCGTACCAAAGTCAAGAACTTTGGCCGGTGGCTAGGTCTCTGATCATCGATCACTGGATCACCAAGGACCTGCATGTGGCTGCTGATACATGACAACACAAGGCCAACTGATACCCAGCGTTGAGCCACCAACATAGCTGTTGGTAGCTGTTGGATACATAGATTTTCATCACCCCAGGTTCCATAGCTATTGATCCTTTCCCAAATTGTCAAGGTCTAGGTTTTTGCTGAGAAAACTGACACCCTCCAAAAACTGGTTCCAAGATCGTTGGATCACACAGACAATTTCATGTAGGATGAGCTTTGAAGTTTTACTTTTTCAAAATCCATGTGGCCTAGGGATTATCTTTTGATGGCAGGATACATCCATAACTAGCAGGTTTATGATGGATTGTCAAATTGTGACTCATCGCTGGGGGATGCCCCATGCCCCATGGCCACTCAAATCACCTGATATGGAGAAGCCTGGGCTATCCTCAACTCCTGTAGCAGTTCACCATATGTTGTTTTTTTCAAAATGAAAGATGTCATATACATTCGCAGCAGATATTCAATATGTATCATCCATATCATCATGGGTGTAACGGTATAACCATATATATATATATGTCACATTGAAATAATACATTGAATATAATATATATATATGTGTAGTATACTATACCATGGTGCTGTCCAATGTGAATCCGCTCAAGTGGTGCGTTGGTGTGAATTGAGTAAAAAATGACTCTGGGTTTCTTCGATCGGGACCTCTTTAGCTGACCTCACCATGAGCAATGGCAATGGGATCCCAAAATGGTTGGCAAAATCAAGATAGCGAATTCAGAAGTGATTTTCCAGGAAAACACCTGGTTAAAACATTTTTGTGGAAAATCATGTCAACTTTCTCATAGTTTGAATCTAACTATTCTTGCCGTGTGTTTGGCGCCATGGACAGTGACGATCCGACAGACAAAGCAGCTGTGGTTCGGCGCTTTGAAGACTGGTGCAATGAGCGCCTAGTTGGCAGTCTCCGATATGTTCAATGTTTCCCTCCACAAAAAAGAGATAACATAACATAACCAACTATTTTTCTGGGGGACTAGTTTTGATTGTGTTCGTTAATGTTAGTTATATCCCCCCAAACCATGTTTCCCTCCATAGTTAGAGGATGATGATCAAAAATATGACGAACAATTTTTGGCGAAAAAACCGCAGGCACAACTGTGTCATGGAGAAAGTGCAAGTGGCCTCAACAGCCTTTGGTTTCTTGTCACTGCGGGCTCTGGACGCTGCCAACCTTTGGCCATTTCTGCCCAAGATTTTTCTTAGTCATCTTCCAAAGCTAATGGGGGTTCAGTGGGTTCCATCTGCGATCGGGTTTTTTCGTCTCAAAATCAAAGGGTTTTATGATGTTTGATGTTCCTTTCCCATCCGAAGAAATGAGATTAAAGAACCCAGTGACAAATGTTTCGGTGGATTGTTGGCTCAACCACCAACCAGTCGGTGTTGCTCGATACCTCAACGTGACAATCTCCGCTACCTCCGATGGTGCATTAGTTGGGTTTGAAATGTGTTGCGCTTTTCAGCAGGTCACGCCTCATCTATATTTTACTGTATATATATATATCCCCATTGTATATCCCGATTGTTTGGTGGATGTCTCCAGATCCCTATTTGGTGTGAAAACAGAATAATTATTTCTATTATAGTTAGCGAAATCCAGATCCGCAAAACGGTCAAAGATCGCAAGTATTCTTCCTATACTCTCCCGATTTCTTGCAGACAAATCCCGTTGGTGTTGCCCACAATATGTTAAGATAAAAGTTTTTCGATGCGGTTCTCCAGGGCAATGCGTCAGAACCTCAAAAGAACACCTTCAGTAATTACTTGACATTCACAACCCGTCTTCCAAATTTGATTCAGAAAGATCATGAAAACGCATTTTGTTCCTTGAAATCATGATCCGAATGTCAGCAAAACCAGGACCATCAGGACCATCAGGACCATCAGGACCTGATCCCATATATATTATATATATATACATATATATATCATATATAGAATATATATATCTCGTAGGTCTTCCCAGATTTTCCCCACACCGAAGAACTGCTCCGGCGGAGGCCTGGGGCTCAGAGCCACCAAAGACGTGGAGCCCAATGAGGTCGCCCTCGCCATCCCATTGGACCTGGTGTTGACGGTCCCGGTGGCTGCGAGATCCATTGCAGGAGCCTCGAGAGATTGTTCTTCGGTATACGTTTGTTAGATTTTTTTAAGGTATAGGTATGATGATAGAATCGATAGAATGATGTGCTAGAATGTGGTATTTGATTACGTATAGTTGTACACAGGTATATTCAAAGTCGGACCTGCTCGTAAAACTAGTAATTAGTAAATAAATATTATACATTATTATACAGTGGAGATACGTACATTTGTTTAACTGATAAGTTATTATATATATAATATATATATATTATACCCAGCTGTGGGTTTTTTTGTTTCCAGGCTATCTGTAGATTCTCCCCGTTGTTACTCGAGATTGTCCCAATTGATAGTGACCATGCCAGTGGCAGAACGGCCAAGTGGCTGTTGTTTCATCCACCTGGTGAAATCCCAGCCAGTGAAAAACTGGGAACGAGATGCCAATGAAATACCCAAACTAGGGATGTGATGAAAAATGCTTGGGAATAGGGATGAATCCTTCAAAGATGAAGACGCCGAAGACTTTACACTCACTACGTTACCAACCAGAAATGGAAATGTGATATGAATCCTGGTCATAAGGGTGTGTCCAAGAAAATGGATGGTCAACGTTAAACGTGCCCAAAATCTGAAGCTTGAGGCAACTTGAGACATCTAAATGTCAAATCACTCTCCATGAGCACGAAAGGTGCTTATGAATCATGGTCATGGTGAACCAGTCGACCACCGTTGATTCAAAACGCACACCTGAGAGGCCAGGCGCTATTGAGAAGCGAAACCACCCGCGAGCAGCCTGTGAGCGCGCAGGCCTTGATGTATGTGGTGATGATTCACGGTTGGCACGATGCTACCAGCAAGTGGCATCCATATTTGCGTTTCTCGGCCTATTCGATGCTGCAGTATATGCTTGGTTGAATGGCCTTGCACTGGCCCAAATCAACTCGCATCCCTTTTGCTCTCGAATGTATATGTTGCATTAGTTTGCATGATTTTGCAAAGATCCCTGCTGTGCCATTTCACTTCCATATATATATAACTATTGATATGTGAACATATGCGACTGGATACTAGAAGCCGCGGATTTGGATGAACTTTGGGCGGAACCTTTTTTTCACCAAGCAACCTTGTTAGGTCCACAATGGTTGATACCTTCCCCAATTCCTTGACTGGGATTCCCGACTAAGATCCGCCAAGCTGGTTTTAAAAATCACCCAACTTTGGCAGTTTGATGGGAAAATCATGAACATTGAACCCTTGGATTCTGGGGTCCCCATGGTTCCCCTGTATTTCGGAGAACCACTTCGTTGTGGACCCCAACCTTCCTGATCGCCAGGTCAGATACCCTCCAAGCATCAAGATCCCCTGTGCTGGACACAGCGTGAACGGCAGGCCCGCTTGAAGGGCACGCAGTTACTGCATGAGGTCGAGCGACATGAAGCGCTCTTGCGATTGGTTCATCAAAGCATTTTCCCGGCATTGTCGCAACTTGGACCCTTGTTTTTCGAGAATGTCAACTCTGGATTTAATAAACCTCCAGGCTGTTTCATTGGGGTACTATCTAAATTCTAGATTATCACTAAATTTGGAGAGTACCCCTTACAGTACTTAATAACCCATGGTTTATTCCATCCAGGATAAAGTCCGATTCCGAAACTTCTCCAGATTGCGCAACTACGTTTGCGCAACTCTTTCGTCGGATTACGCAACTAGGATTGCGCAACTTTGCTTGCGCAACTCCCAGGATGTGCCACTCTGCTTGCGCAACTCGGGTCGCCGGATTGCGCAACTCTCCAACTACAGTTCCCCCAAACAATTCCAACCCCCATGAAACTGCAAACGCCTATGGAACTTCAAACTGACACGGAGTGTGCACAAGGGTAATGTAAGATGATATCAATGTTCCCAGGTCCTTCCAGGCCAGAGACGGCAGTCTCTAACGTCACTTTCTGAACCCATAGAAAAAGGGTAGCTTCAAACCCAGCACACGGAGCTTCCAAGCTCTCCTATAGGTTTCCTACCTTTGAACTTCCGCCACCGCCTTGCGCGGTGCTACTGGTAAAGATATAGATAGCGATATAGCTGGAGATATAGCTGGCATTAGCTGGCTATATAGCTAGATAGCTAGACACTTAGGTAGCTTGGTAGGTAGATAGTTAGGTAGCTAGGATAGTTTAATGGCTAGACAGATAGGTAGATAGAAATCCGCCCGCACCGAAGGTGCTGGGGCGTGATCTTCCGGATGGCACTCGTAAAAGGTTACAGGTTTACCTGGGGGGGGGGGGCATTTTTCGGCCAAAACCTCCTGTTTTTGATAGGTCGTGACGCTCGCCTTCAAAAAACACTGTAAAAAACAGTACGGAAGACACCTGTTCGTGAACGCGCCCGTCCAAAATCGGCAAGCGAAAAGTGAAAAAAACCCGTGTTTTTCAACTTTTTGACCTCAATTTTTTGGTTTGCAACATCTTTTTTTGCGGTTCCGCAGGTGGCCGGGCCCGGAGGCGGATTTTTGAGTTTTTGGACCCGTTTTCGGACTGATTTTCGTCGTTTTGTGATAGCAGAAACACTGGTTTTTACAGTGTTTTTCTGTTTTCTGCATGCTTGACGGCTAGCTTCAAAACTTCCAAAAACCTTGTAAATTACGCTGTTTTATGTTACGGTGTGAATGAAAACATCGTAAATACCAGTGTTTTTTGACGTTGGTTAAAAAAACACTGTAAATTACAGTGTTTTTGGCCACCTGACCCTCAAAAACCATGGTATTTGCAGTGGTTTCTGCTTCTCACCGCGCAAAAACACTGTAAATAACAGCAATTTCGCCGTTTTTTCATGTTTTTCGTTATTTTTTGAACTGCGTTGGTCCGCTATACATGGCTATCAAATTCTTCGCGTTTTTTTTCCGACAATCAGTACTTTCGGATGTTTTTGGTCTCAATGGCCGACATCATTGGCAGTTACGAGCGGCTGCCCAACGATGCGGTGCGGGCGGCTGCCGTCGCGAAGCGACGTGAATAGATAGATAGAAAAGGATAGAAATATATAGAAATAGAGATAGAAATTAAATAGGTAGACATAGATAGAAATAGATAGAAATAGATAAAAACTGATAGAAATAGACAGACAGACAGACAGACAGACAGATAGATATTTATATATATATATTTATATGTAATGAGGGGCTCTTTTCACCGCCATCTGACCCAGCTATTGGTTCCTTTCGAGGCAAGAACTGCCGGAGATGTTCCCAGAGGAGCGCTACAGCTTTGCCTCGTTCACCTGGGCGCGTTCCGCCTTGGCCTCGCGCTGCTTTGCGGAAACACATCTGGAGAAGTTCCTGGGGGGCGGGGAAGTGGTGCCTGAGGACCGGGTGATTGTCGGGTCAAAAGATGGTTTTGTCATGTTTGGTCTATCTTTAGTAGTCACCATAAGACTATTGGGGTACCCAATTTTGACGCGTACCCATATGTTTCATTCTTATATAACAGATTTGACATTTTATGATACTTGATCCATGGTCTTTGATTCGCCCCAAGCATCTCAGATGCGTCATTTCCCCTGAAGGAAACCATGAACTATGTGCGCCTCACAGCGAATGAGGCAGCACGCTTGTCGCACGATTGTAATGCAGTTTTATGCCCACTGTTGGATACAGGCAACCATGATCCCAACGTCACCATTCACGTTGGCCTCCGCTCCGACAAAAACGGGTTTCAGCTGGCGTTGGCGCGAGACTCTGGTGTAAACAAGGGGCAGGAGTATTTCATCAACTATGGAAACTGGGAACTTTAAAATATCAGTTTTATGCTCATTTATGTTCATAAATAATGATTTGTGGTGAAAATTTCATACTATCCCAAAATTGTTTTCATAGTTGTTTTTCATAGTTTTTCAGGGATTTAAACCACCAACCAGGAAATCATGGATCCAATCTGCAGCTCTTGCTGGGCCACGGTTTTTGCTTGCCGGACAACCCGCAAGATACGCTACCCCTGAAACTAGGCCTGCCAAGTGTTGAAAAAATATGAAAAAATATGTGTTTTGAAGTGGGTTTGGGTCAAAATTGGGTAATCTAGGATCCGCAATGCCATAAACCATCTCCAACTATTTCCAATTTCTGGTTGATTATGGATTTGCCATGATTTTTTTATAGTCCCCAATTGGATGATAGTAGGCAATAGGAGGTCAATGGGACGGTTTTATGCTTACAGTAAGATAAAGCAACATCTTTGCTACCAAGGGTCGCATTGTTGACATAGACCCAGGTGTGCTTCTTGGAGTGGGTTGACACTGGAACTCATTTCCTGTCCAACCAGTCAAGGCAAACTGCTAATCCTTCTACTTCAGCAGAATAGTTGCGATAGTTCGGGTTACATCACGTTACATCCCAATCTATAGGGGTTATTACTAATTACCATGTTTATACACATTAATAACCCCCAAACACACCCCCAAGTATACCCATGCAGCTCTTGGATCCGCATACCATATCTATTGTAGCTCCCTCCAGGGAAAACTGCTGGTGAGTCGCCAGAGCAAGAACTGGCGCGAAAGCTGTCGGGTTGCCTTGGCGCAGGAAGTGCCGGGGCGGGGATGGATTTTTTGGGGGAAGGGTGGAAAAGAAATGCAAAGAAATGGAATGGCGGGCGGCGCGTTGGATCTAAATGCCCCATCTTCGTGTCTTTCTCCTTGTGACAGACTTCAAAAGTGCGTGTTCCGGACATTTCCATGCACCGCACAGTGGCTTCTGCGGCTGGTTTTGGAGCTGACTCTGAGAATCCCAAAAGACTGAGGGTAAATCTCGCACAATGAGATTGACAAGCCGGATTCTTCGTTGATTTCCCCTGCACTTCAGGTAGGTTTCGAGAAATACAGTAGTTGGAATAGTTCCCAGACTTTTGGATTTTCCTTGGGCCACGCTTAAAAGTTGGACTGTATACCCATATTGGGGGATGTTCATCAATCCAGTACTAGGGATGTCACCCATTAAAAGGATCCCCACAGGATAGGTGTGAGCATGGCTCACATGGTGCTACCTTCTACCCTTCTCTCAAGGTTTGGTAGAGGGTGAAGTAGTGGACTTATCCAGAGCTGACTTGCTGCCAGAATCTTGGTATAATTACCAGGAGCCCCCTGCAAAGGGGCCTGGAACGTCCAAGGAAAAATTTACAGGGGCATGAAGGGTCCACTCTGGTAATCTAACATAGCTTTGGAAAGTTACAATTTTCGAAAGGTAAATCTAAATCATCTATTATAAATGGACAATTTTCCATAGCTTTGCTAGATTACACAAGGGTTTGTGACGGCATTGGTCGAGATTTGCGATCCCCGTAATGGATTCTTTCGGTGTAAGCAGCTGTTGAGCCATGGTGAGAAGAGGTGCACGTCCTAAATGATGACTTTAGAACTGAGACGGGGTGAATAAGTTGAATATGTCATATATGTCATTTTTAGGACCACTGTATAGGTCCTATGGCCTATTACTATCATATTTTTTATGGAATGATATGGAATGAACATCCATTAAAAATATTAATGGACTATCCATACTATTACTATCCATTAACTATTATTCATTAATATGGTACCCTAATGAACACCCATTACTATCCATTAACTATTAACCAATTATTTTGGGGTACCTAAGGTCCCAGGGATTTGAGCTATTCATAGCGGGGTCAGACTGCTGCTGAATTCCGGGAGTGTATCCAGCCTGCAGGGACCACCAACTGAGGAAAGACTCCTTGCTTTGCTACGAATTAGCACTTTACAGGATACTTGATCAGCAGTAAATTCTGGGACGGTCCAACACTTGGTTTGCGTTGGTCCCGCAGACCAAAAAAGCTAAACCATGGTAAAATTATAAGATGTGTGGATAGTTCACTGTGCTCAGGACAGAAGCCTTCGAGTTCTCCTCCATGAAAACGATTCGTCAGAAAAAACGATACTGTCAAGGCTGACGACCCCTATAGATGTTCCTCGGTGACCGCGCATCCGCTGCAAATCTGGAATGCAAACGTTGACTTGGATATTGTGCTTTGTGGCTTCAATTCTGGTTTCTCTTCCATCCATCTACATGGGTGTGTCCAAAATGGAGTATAGCCAATTTTATGGCGGTCTAAACGGGGAAAACAGTTTGCCAAAAGGTGAATCTGTTCGGGGTCGCCCATTTTGTGACAAACCCACATTCATTTTTTCATGGAAGATGATCCTTTTTGATGCTTCATGATTCATGTTTATACTTTTTGCGAGGATAAGTCGCTCTTTGTCGCACCCCCTCGTTCAGTGGCTAGCTATTGAAGAAAATGTTCGTGAATATGGAGCCATGATGGGGTATGCTTGATGTCACTGCTATCATATTATATTGTATTATATTTTAATGTGTTCTATTTCACTATACTATGTTTTAGTATATTCTATTTTATTAATTATAAAACAATATCTATTTTATGTTGTATTCTTCAAATTTTATTTATCATAAATGTATATAATATATACATATATTATTATAATCATTATATAATATTTCTTTGATATTATATATTGCATATGTTTATCATATGTTATATATTATGCATTTTAGATAGTATATGTTTAAAAATTGTATATGATATATTTTAATATTAAATTATTTTAGGCATTATATCTTATCATTGATTTTAAATATATTATATTGTACATATATGATTTTCATACAATGTATACTATGTATACTATGTATACTATGTATAGTTTTATTTTATTGATGATAATATATAGTTTGATGGTTATATTTATTGAAATATATATATAGATATACATAAGTATATTTGATTAAATAATTTATTGAATTATATTGCATGATGTTTTGTTATAATTTATTTGGTTTATGTTATGTTTTTGTATCGTATTATAGTGTCTAATTTAATATTATATTATAGTATATTATAAAATTTAATTTTATGTTTTCCTATGTTTTTTTGAATGCTATATTAGTTGTTATCATATATTTTATTATATTTTATCTTATTATATAATTAAATTGTATGATAGTTTATTATATCATATTTTAAATTATTATACACTATATTATTTACTAGTATGTTACATTATATTTTATTACTTTGTAATTTATTGTATTATATTATATTATGGCGACGGACATATACTTAGAACATCATTTTTCCAAAATATCGGAACCTCTTCTTAGAACATCAAAATTACCATACTTAGAACATCAAACATATTTCTAAGTATTCACTTAGAACATCAGAAAAACAGATACTTAGAACATTTCCTTTGATTTTTGCATACTTAGAACATTAAAACACACATATACTTAGAACATGTCCTGTTACTTTGGTAAATCTGCATATATACACACAAATACCTTGGTGAACACCATACTTAGAACACTTTCTCCCCTCACTGCTGCAGCATTATATACCTTTTCTTCGGGAACAATATCCCAAGCAGTCTTTGCTGCAATGGGAAGGTCTCTAGTAATTTGTGGGTTTCCTACAGGGGTAGTCAAAAAGCATAGGTTTCAATACTAAAATGAGCTAAAATGAATCATATATAATTTTGAATGTTTTGGAGATGCCTCATTTATACATATATGTATGGTTCCCATTGGTTCCCCACTGGGATGTTCTAAGTATAGCTTGGAAGTGTTCTAAGTATAGGTTTTGGGTATGTTCTAACTACTTTTGTTGAAATCCATACTTAGAACATCCCCGCTGTGAAGATTTTCAGATTTTTTCCAAAGTATGTTCTAAGTGCATGTCCGTCGCTATATATTATATGGATTTCAGAGATGGTAGAAGTTCATTCCCCCCTTGTATGATCTTTTATAGAGGCATTTGGAGCCTAAACATCATTTCAAGGCTCTTTCACAGCCACTGCTTCAAGGTGAAATTTGACCGCCACGCTGAGCTGCATGCACTAAGCATCGTTCAAAAGCACCTGATCATGAAGCAACATCAAATCCAAAGTGGGAACCCCCAGACTGAGCTCGTTGAAGGCCGGGAAGGTTGGGCCAGATGTCACTACGCTGAGATTTATCGATCTGGACAACTGGAGATTCTCCAAGCTGCTTTGAAGGAAGCCAAAGCGCGGGAGAGAGCCATCATGGAGGACTGTTGTAGCGGGGTTCATTCAATTTCATGTTATTTCTATCCACAACAAACTGAGGTGTTTTCAAGCCAAATATATAAGTGTTGGTTTTTCATCAAGGATTGTTTCTCACCAACGGCTAGCTCGTAGGTTTGAGAGGATGCTTGTATTCCTAGGTACCCGGCTTTCTTACCAACCCTGTTCAGCCATTCACCACGACGACGACGACGACAACAACAACAACAACAGCAACAACAACAACAACAAGAAGAAGAAGAAGAAGGAGGAGGAAAAAATGGAACTACAAGCGTAAACACACACAATGCCACAACAGCAGGACATTCTTGGTGACATTCTTTCTGCCATCCAGCCCGGCATTCTGTCTGACATTCTGTCTGACATTTTATCTGACATCAATTCTGACATGTTTTCTGGCATTTTCTCTGGAATGTCTTCACCCACATGGAGGAAGGAGGAGAACGAGGAGAAGAAGAAGGAACTGTACCTTTGTCAAAATCTAGAGACCCTCACCTAGCAGGACAGTGTCGCAAGCTGTTTGCACATATTTTCAAGGGGTGGTAACCGGGTCGCGCCGGGCATTTCAACACGTTGGCACCGAAGGAGCATCATGTGCATCTCGAAGATTTCGAGGAGGGCGAAGAGGAGGAGGACGATTTGGAAGACGAAGTCATCGATCCTGAAGCAAAGAGATTACGCTACGCTTGAAAAAATGCTCCGGCAATGCTCCGGCGCCGTGGTCTCACCACATTTCGAAATGGTGACTCTTCCAATGCCATGTTTGATGCAGACGGTTCTCTTTCAGGGAGTAAACATCACTCGTAAATAGTGGTTGGGATCTCTCTCGGATGGTGATGCATTGGTATGGAAATGTTGGTGGGGTCGCCCGATGGCGACATCAGCAACGATGACGGGGGGATTATGAGATATTCGGCCTGAGTATTTTCAGATGTTCGGCCATTTGTCACCTGGTGCAACTAGCTCCTGTCCTGGGATCCATGCTTCATAGGATGCTGTGAAAAGTTGACTGAAAAGTGGACTCATGTTCAAAAGGGCGTTTCTTGGGGTTGGGATTAAAAACAGAAAGTCTTCAACGATGGCCCCACTCGCAGCCTTGAAGGATTTCCCTTTACCTGGTGCAGAAGAAGCTTTACATTGTCCTATAGGCTGGTTAAACCTGCTGGGGACTGGTAGGTTGGTGAATTGCGACGACCGAACCCTTCGACGTCACTGGAATGATGGTTAGTTAGACTTGGGGAAACTTGCATCCAAGGTTGGTGAATTACCATGATTCAGCCAGAATCTGGGGATTCAAAGAAAGTTCACTCAATTCAGTTCCTTTCATATTTGTATATTTTGGAGGATATGAACGCATCCGTATTCAAGGTGTTTCATGTCGCCGGAATCTGACATTGCTGGTGAATGTGTTGGCTGTTGTAAGTCTGTAAGTTTCTCCAAATAATGGAGGCTATCTGTCTACAATTAGTGATTTAGATTGATTTAGTGATCCTTCAATCATCATGTGTGCGCTTTATGTCACTATCTGTCATGATAGTCCATTCTGTTTTTCCCATGAACCAATTGCCATAGGGTCCATGGTCGCCTCGCGTCGCCAACTGCGCAGTTGCCTTCTACGGGAAGGAAGATGCGGCCGTGTGCCGGGCTCAAGAAATGATGGAAATGGGTCTGGAAACCGGTTGGATACCCTTTTGGGGGGGAATATATGATAAGAAAATGCAAGAATATTGACTAACATCGCGTTTGTGTGGTAGTTTTGGACAAACCCAGGATTCTTGTTTACGTGTTCTGCTCAAAATGCCTACTTTGAAAAATCTAAGCCCGGAAATACCACCAATTTTGGTAATTTTAGCCGCCATCCCGGTCTTGGTGCAGGTTGTTTTGAGTACGGCATTCTCCAACGGTTTTGGAAGGAGTTTTGGGCAGGAGCCTGCTGCAATGATGGGTCCCAACCTACTCGTTGGACATCGACTGGAGTCTCAGAATCCCAATCAACGGCCTGCTATTCCAGATTAATATGATATATATATATACACACACACACGCTATGATTCAAGAACTATAATTATAGATAACTATACATATATAATATATCATGTAAAGTACCCCAGAGACCCAGTAATATGGGTAATTCATCACCTCATAAGCCCATGGATATCCATATGATCTTGCTGCTCTAGGTCTTTGTCTGATGTGCAGCGATGGGAGTATCTCTCAAGTGACCCAGACACTTTCCAGGCCTGGAAGGGGCAGAAGTTGTCACCCTGTACGTTTAGCAAAAATATTCAAAACGGAAGTTTTTATCAGGTTATATCAATCTATGTCTCAATCATATTTCTGGCATTTTTGTAGCTGGTTGATGGTTTGAAAGGCCACACCATGCCGAATGCTGCTTGAGTTTCACCGCTTCACCTTCCGCGACTGAGGTCATCAAAATGGAGGGAGGTCACATGTGGTTTCAGAACAGCAGTACCAGGCGGGTCAGGAAAACTTTAGAAAAGGTTGCGCTTTTGGGAAGATGGTCTCAAGATGTCTGTCTCAAATGTAGATCGGGTTCCTTTGAAAAAAATTGGTTGTCCACATCTTTTTGCATGCCGGCTGGAGTTTGTGTGATACAGTGATATGATTCCTTCAAATTATTTACCTGTACTCTGGGAGTATTGTTTGCAGCTTCCGCTCTTGCCTAGCTGTACAGCCACTAGCCAAAAGACATAAGAAGACGTCATCCCAAGCTGCTTAGATTCCCATGAAACCCCTTTTTTTTGTCTCAGGCCTTCCAAACTGTTCTATCCGCATCTGTACCATTCTGTATACAGATATTGCTATTAGTGATATTACAAAATATTACATAATGTTACATCATATTCGTATTGCATCATTTTACATCATACTACATCATACTACATAATTGATCATATACACATGATCATTTGCATATAGACCTCTGTAGATGTATGTATATTATAACTATTAAAATAAAGATATCTGGTTGGTGGTTTCAAACATGGCTTTTATTTTCCATTTCATATATGGGATAATCCTTCCCATTGACTCTCATATTTTTCAAGATGGTTAAAACCACCAACCATTCTATAGATATATATATATATACATCACAGAAAATCTCCGCAGATTCCCCCCTGATCCCCAGGTGCGAAGCGTTGGCCACTGAGCTGGGCCGATTGGTCCGGCGCTTCTAGCCCCACGGGCGTGTCCCTAACGTTGATCTATGAGTTGGGTTGAAACGAAAATTTTTAAAAAAATAAATGATTTGAATAAATCAACAATAAATTAATATATGTATACAATTGTATATATTTATATATTATATTATATTTATGTATATTATATATTTATTTATGTATTATATTATATTTATGTATATTTATTTATTTATTTATATATATATATTTATATTATATATGTATATTTAATATATATTTAATGGTATTTGGTATTTATATTTATTTAATATATATATATATTTATATTTGATATATTTAATAAATAAATAATATTAATTAATTAGAATTTCGTATGATTTTTTCTTAGTAAATGTTATGATTTGGGTTTCGGAAAATATATGAATAATTTATAATGAATTCTTTTTTGGAAATTATTTAGTAAAAAAAATATATTTTATTTATTAAGATGAAATAAATATTTTTAGATTTATAATTTATATTTAATTAAAAAAATATATATATATTAATTGAATTATATTGATTTTTAAAAAAAATCGAAAATATATTAAAATTTTATATTTTAATTGAATTAAAAGGTATTTTTATTTAATAATGAAATGTAAATATTGATATATATTTAATAAATGTTGAAATTATATAAAATATATTTTTT
>CAMXCT020004346.1:232613-252613 GCA_947184155.2 Cladocopium goreaui
GGGCAAATCTCAGGGTCTTGCCGTATTATTATAGATCGTAAATTTCTTATTTAAATTATATATGTAATTTCTTGAAGGTATAATATGTGTTTTATATATATATATATGGTTTTATTCCCATCAGATTAAATTAAATAAAATAAATAGTTATTTCACGATTTTTCTATATATTTTATATGTCGGAATCAAATTATTGTATAGTATTGTTTTTTAAATATATTTATTTAGTTTTATCGAATCAAATGGTTAACTCTAGGCCAGCATTGCAACAGTCAGGACATGGATACATGAACTCCTGACTATAATTTGCTTGACCTCCTCCATACCATGTGGCGAATGCTTGCAAAGGATAGATGCCTTTCGCATCCTTCGGCGCCAAATTGTCAAAAGAGCAGTGTCGAACACAGCCTCAGCTTCTCAAGGACATGTAGGGACCAAACATGGAGCTTTATGAGCAAGAAATTATCTCGAAGCATAACAACTTTCTTCTCAATCTGTCCAAGAGTTGTTGGCTGCAGGAAGCAGAACTTCTTGGAAGGAGTCAATCAGTTTTTTGGGAAAAATCATATTGAAAATCGGTGTTTGTCCCCCAAAAAATATGATATTTCATAGGTGTTGATCCATTTTAAAAAAGTCCAAGTGGCTGTCTAAAAAGTAGCCATGCGGATGTTGAAGCGTCTTCTCCAAGGACTGCGAAAGGTTGCCTGCGACAGCAACCTAAACTACTCAGAAATGACCTGGCATGAGCTCTTTTTTTTCATACCCGCTGGTAATTTAACATAGCTATTGAAAATGACTATTTATAGTTGATTTACCTATCAAAAATGGGGATTTTCCGTAGCTACGTTAGTTTACTGGAGGGTAATATATTATATCACAAAATAAGAGGTGTTTATTGTAAAGACCACCAAATAATGCTAAAGGTAGGTTCTAGTTGAGGTATATAATATGGCATGGAGGGGGTATATAATATAGCATGGATGGACATGTACTTGCCAAACTTGGGTACCCATAGATTGGATTGCTAAATTAAGAAACATCTGCGGCCGGGCTGAAACGGACTATGCAGCTGGGCAGATACCGGGATGACATTGGACATGGGCAAGTCGTTAGTAACTGGATTCTATAATTCTAAATGTATTTGTCTGAAAATAGGGTACCCCATTCCATCCATTGGTTCTCATCGCCACACTGTGTGGTAGCCAGTTTGTAGTGTGTCTTACCTTGACTTACATGGTCTGAATCGTTTTCCCTCTTAATTAATATAGCCATTTGGTAGTATACCGCATTTCAGACACACCCATATATATTAGTGCATGTGAGGCTGGATTAAAATACTTCACCAACCTGAAATCAGATCGTTTTGAATGGTTCCTTTTCTTCTTAGCCATCATCTTAAGACTGACGTCCGAGTGAGTTGGTTATTATAGTTCAACCATACATGGCATAAAACAAATCTATATCATATTTATACAATATATATATATATATACGTATATATATACACATATGTATATATATATATATGTGTATATATATGGTACCCACCCCCAAACATCTACCATTTTTGACCTACCTTTTTAATATCTTATGGTTTGGGATGATAATCAAGCAGTTAATTGAAAGGGGGGACCATATATATACATATACATATATATATATATAAACACGTATACATATACACAGGCATATGCGTTGAATCAACAAAACGTGGCAAACACATACAGACGCACACACGCAGACACTTCCCAAAAATTTGAAAACTTTGCAAACTTTCCTGGATCCATAAATAAAAGGTATGTTAGAGGTATAGTGGTATGTTCAAGGTCAATTAAATGGTATCTTAAAGGTATATAATACGATATATACCTTCAATAAATATTAAAGGTGTAGTAAACGACATGTTTAATGATATTTATATGTATATATACATAAATATATCACTGATATATCAATTGGAATAGTAACGATTACTAAATTGTATAGTCAAGGTATATTAAAAGCAAACACTAAAGAGATATATACATATTAATATATAATATACATGGCCAGATTGGAATATTACCTGTATACTACAGGTATGTTAAATGGTATATTAGAGGTGTATTAGATGGTATACTAAAGGTATATTAAAGGTATTTTGAAAGTCAATCAAATTGTATATTGGAGGTAGATTCATGGTATATAAAATGGTATACTAAACGCATATTAAATCATATAGTAATGGTATATCAAATGGAATATTCATGATTCTTACATGGTAAACTAAGTATAGATTGTATATTAAAGGTTTATTAAAGGCAAAATAAATGGTAAGTAAAAGGTATTTTAGAGGCATAGTGGTATGTTCAAGGTAAATTTCAATTGTATATTAAAGGTATATACCTTCAAGGTATATTAAGGTTTAATAATATATTAATGGTATATCAAATGGAATATTAACGACTCTTAAATGGTAAACTAGGTATAGATGGTACATTAAAGGTTTATTAAAGACAAATTAAATGGAAAACAAAAGGTATTCTAGAGGTAGAGAGGTATCCTAAAGGTGCATTAACTATGTTTTCATGGCCAATAAAATGGTATATTTGAGGTAGATTAAATGGTATATTTAAGGTATATTAAATGGTGTAGTGAAGTTTTATGCATTGAAGGTATATTTAAAGTATACTAAAGGTATTTTCAAGTTTCAAGGCCAACTAAATTGTATATTAAAGGTAGCTTGATCGTTGTCCAATGGAATGCTGCAGGTATATTGAATGGATTTGAATGGTATATTAAAGTTTTAAAAGAAAAGGGATACTGAAGGTTTACTAGAAGGTATGCCAAAGGTTTACTAAAGGTTAATTAAAGATATGTTATGGTCAATAAACTGGTATATTGAAGTATATGGAATCTATAATGAAGCTATATTCATCGTATATTTAAAATTGCTGATCAAGATATTATGCTTACTCTGTTGCATCAAAAAGACAGACATATCCAACATGTTAGAATCTGGTGTTTTGAAAGAAATACTGTATGATTGAAGGAAGGCGCAATATGAGTTTGAAAGGAAGACTGCACTTCTTCAGAAAGAAAACACTGCATGTTTAGAGGAATGCTCTATTTTTTGTAGGGGTACTGTTTCTTGAACGAAGTCATACTTTGTTTGGAAGGAAAATTGCAGTTTATGAATGAAGGTGATTTTTTTCAAGCATGGAAAGGAACGCTGCAATTTTAAAACAGATTGCTTCCGGCAAGAAATCATGTGTTTTCTGACCTGAGTATGTGCTCATCTTTTTTGAAAGTAATAGTCGTGTACTTACTTTGTTTTTGCAAAAGGTTCCCAACCCTCTTTGACATCAACAAAAAGCTGAAAATAGTAGATCTTTGGGGGGGTTAGCATATATATATATACATACTTAGCAGTTGTACTGGGTTAATTACCACTTACTCGTCACAGATCCCACTGGTAGCTTCATCTCAGCGCCTCTGGTGTTTTGAAACTGGGACATACCCCTTAAAATGACCATACGAGAACTGGACAAATCGCAACTTTAGTATAGGACATGAGGTTGCAAACCACCGGTTCCCCATTTTTTTGGACAAAACCCAGGTATGGCCGTTTTCAAACAGCTTCGCTTAGCATCATCCCATCATCCCATCATCCCATCATCCCACCATGCCATCCCGTTGCCTGCATAGGCTTTCACACAAGAAGTGGACAAGCGACAGAGGGGACCCATCTCACAACTCCGTTGGTCCGAGTCGAAGCGGCTTTGGAAGGCGAAGATGGGCGTCTTCCTCGGCTTGGCAATGCCGGCCATGCCTGAACCGGTGATACATGAAATAGGCGATCCATGGATACATGGCTACCATCGGCTACCTATATATAACTGCAAGCTATGGATATCTATGTATGTGTATGTATCATTTTATGTCTATCCGTGTGAAATACATAACGTGCAAATGAATATCATATAGGTCACCGGGTGAATGATTGTGAGGTGCCTCTCGAGGCACAAAAATCAGGGAACGGCTCCGCGGAAGTGAACCAACTTCCCGCCAAATTGCTGTCTCCGACAATTGGATGCTGATGTCTCAAATAATCCATCTAATATGTATAATATATATATATATTATATGCATAATAATATTCTATATATATTATGCATAATATAATATACCTACACATAGTAATCCCATTCAGCATGCTAGATTTGGCTTGTACAATGCTGACGGCAACCCTTGAGGTCATCTGGCGTTTTTTTCCACCACCTTTGGGTTAGACCTATGGGATTTTTCATGGGAGCCGAAGGAGCTCAACGTGACATCTTGCGACCAGCTTCAAATAGCCGGCGATCACACTGCCAACCAAACATTTTTCCTCTTGACCCTCAAACGTCTTCAGACACTCCTTGGACGCCGGAAAGAGATGCACACAAAGCACAGACGTCTTGAAAAAACATCATTTTCAACCCAACTCCAAGTTATAGCTTTGGTCATGTCATCAGGCATATGATCATCACTAAAAATCACAAGGGACGCCTCAACTTGGGATGGTGGCATCACTTGGCACTTGGGATTCCGGGCTGGTTGCATCCTCTTGTTTGGTTTGTTGAATCCTACTGTTCGTTGCTTGAAGACCAACTTTTCTCGATTAAATCCTATTATTAAAGCATGTTCAATCCACATTTTGCCCCTTGTTGTTGGTCAAATCCCAATTTAGGTTGTTTGAATCCCATTCGTGTTGGATAGTTCCATCTTACCGGTCTCTGATCACTGGAGCCGGAGACCCCGGGCTCCTGATTCAGAAGACCCGTGGCATTCTGTTCCGTGACGACATATCGCTTCAGCGGGGTGAACATGTTGACATCCATGTAGTAGCCGGAGTCTGCCAAACCTGCCAGGGGTGGCAAAAAGTGATGCTTTCGTGAAAGGGGTGAAACGGTGAAACTCAAGATATATATCTATTTGGTCAAAGTTTAAAATCGTTGTCATCTGTGGGCTTGGTCATAGCCCATGCGTGAGAACTTCCATCAAGAATTCAGCCATCGAAATTCTATACGTGATTTCCATGTTCAAAATGGAAAATATTAACACATTCAACATAATTTAACACCCAAAAAAAAACAATAGCCTCAGTACCTTCGGTAGCACTACAAGTTGGCACCGGCCAGGCCATGCCCAGCCATGCCCAGCCATGCCCAGCCATGCCCAGCCTACCACCTTGGCGCTACCTGGAATAAAACTTCTGAGCGCATCTAAATGGGCAAAGACTCGCATGGCACCAGCACTGCAGCCGCTGATCACCACATCCGTGGTATTGGCGAAGCCAAACTTTTTGGTCAGATCGCTGAACAAGGCCTCTGTGATGTAACCTGAGATGATCCAGAACCAGGAAGGTAAAAGTTGGACCTTGTCTTCCTACAAATGTTGGAAACTGGCAAACTCAGATTCTAAGTTGTGAATTTACAAACAAAAAATTGGCCAATGGAACAGTCATGAGTACTTTCACAAACAAGGATTTCTGTGGTGAAATAAACATAGAACTGCGGTTTCAAACTCTAGGGAAACTGCTTGGATCTGGAGTGTTCATCATTTTTAGTTCGAGTTTGCGAGGGTCGAAAAAACCCCTTGTTGGAAGATGTTCAAGGCATGTTTGCTTGGCACATCTAAGCAAAACATTCCAGCTACAGCTACACTTAGTAACATCTTAGTAGCGAAAATACCTGGTGATACCTCGTATCAAACACGAAAATGTCCCAGTTGTAGATGGCAAAAACCTCGATATTTCCCCCATGCAGGACACAAACCCACCAGCAGGTCGTGGGCCCAGCTACGGCCTCGGTAGAAAATGGAGCTCTGCTGAATCATCTTGGGCTCATCGCGCTGGCCGGAATAGTATCCACCATCGCAGTATCGAAGGTAGGCATGGTTCCAATTGTACATCAGCGGATTCCTCCGGGAAACTTGGGAAACTTGGGAAACTTGGGAAACTCAAACGTGACTTGAGAAAAAGAACTCGAAAAAAGATGGCTAAAAGGCCACAACTGGAATGATTCCCACGAGCAAGTGGAATCTGTTTGTGGCTGTCGCCACACTAATCCACACTAAAATGACCGGTGGAATCCACTTGTCTTATTGGTAGGATGGAAAATTGGGATTTCCGGAACTCTTAAGTTTGGTACCTGTATATAGTATGATTCCATGTATACAGGATCACACCATACCACATCATCAATCAGAAAAGCGTGTCCGAATTATTCAACGGCGAGGGGAAAGACACACTGATGCCTAATCAGCATCTTCGTTGATGTCTTGACCACGCTCACTGTCACCACCACCCCAGTGACCCCCGATAGAAAATAGATAGAAGATTGTAGAAGATTCTTGGTTCTGTCAAGCCCTCAAATCATGAAAGGAACATGCAGCGAGGGATTTCTGCCACCAACCTCCAAAAAACAGGTTTGCCAGCCCTAGGGGCCGCGTTTGCCACCATCAGCAAAACAGGCATATCAGAACATCACCTACAAGACATCTGACTCTTTTGAAGACCCAACTTGATGTAATTCAGCAACTATCAGACTATCATCCCTTTCAATGGCAACAAAAAAAAGCTCACTCCACCTGACATCACCGAGATTCGTCGTAGGATCTCGCGAGAACTTCAGATTGCCCAAGGCTTCAAAGTCCATCTGCTCCTCGACTGGCGGCTGTCTGTTCACACCAAAATAGCTGAATTTTCAGCTGAACTATGGATGTTCATTCCTCTAGACAGACAGAGAGAGAGAGAGAGATGTATTGAATCTTGATTCCTCTGGTTGGAATTTCTTTTCCTTTTATCTATTTCTTGGTGGGCCTCCCATACTCTCATGAAAAATTGATACAATCCGAAACTTCAAGCCCAGCAGCTGCATCTGACTTGGTGCTACCCAGAGCGCCCTTGGACCGTTCTAGGCAGCTAGTATCAGAACCGCACCAGCCACCACCCTGATGGAAAATGAAGAACTTCTTGATCCCATCTCCACTACCATGGCTGAAGTAGTACAGCCCAGGGCCTCAGCAGCTCAACCAGCTCAACCAGAGCTACAAAGAGCTAAAATGGCTTGGGGACTTCCTGGTTTCCTGATGACGTTTTTGTTGACCGCAATACCCTCTGGTAATGACTAACATAGCCATGGAAAATCACCATTTTTAATGGGGAAATATTGAAAATCACCATTTTTAATGGGAAAATCCACTATTTCTATGGTCATTTTCAATAGCTATTTTGACATAACCAGAGGGTAGGCCCTTTGGCCAAGTCGCTGCCATCCAGACACTGCGCTTTGGCATAGCCCGTGTCAGGTCCCAGGCGCTGCGCAGCTGCTGCAAACGCTGCAGTTGGGAGCATCCCCAGCAGCCACAGCTGAGACCATGGCATGGCGAAGGCTCCAAGGTTACCCCAGCAACAGCTGGACCAAACGCTGCCGATTCTGCAGAAACTCAGATGGTTTTTCTGCTTCATCTCTTTTGAGAAGTCTTGAAATCACCATTTTATGTAAATAAATAAATAACTAAATAAACATATATATATATACACATATGCACACATTTACAGTATGTCGGAGGTTGTGGACTTGGCATTTCTGGCATTTACGGAAGCTCCAACTTATGGAAGCTCCAACGTACAGAGCCAATTTCCTATCTGAGAACAAGGCATGTTTTGGAAAAGACTTGTGGAACACAATTTTCCGAAAATATTCTGGGGGTTCATTTCTGGAAGAAAGCATTTTGGAACACATGCATTTCTGAGAAGAAAGCATCATAGCTCAAATATTTTGAATAATATTGGTGTCAATTTTTCAATCCACATGAAGAACGGAGAAAAAAAACCATTCCAACAAGAAAATAGCAAGAGCAGGCAAGAGCCATTGCCTTCCCAGACTTCACGTCCGCGCTTAGACCACTTAGATGTGAAATCACCATGCCCGGCTTCCATGGTTTTGCTTTTTTAATCAAGCAATGCTTCAAGATGAGGAGCAACTCTCGGGCACATCTGGACTCTTGTCCTTGACACTGCTATTCTGTTTGAAGTTCTCACTTCGTCGGCCGCCGGATGCTCAATCTGTCAAGATCTATCCAGTTTCGCATTTGCCCCGACTGCCTTCATCGGCTGAGTTTGGCATGTGCTTGCGCAATCGAGGACTGTGGTCATAAATAAATCTCTCCCATCTCGTAAGAATCTGTGAATTCAGCACCTTGAAAACGGCTGAGTTTTCACTCCGTGCTTTTCTTGGCGGAGGTGCAACTTAAAGGCCCCCCGCAGTCCCATACAGATCCGGTGCACATGACGACGGAAAATCTTAGCTTGCAGATGATTGTTCGATTGACAATTCTGATTGTTCATCGTTTTGTAATGTTTTGTATACTGGAGGGTTATACTGTGGCATCAATTCCCAATCAACTGTGGGTCAGTGTCTTTCCTTTGGAATTGGACTATGACCACGAGGAGCCTGGAACCAGCGCTGAAACACGCACTGAGGACGTTGCACACAAATCTTAAAAGTTCTCCAGACCTCAATGCAAACCGCTTAGAAACCCACGGTGGTGGTACCGCAGTAAGTTGGCGCAGAGTCTGCTGGCATCGTTGAAACATGAAAGGTTGGTACGTGATCGTAGATCGTCTGAGCCTGACTGAAGGAAACGAACTGCCATCTCGAGTTGACTATCAAAACCTCCGTTCTCACCTTTGACTTCACATTGGACCACATTCCTGTTGCTTTCAGTGTCCCAATACAAGAACTTGGGGGTTATCATCCAGTTGTTTGGTGGGATGGAAACTCAAAAATATTATGGGTGTCTCTGAAAATGGGATATACCATGGATATACCGCCCAAAATGGCTATTTCAAGAGGGACATGACGTTCTACAGCATCTGGAGATGTTCCCCTGGTTTTTCAAACAAACCCAGTTGAAGAAATCTGAGAAACCACCAAGAGATTGAAACACGTGTAACATGTTGTACCCCTTGGCCAGACGACCTTTTCCTTGGATCACCCACCAAGCTGAAACTTGAAACCCGCTGCCCTGGTCACGACAACACGTCGCCGACCGCAGTGCCTGCGCTCCAACGCTGGGAGAACTCAAAAAACATCCAAGAAAGGAGAACTCTTAGCTGCTTATGATTACCGAGATAATCACTGTAAATTTCCTATAGTATTTCCTCGTTATTCCAGTGTTGCAAGAAAAATGATATTAGCCGCTAACAGCATTCACCTACCGGACCTGGATTGGTTCCTTCGTCACGACTGTCACGGGTGGGTCTTTTCTGACCATCGGCTGAGAACCGCTGCTGTTTCTTTTTCATGATTTCGATGTGATATCACATGCATATATACATAATTTATATATATATATGTATATATATACTGCATATATATATAGATCATGAACCAATAAATTGATGCTTCCCGATCGAGACGAACAGTCACATGCGGAGCCAAATTATACCATTTTTTGTGGATAATTTGCTACAGATTCCCTTGGTTCATGTTCATTTGCTTTAAAGGAATTTCGAACATTCGACAAATGCCCTGCAGGATTGGACAAACATCATCAAGTTTATCTCTTTCTGGATCTCGAAACATGCATTCGCAGATGGATATCGGTCAATGTTCAGTGCCCATAAGTGCCCCAAGATGGGTCTTAGATTCTCACCCAGACCCATTGCACTTGTAGGCTTTTGTGAGTGGTGCATATATTATACGCAGATGCAGGGCCCCCCAAAACGACTTCTTCTGGGTCCAACGAATACGACAGATAGGATGATGTCTGAAAATAATGAGGCCAAACTACTGATGACCAGCACAATTGTGGGTTCCCGTTCGTGAAGCAAGAAAATACTTCAATCATAAGTGATAGCAAAAAAAATACGCCTTGTAAGTGCCATGGTATGAGTGGTTCAGGCTCAATTTCGAGGCACAGATTTGAGAAATACTGTTTCAATTCATGCAAAAGTGCCGGGCAAAACATGGTATCGCCTATCGTTGCACGTTCAACATATATCAAATCATTGGCTCATATCAATATCATATCCACCTTTTTGATGGCCATCATGTCCCATATCTTCAAATGGCTATATGGGTGTGTCGGAAAATGGGGTATATCCCCATGTGCGATTTTAGTATGGGAAATGAATGGAAATGATGTTGAAAAACCATCCAAAATTGGTGGTGTTCCTCAAAATCTAAGCCGGCAAAGCCATATTTTGTCATGATGAACTGAACAATATGCCCCTGGTAATTTGACATAGCTACAGAAAAACACAATGTTTTTTTTCGGTAAATCATCGAAGTAAATGGACCATGGCTTCCATCACCAGCCTCAACTCATCTCAACTCCATGCAGCCTCGCGAAGCTCCGGAGGCCTTAAAATCAACGCCAAAGGTCTTGAAGAAGGGAAATTAAGCAATAAAACGATGGGTTTGAACCAAAGAAAAGTGGAGTTCAAGTACCAAATGTTCGGTTTAGCATGGTTTACAAAAGAAAATTGGGATTCAATCAACAACTGTGGTGATTCTAAACCAACAAGAACTGCCGGAAAAGAATTTGACACTGACAAAACATGTGGGTTTAGCCCTCATGGATGGCAATTCCTAATGGGAAAAGAACATCTGTAAATGGCTAGGGGATGTATTGGGAACAGAACAGGCATATCATGGGGGTATATGGTATATTAACGTATAATACCTAACAAACACCACCATACAAGTTCGTCCCAAATGAATATGTGCCTTTGGATTTGGGAGTAGGGGCTGGTTGATCAATCAAAGGGTGTTACATGTCTTTGCATTACTGCACTGTTGCACTGGTGCAGAAATCACTTGGTCCTCTTGTATGTGGTCCAGTTGCACCCGTCAAAGCAAAAAACATGGGCAAGTAGTATAGGTGGCCCTGCTGCTCACACCAACATATGTTTGCTATGGATGTTCATCCCCAAAAATGAGTTGGTCCCATAGGTAGTGACCCCTCCCCAACAGGGAACCCGTGTAGGAAACGGTATGCTTTGGAAGTCGTTCCTGTAAGTTCTGGCATGTTCGTTGCAGGGCTGTAAAGTTCGGGTAACACTAGGAACATATTATATATATTAATTATAATATATATATATATATAGAGTACACCCAGAAATTGTACGAATTTTCAACCAATGATGAGCTCGCTCATTGTCCACCTCCGTCCAGGCGCCAGGGCATCACCTCCCCATAGGTTTGCATCAATGTCGTCTCAAAAACTGCTTGGTTCATGAGTGGTTCATGATTCCCATGGATTGTGATGCCATTTGGGGCATCACCTCCCCAAACCATCGACGTCGATTTACGTTGCGACGCGCCAAGCTGCAATTTCAACATCGCGCTGTGCAGCTGCTGATGAAACCTTGGCATTGCGACTCTGCACAGCTTGCGACAGCTTGCGCCCGATTTGGGTGCGAAACCGCAGATTCTTCTCATAATTCTCATATATGTATGGATGTAGTGGGGAGATATAACGGAATATAGAGGAAATTCGAGTCTATTATTTCGAGATATATATTTCAAGATATGAGGATATTAACACATATTGACCAATACACTGATTATGTGCATGAGCCGATCATCATCCCACGGAGAGTGTGGGATCACCAGTGATCGTTGTCGCGGTGATCTCCCCATTGATTTCCGGGGTATACCCCCAACTAACACTAAGGCTTTTGAAAAGGACCCATTTTTAGATGTCCATATTTTTAGGTGATTTTCCGCTGTGCGAAATTACCAGAAGGGATTCCCAGAGGGGGATTCCCAGAGGGTATCCCATTCATTCCCATTCATTGCTGCGCTAGACCCCCCACAAACACTTACGCCGTCAGAGGCGCTGCTCCATTGTCACGTTGAAGTGCTTGGAGGCTAACTCCATCCGCTTCTTGGCGAACTCGGCATCCCGCCTCGAAGAGTTTTGGCTGTTGAATTTGCATGAATTTTCTGGTTGGGGTTCAAAGCTTCCCGAAATATCCCGAAATATCAATTGAGATCTTTCCAGGCAGGATGGAAAGGTTTGGAAAGGTTTGATTTTGACCACAAACGAGTTTTGTCCTGGAAGTCATCACAAAAAGGAAAGCTGTACTCACAAGAAGGCTATTGCAAGATCCCTAGATGCTGGATGATGCTGGGATTTGTGCCATCTTCATGAGCCTTAGACTTAGAAGTCCTCAACAGCTGAACATAGAATACATTTGAAACCACCAGGCAGACAGGTCCGTTTTCGTCCAAAAAATATAGAACATTTGATGACCCTTCAGTTTGAGAGGAATCATGTTGGGTTTGATTGAACATATTTTCCAAACAAAATGGGTATCCTTGGAATAACACAGATGAACAAATATCCGTCTCTATCAAACCAACCACTATAATTATAAATAATCATTAGATCGGGCATACAATCATGTGTTCTTTAGGAGCCCCCCCAAAACGAGACCACCCAAAAATAAGGAACATTTAGTGGCATTTAGTGACATTTAGTGACGTTTAGTGACATTTAAGGGGTTGAAAATTTAGTGGCATTTAGTGACAATTTACTGAATTTTAGTGAAACTTAGTGAAAAACAGTGAAAGTTAATGAAAATGAGTGAACGAATAATGACACGTAGTGAAAATTAGTGGGAAATAGTGGAAAATAGTGAAAATCAGTGAAAAATAGTGAAAAATAGTGAATTTTAGTGAAACATAGTGAATAAGACATGTGCATCAAAAATAATGAAAAATAGTGAACAATAGTGGCAAATAATGAAAACTAGTGAAAAATAAGGACAAATTAGTGAAAAAGAAGAGCAATTCATCTTTCTTATAATTCTCAAGATTGTGGAAATTTGCATGGGCTCGTTTTGCCCGGGCTCTAAAATCATACATGATACAAATCATTTTGTATAGGTGTATCTATATATATATATATACTGAACCATATGGATTTGCCTGATGTATACATACGTATACAGTATACATATACATGAGCCACATGAATTTGCCTGAAAGTGGTACCCCAATAATTGGATAAACAAATCATGGTTCAGAATTATGGTGGTTCATCATCATCATCATCATCATCATCATATCATTATTTGATTTGATTTGATTTGAATTGAATTGATTTCATTTGATTTCATTTGATTTCATTTGATCTCATTTGATTTCATTTGGTTTCATTTGATTTCAATTGATTTCATTTGACTTCATTTGATTTCATTTGGTTTCATTTGATTTCAATTGATTTCATTTGATTTCACATTTCATTCCATTTCATTCCATTTGGTGTGACTTGCTTTGATGGTACGCATCATGTTTGCTTCTTCATCATTGTCCCCTTAAACACTGCAATGGCGCCTGCGACGCTCCACCCACTTCTCCGCGAGGTGTGGCCTTAAGATCGATGGAAGCGCAGGTGATGAAGAAACATGCTGACTTTTACCATCGAAAAGTAGGATCCAAGCAGCAAAATGGTGGTTAAGAGATGTTCGAAGGTGATGTAGCCATGAAAAATCATGTTAGCCTGATGTTAGCATCAAACATGTGGATTCAACATGATTCAACCATCATTGATACGAGAGATCTAGACAACAAACCGGAGATTTCACCGACAACAGTAGGATTGAACCAACTGATATGCGTCTCATTGGTGGAGAGGTGGATACTCTGCTGAAATCTGGCCCTTTTACGGAAAATAATTGCAAGTCCAGTGTATTGCAATTTTGTAATATCAGTGCGGGGATCATCCATACATTACACATTTACTGTGTTTACTGTAAATGCGAATAACCAGCCCTACTGGAAAAGGCTGATTTCAGCTGACTCGCCAAAACCATGGGACCTGAGTTTAGGTAGATGAACCGCTTCTTTGCAAAGCCCCGTAAAAAATGCGGGTTGGTCATGGTTGGTCTGCAAATCAGGTTACCCCGAAATCCATCCAAATCCAGCAATTGTTATTATCAGTCCCCCTAAAGACACCGGGTATCCAATGATATCTGGACAAAACGTCGAGTCCAGGAACGGAGCCCCTGGATCTTCAGGAGATCATCTGTCTTGACATTTGGGCGCCCCAGCAAATGTGTGGGTTTCGAAAAGCGACTGCTTCGGACCTGGGCGCCACTGTGGCCATCTGCTTTTTCCGCCACTGAAATCCACAGCTCCCCGTGGTGCCCCAAGGTGTCCCGAGGTGCCCTAAGGTGCCGCACGCATCCGATGGAGTTCATATGCTCAGCTGTGACATGCTCCAGCACTTGCAACTCTTTGCGGCTGACCCAGGATATGCAATCCTTGGAAAACCACTGGGTAGGCCGGGCTTCCCATAGTGGTCAGCGAGTTGTGATCACTTCATAATTGTCAAAAGCACTTTGTATGACACACATAGAATCATCACCAGAATTGTCAGAATTTTGGGGGCTGGACGAGATGAACCCTGTGGCCAATCTTGGAGACCCTGCAGAAAAAATTAAGCTGCTTAGAGGCTTAGAGTCTTGTACTAGGAGCAACATATCAGCAGCATATCTCAAAAATCTAAAGCACCCATCCAAGGTTTACCCGGCATAGAGAAGCGATTGAAATCGCTCAGCTAGCTGTCACTGGTTGCATTCATCCCTCTGCTATTTTTTCCCCTGCCCTACAGTAAATTTCCATAGGTATCGAACACCCACCATTGATCATTCCTTGGGAGTTTCCATATCATATCTACTAGTATGTAAGTTTACCTGGAGAGTAAATGAATATGTCAAAATGTTCCCTCACCAAAAACAACAATAATATCATTGGAATTCAACCCAAACCCCTACGGTGACCCCCGAAAAAACACGATGAAGGGGGAAAAAAGGCAAGCAGCCTTTCAACATGTGTCTGTTTAAATTCCTTCTCAAAGGCGGCCCAAAGGCGGAAAAAAAACCTAGGCTCCACTGGACAGGATCGGACCGCCCATTCCAAATCATCTTCGCTGTTGCCCCACTGAGCAAACACCCGCGCACGGATGTGATCTGCGTCCATGCCTCACTCTGTGCCACTGGCTGAGTGCCCCCAGGAGGAAAATTCTGCCTACCGACGAGTGCCCAAAAGAACGGTTGTCATCGACCATCTGATTACAATCCAATTCTTTCGGAGCCTGCAAATGTCCATAAACATCCATAAACATCCATAAACAAAATGGTGCCAGTAATGCTGGAAATCGCTCCCCCCCCAGATACCCCCCAGTGCTTCCAGCTGCAAATGGATTTCGGGGCACAGCTCACACAATTCCAACAGGAAATGCATTTCAACTCCTCGGGGGCTGGAAGACGTGGATTTGGGGTCTTTTTGTCAGTCAAAACCACTAGAATCACCATTTTTATGCTATAAATAAACCATCCCCAAATGGTAGTTTATTTATTGGGTTTATCTGGGTTTATCACATTTTAATACATTTTAAAGAATCATCATTGACTGTTGGTGAAGCACTTGCTGTGGGATGAATTGAGTGTGTGCAATCGCAGGGCCCGAAGAGGGATTGTTTGCCACTCCTGAAACAGATTGGCATTCCTAAAAACACATGTTTTGGACGCATCCATTTTAAGATGTATTAGCTGATCCGAAATAGTGATGTGCAGTGAGATCAGGAAAAAAAAACTCCATCCCCAGCAGTGCTGCCACCCTCAAACAGAAAGTCCTATCTGGCATAACCGCCATGCAACAAATTGCCGTACTGTAATTATATAATTACAATAAAGGGTGCATCAAACGAATGAGATCTATAAATTGATTCAACTAAGAGGTTTGCACAGCTGAACCACGGGAAATCTTTGTTCCTACAGTGATCAAACACCTCAAACACCTACAAATGAAACGTGGGATACGTAGGATTACTATGCAAAAAGACCAGCCTGACTATGTCTGAATAAGGATCGAGTAATGGTTTCAGGATTTTGATCTCAGATCCTGCATCGTGACTGCGGTCTCCGACCCAAACTGCCCTGCCCAGTTTCATCCACGAATAAGAACTTCTGTTCTTCCCACCTCGATGCGGGTCACGTATCTAAGGTTCATCCCCCATTGTTGGTTTTTAAAATTTTCTCCATGCCCCAAAATGGTGGCATTTGGTATACAACCTTCTTTTTGGGCATATACCTCATTGGTGCCACAGCATGAAGGGAGCCAAAGGCATTGAAACAACCCCCAGTTTTGATAGCCCTGACACTGCCTGAAGAGAACCCTTGGAATCAACGCCGGTAATGCTGATAATAAGTTGGACTAGGTCACGTCAAAGTATACTGGGATACAACATGATGGGCGACCTGCTGTCAAAACCATCTCTGAAATCAACTGCCATCATTGCGTTCCTAGCGATCTCCCAGGGACAACCTGAGGCACATGGATCTGGTCCGTCCACCCGCCCGGCTGTCGGTCCGTCGGTCCGTCTGTTCGCCTGTCCGTCTGTGTATCTGTGTATCTGCTTATGTATATATGATATGTTAATTTATTAATGTTTTGTAATGCAATACAATGGAATGGAAAGGAATATAATGGAATGGCGCGCAATGGAATGCAATGGAGTTTAATGGAATTGAATGCAGTGGAATGGAATGGGATGCAAGGCAACCGAATGCAATGCAATGCAATGTATGTATGTGCGTATGTTCGTATGCGTTATGTGGATCATATACATGCATATGCAGGTCTGTATACATATATATATATATGATTATATATGTGTATATGTAGATATGATGTGTAAATACAAACATGTTGTGTATATATATATATAATTATATATATATAAGAGGGAGAGGTAGCGAACCTCAGCAAGGTATCCATCTGTACGTTTTGTTGCTGAAATGGCATCTTTGTTGAGTTCTTTTCCATTCAATTTTGGTCATGTAAAATTCACATATGTCGTTATCGAAATCCCAATACGTGTTTGTTGATATCCCAATTTTCCCTGGTCAATATCCAAAATGATGTTGGTCACACCCACGTCCTTAGTGAATGTTACAATCTTTGTTGGTTCAGTCAAAATCCTCCATGATGGTGGACAAACAAAAATGTAACGGACGCTTTGGGATGTTTTGGGTCGTTTGAATCCCATACACAGTTGCACCAACATGTTCTTGTTGGAATCATCTAAAATAAACCCATGGTTTGTGGGAAGCCGCACCTTCGCAGCCGCAAAGAGCCGAGACACTTCTCTCCGCGCTCTTCTTGAGGAACCCGATTGTATAAGGACCTGGAACGCCTCGGAGGTCCCAATGGATCAAGGCTGGTGATTGTTAGGATCTTCAACTGTCATACCTTGTCATTTACATTTTTTGGGGTTGATCATTTTTGTTGGGGTATGGGTCAAGTTATTGGGTACCCGAAAAATATGGGATGGGCTTTAGACCCAACCATAGCCAATATGTTTGTTTTGTTTAATCTGAGATTTTTGTCATGCCCAAATGGCTAGAGGGTGAGCTTACCCTTCACACCACAACTCCAAAATACAGAAAAAAATACGATACAACTGATACAACCTCTGAAGCAAAGTGTTAGTCATGCCGGTGTTGTCCGGCTAGCTTTAACTGCTCGTTTTTTTTTCGACAGAAATATGCTGATGTGTCCCAACAGAGATGGGGATTTAAGCAACAAAAACTCCCAGATCTTGGCGCCGTGGCCAACCTTTACCCTTCAAAATAGACACATCGAAGACATCTGGACATACCCTACAAGTATGGATCCAGCCGTACATTCTTAGGAAGTGTTGGAGTATGATTTGGAGCGTTAAGTACCTTCTCAGACAGTGTTTTGGATCCATAGGGATACCGTATTTCCCACAATTGTTGAATCAACATTTCAGAAACCAGACTATTGTTTTGTTGAAAAACAGATTTTAACAACAAAAGCATCAATGGATACCCTTTGCTAATTTGACCATAAATATAGCTATAGATCAATGGATTCCCCCCATTTTTTTCCACAGGTCCATCGGACGTCCGCCGCATCCAGGGCCCGTTGCGGACGCCCGTGGTAAATCACCTTGTGGCCGCGACCCTCTTTGGGTGTCCAAGACCACCTCTGCAAGCCGCGGAAACGTTGGTTCAGTCTTCAACCAACGTTCAAAAAGGCGGAAAGGTCTATAGAGTCTTGGTGTAATACAGCAAAATACAGCCAACACATATCTTTGGAGCTATGGTTGATCTGAATGACATGCTTGATATGCCTGAATATGTTTTAATTTTTAATATGATTGAATATGTTTGATGGGTTCCTCCCTTCGGACCCCTCATTTCTGGGAAGGTCCACCTTTTTTTGTCTGTTGCAAAGGTACCATGTGCACGTGTAATGTAAATGTAAATACATGTGTGTGTGTGTATCAATCCTTGCTTCAAAGGGTTCTTTCTCCGATCTCATTTTCGAAGTTTCACAACAGGGGGACACGGCACTTGGTTACTTACAGTGTCCAATGAAACTCGGCAACCAAGCGGGAAGCAGGAGCTGATCACTCCCGCGTACCTGTTCGGAATCGACAATTTTTATTTTTTCAACTTGTATCATGGCAAGGTGGCCAAGCCAAAAACCTCCCATGCCGTTTATGGCAAATATAAGGACTACATGGGAATTTCCCATAACTCAACCGAGTAATCAATCGAACCATCGACGACTTGCGGTCTTTCAAGTGTGTGTGTGTATGCCTTTGTCAAGAGTCAATCTATGGATCTGACATATTGTATATATGGAGGTTTCCTAAAATAGGGATACCCCAAACATCCAGACATATTTTTGTATTTGATCTATGGTTTTGGGGATCCCCCAGTTTAGGAAATACCCATATTAATATATTTACCCCCAGCCCTGGGGTGCAGCCCAAAGGTTTATCATGTCACGAATTCTTTAGGGTTTGTTTAGGGTTTGTTTGAGGGTTGTTTAGGGTCTGTTTAGGGTTTATCTAGGGTTTCATTTGGGTTCTTAGGGTTTTTACCAGGGTTCTAATGAGATTTTGCTGTCAATGCTTACATAAAACACTGGCCCTGTCAAAACGCACTTCCCCGTCCTGGCCGTATATTTATAAATATTATATATACATATATATATATACGTATATATATATATCAATTATATATCTTTACACATACAATTTGACTTGTAATTACACCATATTACACCCATGTTGTGCCGCAAACTGCAATAGAAATAGCCACAGACCATACGTTGAACTGCTACAGTATCAGATGATCTTGGCCAAGTCCCAAGAGTCACTAAGATGCAAACGTTGGTGAATCGTCTTCTGGCTCTTCATGATGGGGTGCCACATGCAAACCTTGGCCGGCTAGCGGCTGGATGGCTGGAAATGTCTAGAAGTCTTTCTCAAAACAACGTCTTTCGTTGTTTTTCTCCAAAGAGGTTACCCCAAGCTTGGTTGAAACACCCTGGAGGTTTTTGAGACCTTCGCAAACGCTTCAACGACTTGGCAACGGGGATCCGCACTTGCATCGTAAGCGGCACGTTTCTCCGTATTCTTCAACACATCCCATGCACCTCGCGCAGCAAAGATCTGAGCCCAAAACTTGAAGAAAATCAGGTCTGACCCGGACCTGTTGGACCACCAGGCGCTTGTTTCGGACTTGGGGATATCATGGGACATCTAGACCAAGTGCAATGAACCCTCAGGGCCAAGGTACTGTTCAGCAGCATACTCACCTCCTGCAAAACGAACAGGGTTGTGAGCGCTGAAAGCATCCTTAACTTTCCAAAAAGTCCATCAGGGACCCCAAGATTCACTCCCGTTTTGTTGCTCCCTGAGAGCATAAGATGGTCACTTTTCATTAGGGAATGGGTGGAGATGTGTACCAAGCCCTTCGGGCACCCACCCATCATCAGTTAATAATCATATGATCCCCATTACTGTACCCTCTGGTAATCAAACGTGGCACTGGAAGACCCCCGAACTAAATTAATACTAGAGGTTTAGTTCGCTGGGAAAATCATTTACTCAAATGAGGTATTTTCCGGTCGTTT
>CAMXCT020004346.1:257613-512121 GCA_947184155.2 Cladocopium goreaui
TCTCTGCCTCTGCCCTACTCTGCTTTTCATCTGTCCATATTGTCGGAAGTTTGACTTCTAAACTTCCTTCGAATATATCATTATAAAATATGTATATAAAATACATATATATATATATATTTTTCAAAACGCTGTTGGGATCCAAGTATTTAAAACGCTGTTGAGATCCACGTATATAACGTAGTAATATAACAACAAGAAATTGTATACCATCTCTAAATGTGGTTACACCACCGCCTGGCAACAGCACACAGCAGACAAGGCTTCCAGAATGGAGACAGCATTATAGATATTCTAGATTGAATTTTGACTTCAAACAAGCTTCTTCGGCTATACAATGAGATACTCTTCAAAATGTAACAATTTCTCATGATCGCCAGTGGCGGGACTGCCACAATCCAAACTGAAGCGAAACAGCGTGCCACTTTGCGAAAGGGCGAAACCCTTCAAAAATCCAAACACACCTCGAACTAGACTTCCATCAAATCCCATTCCAAGATGTTCACACTTCAGACAAACGAAGCCCAATGTGCATCTTTTGTAGCTTTTTCAAGCTGCAAAAAAATTATCAAAACAACCCCGCTGCTGTCGAGTCAAGGCTCTTAAGATTGCAGCATAACCCAAGCGTTGGGCGTTCAACTGCAGCAGCCCTCCAATTGTGATGGCAGAAGCAAAGCCCAAATCCTCCTGCTGGAACCAGGCCACGTAGGCGCCAAAGCAGAAGCTGATGACTCCTGGTGTTGGAAGCTGAATCTAGGGAAACCAATGGCAAAAAAACAATGGCCAAAATCAGGGTTTCATGGAGATAAATGATGTAAACCATAGTAAACCAAAATCAAATCAGTGAAAAGGTGGAATTGGAACATATTGGACCTATTGTTTTGTTTCATAATTCTCATATGTTTACAAAGTTTGCAGTGCACGTGAAGGTACTGCCCTTTCTCCCATCTATATATATGTACCTCCTTTGTTTCGTCGGGCTTTTCCCGCTTGATTTCCTGTAATTTCTCTTTCCTGTTTGTCTGTCGAAATTCCTTTGTCATCTACGTATCTTTACACTATCTCTTTATTTCTCCAGATTTAATTTCCACTCTGTCCCGTTGTCAAAAGTTCTGCAGCATGATGAATATGGAGTTGGCTGTTTCCCGAAGCCTTTCCGAAGCAGGGCCCCAAGTGCCCTCCTTGGTGAATCAACCTAGCCACACTGTTTCGCCTGAACAAGTCACTGCATCCAATGGCCCTTTAAACCGTAGGGAAGCTGATCAAACTGCCACCATCCCACATGGCAACGAATCACCAACTGGACCACCGTAGGGTCACTTCTAACTTCTACCGTCATTTTTAGGGCCTGCAAGCATGCCAACTCGTCCCACATAGACGTGGAAGGGTCGCGCTTGTCCATCGAACAAGGAGGGTGTCAGGAGGCTATTGTGAACGCAAGCCAGCGAAATCCCGAGAGCCTCATGGGCATCATTCATAGGTTGGCAGGGCTAAACAAGTACATCTATTGTCATTCGACAGCCTTGTCTTGGATCCAAGATGACCCAAGCAACTCCTAGTTGGAACAAACCAAGCTAAACAAGCCAAACGTTCATTTCATTTTGCACCTCAAAGCTCCAATGTACCCTCTGGTTATTTAACATAGCTATGGAAAGATCCACCCATTTTTCATGGGAAAATCCACTATTTCTATGGCCATTCTCAATAGCTATGTTAGTCATTACCAGAGGGTACATCACCAACCTTTCCAACCTGCTCGACTCTGCTAGACTCTGCTAGCCCCATTTTGGCCCATAGAATTCGCATGAATCCGCTGGATTCACAAGCAAAATGGGGCAGCCCACATCCTCCCGTTTCTGTGGAGAAGAAGAGATTTGTGCAACCCGCAACATCCCCAACCACGTATATGGTGTGTATATTATATATATATATAATTATATATCATTATATAATTATATATCATTATATAATTATATATCATTATATATATATATATCATTATATATATATATCGTTATATATATATATCATTATATATATATATATCATCGCGTATGTATCATGCCCATCACGTCCATTTGTTGATGGTTATCTCTCCATATGTTCCGTAAAGTCTGCCATCAAGGAGCACCACACAGGTGAAAACTCAGAATGGGTCGCTGCAGCGCATGCTCCTTGATCAACACTGGCGGGGCATGGATGAAGAAGAACCACACGAAGAGACTGGTGGCTCCCAACCTGCGCCATCACTGGGCATATGGCCCATCCATTCCAAACAAAATGCGCCATTGGAATCAGACTCCAGGAAACCAACCAGGGAATACGACATTTTTCATAACACCAAGCATCATCGGATAGTCACGGATAGTCGGTTTTTTCCAACCAACCAACCAACCAACCAGAGGCGACCTCATGACATCTATAAGATTATTATAAGCATATGGGATCCCCGCAAATCCCCTGATTTTCTAGTTCAAATGGAGGTTTCCTATAAAGATACCATGGGATACCCCTAAATCATCCATGGGATACTGTGTTGTTTTTTTCCGTTAGAAACCATCCAGCTATTGGGGTACCCCCATTTCAGGAAATCTCCAATACAAAATATTATAAAATCATATAAAGCTGTCACAGTGCCAAAGTCACGGCCGAAAGACATGTTTTCCATTCTGCCAACTTCTGGCTGTCTTGTGGTGAGTCGAGCTCGGCTCAAACTGCTGACCGTTCAAACTCCGGCCAAGTCCAGTGAAGTCCCAGGCTGGCCATGGCATCTCGCAAAGTCCCCCATACTTTCTGATTGGTGGTTTCAACCCATCTGAAAAGATATTGGTCCTTGGGGGTTAGCATCCCATTTCTATCAAAAAAAAATGGCACCGCCAGAATGTTGTTGAACACCCATCATCACCATGGCCATCAGAAAATGGGGACTGATAACGCAACCATGAAACCCGACTTATAGGGTGTATGGCTGCATATCGATAGAACATAGTGTCCTATCATAGTGTTGATAACGAAACCCGTCTTATTGGGTTTGTGGCTGCACATCGATGGAAAAATGATCCGGGACAGCACAGACATCAACTTGTTTCAGAGACTGTGCCGTCCAGGACTTGGCCGGGGAAAAACCTGTCCTCAACAAACACTCCACGCGAAACAACAATTCAAAGATCTGCACCACGATGTTGTATCATGTTGTATCTATGTCATCGAAATAGATCAACAAAGTTTACAATGAGACAGGCAAGAGGGCCAAGAGAAATCCGGTGCACATCTGATCCATCCCTTTTTTGATGGCATTCGCTGGCCTCACACCTCCGCTCAGAATCTACTGCAGCTCTGCACGAGATGTGGAGAATTGGCCGGGAACCCCTGAGGGCCCCACAGGGATCTCCGAGTCATGGTCGACATTTTGGATCTTTCGGCGCCGTGGCACGCCCAATCCAACACCAAGACCATCATCTGCGAGCCGAAGTGCATTTGGAAAGCGCATCAAGAGCGAGGCTCTCGGAGGCTCCAAGGCCAAAGCCCTGACCGAGAGCGGTACTTTAGAGCTGTCCATGCTGAGCTGGACTTGGCTTCAACTCTTCAAGGCGAGCGAAAACGCGAATGGATCGGTTTTGAGCATCCAAAAAAGGCTGTGAAAAATAGATAAAGATAGGTGAAACAACTGTGCTGTAGGCAGTGCTCCAGATCAAATTCACCTGAGACGGTGGAAAACATCAATAAGTTTGCTTGAAACATTGAAAACCCTTCTAAACAAGTGAACCATGCAAAACAACAAGCCATTTTCCACAATAGGAGATTCTCTGTGAAATGGTGGATGTTTGGCTTCAAGATGACTTGAAAGCAGCTACTCAGGTTAAATTTCAAGGCGGAAACCACGTTTTTTCTGCCCAAAATTCATCAAAATTAGTCCTCATTATGTCAACACTGGCGGGGCATGGATGAAGAAGAACCACACGAAGAGACTGGTGGCTCCCAACCTGCGCCATCACTGGGCATATGGCCCATCCATTCCAAACAAAATGCGCCATTGGAATCGGACTCCAGGAAACCAACCAGGGAATACGACATTTTTCATAACACCAAGCATCATCGGATAGTCACGGATAGTCGGTTTTTCCAACCAACCAGAGGCGACCTCGTGACATCTATAAGATTAACATAGACCCGGGCAAGCCGGCGGCGGAAGTTTCCCAAACATAAATGACCTATAGTTCAAAGGCGCCCTGTCCCGACCGTGTCCTTCCCTCGACAACCGTTTGATTTTTTCAGCGAGAGACGAAGCAAAGTCTTCACACTCCACACTTCACACTGCACTCTTCGCACTCCGAACTTGAAACTTCACACTCCACACTTCACACTTCACACTTCACACTTCGCACTTCACACTTCACACTTCTCACTTCCCACTGCCTCCTTCACACTCCAAACCTCACACTTCACACTGCGCGCTTCGCACTCCAAACTTAAACTTCACACTCCACACTTCACACTTCTCACTTCCCACTGCTTCCTTCACACTGCACACTTCACACTGCACTCTTCACGCCCCACACTTCACACTGCTCTAATAAACCTACGTGCAACAAAAAAACACTAGCGCCAAAATGGAAAAAATCTGCTAACAAATCCATTTCGCAGCCTTCATGCAGCCAGTCCAAGACGATTTACGAGATCCAGCCTTCATACAGCCAAAGCAAGAAGCAACCTTGACGCAGCCATTCCAATGCGATCTGCAGAGACTGAGTTGCAAAGCACAATAGAACTACGCGCAACGTCGTCGGAAATTGTAGCTCCAAAACCGGATTTCGACGCCAGAGCGAAAAAAAGACGATTTTGAAGCACTTTTTAAAAGGATTTTTAGATGGAAAATCACTAGCGCCAAAATGGAGAAAAAAAACGCATTTCGTGCGAGACTTCCTTCAAAACTCCATCGGCAACTCCTCCACCAGCACCACTTGCAATCCCATTTACAGTGAGGGAACGATCCTAGAGTTGCAAATCACAATGGAATTCCATCGGCAACTCATCCACCAGCACCACTTGCAACCCCATTTACAATGCGGGAACGATCCTACAGTTGCAAATCACAATGGAATTCTGTCGACCGCACATGCACGAAAAACAGGTGAAACCCCATTTACAATGCGGAACCGATCCGACCATGATCCGAGCATGATCCGAGAATGATCCGACCACACACGAGACCGTCTCGCAACCGTCGCACCGCAGAGGTAGATCATCGAGGTTCGGGGACGGACTTTGTATGGAAAAACATAGGGTTTCGTGCATCTGCTATCTCTCAAAAACGCATTTCGTGCGAGACTTCCTTCAAAACTCCATCGGCAACTCCTCCACCAGCACCACTTGCAATCCCATTTACAGTGAGGGAACGATCCTAGAGTTGCAAATCACAATGGAATTCCATCGGCAACTCATCCACCAGCACCACTTGCAACCCCATTTACAATGCGGGAACGATCCTATACAGTTGCAAATCACAATGGAATTCTGTCGACCGCGCATGCACGAAAAACACTTGAAACCCCATTTACAATGCGGAACCGATCCGACCATGATCCGAGACCGATGATCCGACCATGATCCGACCATGATCCGACCACACACGAGACCGTCTCGCACCCGTCGCACCGCAGAGGTAGATCATCGAGGTTCGGGGACGGACTTTGTATGGAAAAACATAGGCTTTCGTGCATCTGCTATCTCTCAAAAACGCATTTCGTGCGAGACTTCCTCCAAAACTCCATCGGCAACTCCTCCACCAGCACCACTTGCAATCCCATTTACAGTGAGGGAACGATCCTAGAGTTGCAAATCACAATGGAATTCCATCGGCAACTCATCCACCAGCACCACTTGCAACCCCATTTACAATGCGGGAACGATCCTACAGTTGCAAATCACAATGGAATTCTGTCGACCACACATGCACGAAAAACAGTTGAAACCCCATTTACAATGCGGAACCGATCCGACCATATCCGACCATGATCCGAGCATGATCCGACCACACACGAGACCGTCTCGCAACCGTCGCACCGCAGAGGTAGATCATCGAGGTTCGGGGACGGACTTTGTATGGAAAAACATAGGGTTTCGTGCATCTGCTATCTCTCAAAAACGCATTTCGTGCGAGACTTCCTCCAAAACTCCATCGGCAACTCCTCCACCAGCACCACTTGCAATCCCATTTACAGTGAGGGAACAGTTTCTTTGCTAACTCTTTCCCTCACTAACTCTTTCTTTGACTAACTCTTTCCCTGACTAACTTGTTTCTTTGCTAACTCTTTCTTTGAACTCTTTCTTTGAATAACTCTTTCCCTCACTAACTCTTTCTTTGACTAACTCTTTCCCTGACTAACTCTTTGCTAACTCTTTCTTTGACTAACTCTTTCCCTCACTATCTCTTTCTTTGACTAACTCTTTCCCTCACTAACTCTTTCCCTCTTTCCCTGACGAACTCTTTCTTTGCTAACTCTTTCTTTGACTAACTCTTTCCCTGACATTTTCCCTGACTAACTCTTTCTTTGACTAACTCTTTCCCTGACTAACTGTTTCTTTGACTAACTCTTTCTTTGACTAACTCTTTCCCTCACTAACTCTTTCCCTGACGAACTCTTTCTTTGCTAACTCTTTCTTTGACTAACTCTTTCCCTGACATTCTAAAAGTCCGTAACACGGAAGTTTCTCCCCCTAAACTTCCTTTGATTATAAGCATATGGGATCCCCGCAAATCCCCTGATTTTCTAGTTCATATGGAGGTTTCCTATAAAGATACCATGGGATACTATTGGGGTACCCCCATTTCAGGAAATCTCCAATACAAAATATTATAAAATCATATAATGCTGTCACAGTGCCAAAGTCACGGCCGAAAGACACGGTTTCCATTCTGCCAACTTCTGGCTGTCTTGTGGTGAGTCGACTTCGGCTCAAACTGCTGACCGTTCAAACTCCGGCCAAGTCCAGTGAAGTCCCAGGCTGGCCATGGCATCTCGCAAAGTCCCCCATACTTTCTGATTGATCTGATTGGTGGTTTCAACCCATCTGAAAGGATATTGGTCCTTGGGGGTTAGCATCCCATTTCTATCAAAAAAAAATGGCACCGCCAGAATGTTGTTGAACACCCATCATCACCATGGCCATCACTTTCAGGTCTCCAGAAAAATGGGGACTGATAACGCAACCATGAAACCCGTCTTATAAATAGGGTTTAGGGTTTATGGCTGCATATCGATAGAACATAGTGTCCTATCATAGTGTTGATAACGAAACCCGTCTTATTGGGCTGCACATCGATGGAAGAATGATCCGGGACAGCACAGACATCAACTTGTTTCAGAGACTGTGCCGTCCAGGACTTGGCCGGGGAAAAACCTGTCCTCAACAAACACTCCACGCGAAACAACAATTCAAAGATCTGCACCACGATGTTGTATCATGTTGTATCTATGTCATCGAAATAGATCAACAAAGTTTACAATGAGACAGGCAAGAGGGCCAAGAGAAATCCGGTGCACATCTGATCCATCCCTTTTTTGATGGCATTCGCTGGCCTCACACCTCCGCTCAGAATCTACTGCAGCTCTGCACGAGATGTGGAGAATTGGCCGGGAACCCCTGAGGGCCCCACAGGGATCTCCGAGTCATGGTCGACATTTTGGATCTTTCGGCGCCGTGGCACGCCCAATCCAACACCAAGACCATCATCTGCGAGCCGAAGTGCATTTGGAAAGCGCATCAAGAGCGAGGCTCTCGGAGGCTCCAAGGCCAAAGCCCTGACCGAGAGCGGTACTTTAGAGCTGTCCATGCTGAGCTGGACTTGGCTTCAACTCTTCAAGGCGAGCGAAAACGCGAATGGATCGGTTTTGAGCATCCAAAAAAGGCTGTGAAAAATAGATAAAGATAGGTGAAACAACTGTGCTGTAGGCAGTGCTCCAGATCAAATTCACCTGAGACGGTGGAAAACATCAATAAGTTTGCTTGAAACATTGAACACCCTTCTAAACAAGTGAACCATGCAAAACAACAAGCCATTTTCCACTATAGTAGATTCTCTGTGAAATGGTGGATGTTTGGCTTCAAGATGACTTGAAAGCAGCTACTCAGGTTAAATTTCAAGGCGGAAACCACGTTTTTTCTGCCCAAAATTCATCAAAATTAGTCCTCATTATGTCGTAGCGTCCAAGGGCTTCAGGACAACTTTAAGACCGTTTGACCCATCCCTATTTGCCTTTTTTGCCACCCAGAAACCAGTAGATATTCAAGTTCTTCATGCACGAAACCATGGCCGATCCGTCGCGACGAAAAAGGGCTTGATGCTGTGACAGCGGGAAACAAATGTTTTACCAGTCTGGGATCATCCCATTTTTCCACCTGTAAAACTGTACGATTTGCATCTGCTGATAGTGCACCCTCCCAAAGAGGATCATGATGCTTGAGTAAAAAATGTCACTCTACACTTCAGATCCATAGTCGTATAAACAAGTCTGGAACATGAAACATCGCGATTATGGCAACTTCCTATACCATGAAACCAAAGTCTGCAAACATCCTTTCGTGGTTCATCGGTCAACAGCCGAAACTTCCTAAACAATGTGATAAACACATAAAACATCACATAATCATCAAGAAACCCCAATGACTTCCAGACATGGGAGCCTCGCAGGTTCATGGCAGACTGTGACCTTCCTGTGCCACCAAGAAACCCCCAGGAATTCATAGAGAGTGCGGGGAATGTTCCTCAGGCACTACTGAATCAACTGGACCGAAGGAGACCAGGCAGCCCAATGTCTGAGATTCGCTACTACATGGTCTATTTCAGAACGTGCGAAACTATCTTGTGCCTGATACCCTCAGGACGTACATACACAAATGTTGGCACTGCTGGTCCTGTACCCACTTTGCAATTCTGTGTATTCCTGAACATTGATGCTTTACTGCTATCTTTGGGGTACAACCATCAGTGAGAGAACCCAATACAGTATGTGTTAACCATAGAACTGCTACTCTTGGTTGATCTTCCGCCCCATTCCCACCTTTTTCCGGTCAAATCTCAAAACCCATGTCCGCTGAATAACTGTAAAATCACATAAAAAAGCCGGCGACATTTGCAGATATCCAGTCAAAAAAGTGTCAAACATACATGTCTTTTATCTAAAGCCCAGTTTTTACATGTTTGTTGCTGCTTAAATCCTCTCTCCTGGTTGAAATCCCCCATGTTTCACGACCGCATATCGAGCATCCCCCCGCTGCCATAGCTGTGGTGTCCATGGTGTCCATGGCGTACGGCCGTGCGCCGGGCGCTACGACGAGAGAGGCCTGACCAGCGCCGAGGACCGAGGACCCCGAGGACCGAAGAGGCGCGGAGGTGGGGTGATGAAGCCAATCATCAAAACCCCGTGCCGTACCATGTACCTGATTGTTTCCTCATTTGCCCATGATTTGGCCTATATCATTTATATCATTTATCCGCAGTTATCGACAGTCATCCACACTTATCCACAGTTATCCACAGTTAACCACAGTTAACCACAGTTATCCACAGTTAACCATAGTTAACCATAGTTATCCATGATTGGTGTCACAATTTCATCTCATCTCCAGTACCTGGATTCTACAGCAAGCACTTCGCAGAGCCTTGGAACAGCAGCGCCAATGGAAGTGCTACCTTTGTGGTCCATGCCGCAAACGTCGCCGCCCTGCCGTCCAAAGAGGATCACATCAGAAAAAAACCTTCACCGAAATCAACTGACATAAGTCGACTTATGCCTTCATGGCTATTTTTAGGAGGACTTGACTATTTTTGGGGGGGGGGCTTACTATAATCAAACACTGTAGAAAGGAGGATAAAGACCATCGACCCACCTCTTGTGGCAAGCCCCCAAGGAAGACCAGGGCCTATCCGAGATGCAATCGGCTCACTTTGGCAGGAAAATCTATAGGAAATACTATATTTATAGGGATTTAACCATGCATTCCACCATCAATCAAATATTTGGATATATTCAGTGGGGGTTCCTGGAGAATTTCTCTAAATCAATTCTGGGAAGCCTCCAAAACTCCTTGGATAGTCCAAGCCAAGACTGCGCATCACCACAGATGGTCGATTTTAGTCGATGACTTGGGGGCCGGAACGTGTTGGAATATCATCTACGCATGGTACAATGGTGGAATGTCCACATAATGCAACTACATGCCATGCCAGCCACATCATTCCAATATCTATCATAGAAACAGCTACAGAATGCACATCTCTGTCAGTAAATGGGTTTGTCTGAAAATAGGGTACCCCAAAATGGGGTGGTTGACAGTCATATTCCCCATTAAAGTAGCTATTTGGGTGTATGCCCTATTTTCATCTATTTTCAGACAGACCCCAATAAAAATTCCATGCGCTCTGGGCAATCCCTGCGACTGCGTGGCACAAGGAAGAGGGCTCCTCAGTCAACTGAGCAGCTGGAAATCTCTTCGAGCGGACTGGCTAAAAAAGCAAGGATTCTTTCATCCATAGATATCCATGGTGATGAATCATGATGAATCCCCTGAAAGTTTCAGTTGATCCACCAGATCCACCAGTAAACGATGTATGTTTTCACATCTTTTTCACTATGTGGCAAGCAGTCAACAGCTCAACAACCCCGCCTTTACCATGGTTCAAGCCTACAGCACTTTTTGGAATGCGAAGGCAATCTCAAGTTGTCCTGTTGAAAGACAATATATAATGTTAGTAAAGCAATATATATATATATGTATGCATGCATGCATGCATGTATGTATGTATGCATGCATGTATGTATGCATGCATGTAATATATATAAAGCAATACTGTAGTAAACCATCCCCAACTTTACCTTAAATGGATGACATAAACCATCAAAATATGGGTGGTTTATTATTGCTTTACTAGCATTACAGTCTTTCCCAAACGTAATCAGGGTCGACCAGAATCAGACACCAAGTGACAGCGTGACACCCGATACCCCAGGTCGTTGAAGCCTTTAGGTCAACCCACTTTGGACGGTCCAAGCTGGCTTAAAGAGCAACCTTCCACACATAGCCAGGGATCTTTGAGATGGGCACCACAGTCGCCATGTTGGCAGGGCGTAACCGTTGCACAAATGGATGAAGACCCACCACTAACACTGCCAAGGGCCAGGTTGAATGAGGTTGAATGAGGTAAAACATTTCAGGCTTCCAGTTTCCATTTTTCTCTAGACATGCAAGCCAATTGGTCGAATCCGTTTGCATCCGTTTGCCAATACTTGACCTGCATATTTTGGCCCCTTAGCACCGGGTGTTTGAGGCACATGTCCAACGGAAAGGAAAGTCTGGGTTGCGTGGCTTCAGGCTTTGCATGGAAATAGGTCTAATTAATCTGCCTGAGATATGTCATTGCCAGCAGCAACATTGTGACTCTAGATTAGATTGGCCTTATGGATGGACATGAGCGCTGCTTGGGCTCCCAATCGTCATAACTAAGCCACTAATACCCAAAGAAACTTGTATTGCAAGACACGTGGTATATTCCTCTAGTTGCAATGACTAATGACTAATGATTGCAAAATATCTGGTATATTCATGTATATTCCTCCAGTTGTATACTGGAAATGAACCAATGAATCCATTCACCCACCATTCACCAGCTGTTTCACCCGCGCTTTCAGGCTGGCGCTTCGATCTTTGCCGTCGGATCCGATCTTCGACCAGAACTGGTCGGTGGTTGAGCCATCAGCCATCCACTTTGATGGGCGAGACATGAGGAGACTAGCCACAAAGATAAGTGGAAAATATCATTGAACATCGTTTTAAAAAACAAAAAAAAACAAGAACCAGGTGGGTCAAGTAGCCTAACCATAGTCATTCAAACCGGATGGAAAGTCCGTGTTTGAAACATGCAGTCCTGTGGTTCTGTGAAACATATATGAAATCACCAACCAATCAGAGCTCGCACGGAGCTGAAAAGACTCCAAGGGCACTGCATGTCATGCTTGATCTGCGGTGCGAGTCTGGCGCAGGGTCAGCCGGAATTGGCAGGTGGACATTGGACTACCCAGGACTGGAGTGGGGGCTGCGACCTTAATTGGCAATGCCTCGTGAAACCCAGACTTTGCCAAAAACATGGTCCTGCTGGACTTCATCACTCCAATATGATATATATATATATGAATATATATATATATATGAATATATATATATATGAATATATATATGTATATATGTAATTATATGTATACATATGGAATATCCCCGGCTACATATGGCCTATGGCATATTACAGACCACTTACCATTTCTCAGAACATCGTCTTCCCAAACAAAATTGCCACAAGTTCGCAATCTGCTCAATCCATACCCGCTGCATATGTTTTTTTAATGGCACTAATATGGCTGGTCAAAATTTGGTACCACAAAATGGATGGTTTACGATCCATACCAGTGCCCCAGGTCATCCCTGTTCTCGTGGAAAGTGATATCAGGGTTGCTTACAAATATCATCATATATCAACCATACCATATAGTAAGCAACCCTGATATCACTGTTCGATGATTTCCCTGTTCTCGTGGAAATATGGTATGGTCCTATGGTTGCTTCTTAAAATGGGGGACCCCAAGTCACCACTGGTTGTCCGATTAAAAACAGCACATTTTGGATGAACAAATGATAGTGAAATTCGCGAACAAATCATCAACCAACCATCCTTTATCAGGTATATCCTATCCACTTATATCCCAATATGTTTGAGAATTAAAGCCCCATAAATCATCATAAATCCATATAAATCCCTTATAAATCAATTATATCCACTTACATCCCCATATTTTGATGCTTTAAAACCCTATAAATCCATATAAATCCATATAACCCCGTAAAAAAGAAGCAAAAAACATCAAAAAAACGATAATTAAGTCCCATAAATCATCATAGATCCATATAAATCCCATAAATACTCTATAACTATAACTCTCCTAGAAATCAACCGTTGCCAACGGGGGTTGTGTTTCCACTACCCCTCGGGTAGGTTTCACCTCCGTCATCTCGGTGCTCTCGCCCAAGCGGTTGCCGGAGCCGCCGAAGGCCTGAGATCACACGGAACTGGTGAGTGGTGCATTCTTCGGGATGTATGGAATATACCCTCTGGTAATTTAACATAACTATGGAAAATCACCATTTTTTATGGGAAAATCCACAATAAATGGCAATTTTCAATAGCTATGTTAGTTTACCAGAGGTAACCATCAATAATCAATAATGTATTTCATAGCATCAATAATAAATTTATATACATAAATGACATACCATCAATAATGTAGAACTCAATACATATGATAGTACTATGTATTGAAATACATATAAATACATTATTCTTCGGTGAGTGTAGACATACCATGAATAATGTATTTCAATACATAGTACATAATACATCACATGTAATAAATATGCAATATATATAATATTAAAGAAAATAACATATAATAAAATATAATGTAATATAGTATAATGTAAAATAGTATAATATGATATAATATGATGCAATATGATATAATATGACAAAATATAAGACAATGGGAAAGAAAAGAAAGGAACAAAATAGAATATTATACAGTACCAAAAAAACACTATAATAATGAATGATATTAATACATTACAATAAAATCAAAATGCAATATATATATAATATAGTTCAATATAATACGATATAAAATAATAAACCATAATAATATAATATCAAATAAAATGATGTATATATACAACTCAGCGTTTGTAGTATAGTACAGCAATCTATTACTAATCAACATAATAAGTTGATTTAGTATAGTATGTTATAGTAATAGTACTATGCAATATCATGTAATGCAATTTGAACAAAGAACAACACAATGTGAAGTGGCGTGTGTTCTATTCATTTCTACTTACTACTCCTGAGACTACAATTGCGTATGACATATAAATACAACATGACATTTTATAGGATGATATATACATATACATACTGTGATTTGCCTTTGTCTCAGTATTGGAGACTTACAATGACAAACACCAAAATGGCCATCCGAAAATGAGGAAGCGCGGTAAGCCACATTGGGGGTTGCGTCCCACAAAGGCAAAATACATGTTGGGGTCTAAATAGTATCTAGGGATATATATATATATAATATAATTACGTATATATAAGCATTGTTCAAGGAAAAAAATGCAGGGAAAGCCCATATGTACCAGCATTTCCTGATGCTTTGTGTAAGCAATCTGGCAACAAACCCACATGAAAACCTGCATGTAATGAATGGATTGGTTGAAAAAAGTAACAGCAAACTCAGCAAACCATAGGCTTACTCCAAATATAAGGCTTTCCTGCTTGTCCCAGCTTGTGTGTATAGTTATGGAATGTTATGGAGATATATAGATGCAAAAACAACATCATGGTGTTTCTCTTGCAAACTGGTTCATCATCTTTATTCCATGTTTCTGTTCCAAAAAAGGAGCAGAAACCACAACAGGGACAATGTCCACCTTGCTGTTGGAAAAGGGGCCGCTGAAAGCAAAACATGGCTGGGAAATCCCCGAACTAAATGGAGGTGGTTCATGGGAAAATCATCGATCAATGGGCCATGTTCCAGTGGAAATCCATTGCCATGTTTGATTACCAGAGGCAGGAAGGATAGTGCCGTAAAAAGAAGAAGCGCGAAAGCGGAACCCAAGAAAATCTCCTCCTAAACATGGGTTTGTCTGAAAATAGGGTATATTCCCAATTATAGCCATTTAATAGGGATAATGATCATTAACCATTGGGTTTAGGGGTACACTATTTTCAGACACACCCACATGTTGTTTTGTGATGGAGGAAACGTAGGAACCCACTCCCTTTGAAGATCTTTTGGAACGCTGCATCACCGGGCCCCCCAACCACGAACTGACCCGAAGTGCCGCCCGTGGTCCCACCTTTCTGAAATGGTTGAAGGCCCAAGGGGCTTGGCGTTCCAACTGTGATAATATCCCTGAAGATGAAAAATGATCTATATAAATTCTAAATGGATGATAATTGACCGTCTCTACCCCAGTTGTCAGAAGGGTACTATCCATTTACCGGTTAATAGCTTCAAGACAATTGCATAGAATTGCAGTATGAAAACTACAGCGCAATTGTTTACCCACCCACATCTGTGAGGACCCTGAGGTTGTCAGGAAAATGGGATGCTCACAATCTGCTCATCACACCTTCGAAAGTGACCAATGTCACGCAACAGCACAACGGCTGGTAATCGTGCTGCTCAGGTTTTTCCATGATTTAGGGTACAAACTCTTGCTTTTTTGTATCGCTACCATTTTTTAACTGTATCCAAATTAGTATCGATGGCAAAGTCCTGCAAATCCCCAAGTGAAAACCAACATGGAACCCAATTGGAAGATGAGTTTCCTAATTGAGATGGCCATGTTGGGGGTTTAGGTGTGCCCAGTCGATCCGACGACTGAGCCCACGAAACCGCCTGCAGCGGGGGCACTCCTCAGGTGTCACAGCATGTCATACCCTGCAGATGTGCACAATATTGGGTTTTTTTGGCTGGGCACGACTATATTCCCCATTGGCAAAAGATCCGCCGACCCCGGCCTTGGCCAAGGCAGGGGCGGCGCCTGGGACCACCGCAGGTGTGGAACTTCTCCTTCTTCGCTTTCCAAGGTCAAACCCATCTCGCAGCCAGCAAGCTGCCCCAAGGCTCCTTCTTCGCTTTCCAAGGTCAAACCCATCTCGCAGCCAGGAAGCTGCCCCAAGGCCACATCGCGTAAACATTTTCCTGGCATGCTTCGTCCTCCATTAAGACTTCCAGGCATTTGGACATGAAAATTACATGCTTTGGGCAAGTACGTTTTACTCCGGAAGGTTTTGCCTGAAGGTTTTGTCTTTCAAGCCCAAAGCAGCCGTTCCCGCATTCCTGTAGTAGCAGTTCAAATCATTGACCACGCTTACAACTTAAAACGCTTAAAACCCTTAAAACGGTGACTTGGCATGAACAGGCACCCCAAGGCCACACATCAATGGCTTCTTATGGGCCGCTTAAACAATCCCTTGGCATGCTTCATCCTGCAGCCAACAGGCACCCCAAGGCCACACATCAATGGCTTCTTCTGGGCGTCCAAGCCTGCCGTTTGCCAGCCCTTAAACCCTTAAAACCCTCCAAACCCTCCAAACGCTCCAAACCCTCCAAACCCTTAAAAACCTTAAAACCCTTCAACCGCTGACTTGGCATGCTTCATCCTGCAGCCAACAGGCACCCCGAGGCCACACATCAATGGCTTCTTCTGGGCCGCTTAAATAATCCCTTGGCATGCTTCATCCTGCAGCCAACAGGCACCCCAAGGCCACACATCAATGGCTTCTTCTGGGCCGCTTAAACAATCCCTTGGCCCATCTCGCAGCCAGCAAGCTGCCCCAAGGCCACATCGCGTAAACATTTTCCTGGCATGCTTCGTCCTCCATTAAGACTTCCAGGCATTTGGACATGAAAATTACATGCTTTGGGCAAGTACGTTTTCCTCCGGAAAGGTTTTGTCTGAAGGTTTTGTCTTTCAAGGCTCCTTCTTCGCTTTCCAAGGTCAAACCCATCTCGCAGCCAGCCAGCCGGCGCAAGGCCACATCGCGTAAACATTTTCCTGGCATGCTTCGTCCTCCAGTTAAGACTTCCAGGCATTTGGACATGAAAATTACATGCTTTGGGCAAGTAAGTTTTACTCCGGAAGGTTTTGTCTGAAGGTTTTGTCTTTCAAGCCCAAAGCAGCCGTTCCCGCATTCCTGTAGTAGCAGTTCAAATCATTGACCACGCTTACAACTTAAAACGCTTAAAACCCTTAAAACGGTGACTTGGCATGAACAGGCACCCCAAGGCCACACATCAATGGCTTCTTATGGGCCGCTTCAACAATCCCTTGGCATGCTTCATCCTGCAGCCAACAGGCACCCCAAGGCCACACATCAATGGCTTCTTATGGGCGTCCAAGCCTGCCGTTTGCCAGCCCTTAAACCCTTAAAACCCTCCAAACGCTCCAAACCCTCCAAACCCTTAAAAACCTTAAAACGCTGACTTGGCATGCTTCATCCTGCAGCCAACAGCCACCCCGAGGCCACACATCAATGGCTTCTTCTGGGCCGCTTAAACAATCCCTTGGCATGCTTCATCCTGCAGCAACAGGCACCCCAAGGCCACACATCAATGGCTTCTTATGGGCGTCCAAGCCTGCCGTTTGCCAGCCCTTAAACCCTTAAAACCCCTCCAACGCTTCAAACCCTTAAAAACCTTAAAACGCACTTGGCATGCAAGCCAGCCACCCCGCCAGGCCAGGCATGCAGCTGGCTTCTTAAAGCCTGCCGTTCTTAAACCCTGCTGGCATGCTTCATCCTGCAGCCAACAGGCCACACATCAATGGCTTCTTCTGGGCCGCTTAAACAATCCCTTGGCCTTCATCCTGCAGCCAACAGGCACCCCAAGGCCACACATCAATGGCTTCTTATGGGCGTCCAAGCCTGCCGTTTGCCAGCCCTTAAACCCTTAAAACCCTCCAAACCCTCCAAACCCTTAAAAACCTTAAAACCCTTAAAACGCTGACTTGGCATGCTTCATCCTGCAGCCAACAGCCACCCCGAGGCCACACATCAATGGCTTCTTATGGGCCGCTTAAACAATCCCTTGGCATGCTTCATCCTGCAGCCAACAGGCACCCCAAGGCCACACATCAATGGCTTCTTATGGGCGTCCAAGCCTGCCGTTTGCCAGCCCTTAAACCCTTAAAACCCTCCAAACCCTCCAAACCCTAAAAACCTTTAAAACGCTTAAAACGCTGACTTGGCATGCTTCATCCTGCAGCCAACAGCCACCCCGAGGCCACACATCAATGGCTTCTTCTGGGCCGCTTAAACAATCCCTTGGCATGCTTCATCCTGCAGCCAACAGGCACCCCAAGGCCACACATCAATGGCTTCTTATGGGCGTCCAAGCCTGCCGTTTGCCAGCCCTTAAACCCTTAAAACCCTCCAAACGCTCCAAACCCTTAAAAACCTTAAAACGCTGACTTGGCATGCTTCATCCTGCAGCCAAGCCAACAGCCACCCCGAGGCCACACATCAATGGCTTCTTCTGGGCCGCTTAAACAATCCCTTGGCATGCTTCATCCTGCAGCCAACCGCACCCCAAGGCCACACATCAATGGCTTCTTATGGGCGTCCAAGCCTGCCGTTTGCCAGCCCTTAAACCCTTAAAACCCTCCAAACCCTCCAAACGCTCCAAACCCTCCAAACCCTCCAAAAACCTTAAAACGCTGACTTGGCATGCTTCATCCTGCAGCCAACAGCCACCCCGAGGCCACACATCAATGGCTTCTTCTGGGCCGCTTAAACAATCCCTTGGCATGCTTCCTCCTGCAGCCAACCGGCACCCCAAGGCCACACATCAATGGCTTCTTATGGGCGTCCAAGCCTGCCGTTTGCCAGCCCTTCAACCCTTAAAGCTCTCCAAACCCTCAAACCCTCCAAACCCTTGAAAACCTTAAAACCCTTAAAACGCTGACTTCGCATGCTTCATCCTGCAGCCAACAGCCACCCCGAGGCCACACATCAATGGCTTCTTCTGGGCCGCTTAAACAATCCCTTGGCATGCTTCATCCTGCAGCCAACAGGCACCCCAAGGCCACACATCAATGGCTTCTTATGGGCATCCAAGCCTGCCGTTTGCCAGCCCTTAAACCCTTAAAACCCTCCAAACCCTCCAAACCCTTAAAAACCTTAAAACCCTGAAAACGCTGACTTGGCATGCTTCATCCTGCAGCCAACAGCCACCCCGAGGCCACACATCAATGGCTTCTTATGGGCCGCTTAAACAATCCCTTGGCATGCTTCCTCCTGCAGCCAACCGGCACCCCAAGGCCACACATCAATGGCTTCTTATGGGCGTCCAAGCCTGCCGTTTGCCAGCCCTTAAACCCTTAAAACCCTCCAAACCCTCCAAACCCTCCAAACGCTCCAAACCCTCCAAACCCTTAAAAACCTTAAAACGCTGACTTCGCATGCTTCATCCTGCAGCCAACAGCCACCCCGAGGCCACACATCAATGGCTTCTTATGGGCCGCTTAAACAATCCCTTGGCATGCTTCATCCTGCAGCCACCAGGCACAACCGTGGCTGGCGCAATGTCTTGCTTGCAATGGTGACCAAGTCTGTAACCACTGCTGGAATTGCCCCATTCCCCGGGGAAGCATCAGCAAAGCAGTACAGCGGGTAGCTGCAAAGCATTACACGGGTAGCTGCCACACATCAATGTCTATCTATCTATCTCTCCCTCTCTATCTTTCTCTCCCCCTCTATCTATCTCTCCCTCTCTATCTATCTATCCATCTATCTATCCATCCAGCTATCTATCCATCTATCTCTCCATCTACTTATCTGTCTATCCAACTGTCTATCTATCTATCTGTCTATCTCTCTCTCTCTCTATCTCTCTACCTATCTATCCATCCATCCATCCATCCATCCATCCATCTATCTCTCTCTCTCCCTCTCTCTGCAGGACCCCCCAAATAGGGGGGGTCGGCGGCACCCGGGCGCTAGCCCATTCTATTGATCTAAATACTGGAACTTTAGACGTTGTGAAAAAGTTAAAAATGTGTTTTTCAAGTCTACAGTATATAAACGTCACTTCTTGACACCATCACCGATGTGATATGTAGTCTTTGTAGCAAAGTACCATTGTCGTGGCATGAAGTGTGCTTTTGTTTCTGGTGTTGCGTATCATGTATCTAGTAGCAATAGCCTAGCTACAAGCGTGCCTCTGTTTTGATTGCAGCAAATCATCACGTCTTTGTAGAGTTTCAGTACCGTGGAATTACGGTTTATTTGTTGCTTCAAGTGCTTGCGTGTGTGAGTTAAGATAGAAAGTTGAGAGCATAGCATTACATGCGTGTGTAAGTTAAGAGAGAAAGTAAACAGCTTAGCATCAAGTGCAGGCGCAAATACAAACGAATGTCAATAGCCCACCCTACCCCACGCCAAACCCTGTACCCATGTGCACAAAACCACGTGGCAGGCTAAGGGCCGTGCACAAGCGACCCAACATGACCCAACTAAGGTGTAACCAAACATGAACAATGGGATTTTTGTATTCTACATCAATGGGTTTGCCAGCAAATGGCTATCGTGACAACGGAAATCGCAACCAGCAACCCGCAGCACCGTCATTCGACCAGCCACGCACGATCGTCTCCAAGATCTGAGAAGTTGCGATAACCTCGAAGATGAGGTGTAAAAACCCTGCGTTTACAAATGGTGGTATTCAAATGGCGTGGAATGTGTGTGTGTGTGTATGTATGTATATATATATACATATGTATGTGTGTGTGTGTCTCAAATAATGTTTATATTATATATATACATATATATATATGTGTGTGTATGTATGTATGTTTCTATGTGATGTGATGTGATGTGATGTGATGTCAGGTCATGTCATATAATGCAACGTAATGTGATGTATGTATGTATATGGATATGTGAACATGTATATACATATAGAACGTTCGTATATACATAATATTATATATATAATTATCTGGTCAACTGATTTCCAGTTGAACATGATCTACAGAGGTTTGCTTTTTGATATCTACAGCTCTCATTTTGAGGCTACGTAAATGGAGCACATCAAACTGGGGTGACTATGAAGCAACCAAATCAATGGGAAATGATCCAAAATCTTTCAAAATAGACAAAGTAACTATAATATCAGCTGGGTTTGGGAAACCCCCGTTTTGGGCTATGGCTATCATTGTCTATTCAACTCGACCATTGCCGTAGTACCAAAATGGGTCTTCATACCATCCTCGGTCATACATCTCTGCAGGTTGTTTCTGGGGGTCTTCTAACCTAAGGACCAAAATGGACGTTTCCTAAAATGGGGAGGACCCCTTTTTTCATCCAACATGAGAGACAAGTTTTCTGAGTATTGAAACTCATGGTGACGGGGGATCCCCCATGTTACCCTCTGGTAATTTAACAGTTTGCTATTGAAAATGGTCATAGAAATAGTGGATTTTCCCATTAAAAAGGGTGATGTTCCATAGTTTTTTGTTAACGTTGACCAGGCCGGGTAAGAGACCTCCATCTTTGGAACGATGAACTGACCTAGGGACGGCGATCCAGCTGCACATCCACGTCGAAGGATGCGCTGGAGGACGCAGGGATCTCAGGAGCAAAAAACCAACGGGAATGGTGGTCATTCACGAACGGGATGTGGCTACAACAGTTAGTAAAGCTCAGCCCCCAGTCATCACATTCATCGAAAAATAGGTGGTTTAATGAATTTAACATGTTTGAACATGTTTGAACCACATTGCCAAATAAACAGAACTTTGGTCGTTGTTTGAGACACGTCTCCAGTGGCATGCTTCCAGCTGTTCCAAAGATTGGGATACAATATGATACAATTCATCCTCCTTGTCCAAGTCCGAGAATTCGCAGCTTTAGTGGTGGAAGCAATCAGGCCCAGCTAATTCGTTGAGGCTGTTGGAAACCATTTGCCATCAGCAAAGGCTTTCTCCAAGCCTTGACAAACCAAAGGGTACCGGGACCAACATTTGGGTTTGTCACTTCTCCATGGTTTGTCCAAAAAGGGGGTATATCCCAACTTGTCATTTTGATGCGAACATGGTGTTTTGAACTTTTGAACCATGCCATTTTGGGGTCTTCCCCATCTCCATAAAGGCGCCAAGCCCACGTTCAGGCCCCACACCCAGGAAGTTCCCAGCAGACTACACCGGCCTCCTGAGCGATGATCATCTTTCAGGAAACTCATGGGGAAATTCATGGGGAAACGGTGGACAGGTCCTTGCTAATAATCCCGGGAAATAGAAACGATTCGGCGCAGATCTGGAAATCCTTAAAGGCCTGGTGGCCAAATCTGTTGCTTTCAAAATGTTCAGCTGGCAAATGGATGTTCATTCCATTTATCGTTTTAATGGTAGCGATATTCACCGATCCATGGCACACGCCAAGTTGTGAAAGGGAGAGGCCTCTGCAGCAGCGCTGCTCCAAACGATCCAGGCGTGTCTTGGAAGGCAAAATCCTTTCAAAGCCTGGGCGTTGTGCTAATGATCTCCTTGAAGTTTATGAAGTGTTTTTTGGGTGATCTTTTCAGTGATCCTAAAATGATGTTCTGTGATTTGTTGGTGATGTTTGATGAATTTGGTTGATTGTCGCAGGGGTGCTGCATGTGGGCTTTTCGGAAGGCTGCGAAATGTAATCAAACCTGTCCTATGTAGGTTGTAGAGACTATGCGGCGAAAATGTGATTTACTTTAGTCAAGGTAAAATTGTGATTGTGATTCTTTTCAGTCCAAAGTATCCAATGTTTGAAGTGTGCTCGGTGCCCACTGACCAGTTCCAATCTTTTCCAGCACCGAGTCCTCTCGCGGAACTTCTTGTAGGCATAGCCCACGGCCAGGGCGGCGATGAAGTTCTGATGGCAGCCAGGCCATGGACCATCAGGATATAACCACTACCTACATCATAAAAATAACATATTTGCTTCAGCGAAGTGAATTCTACATATGGTACTTACTAACTAGTATCTAGGGCACCAATATTGTCAATATTATTGTACTCAAAGTGAGAGTGAGAGATATGCTTGACATACCACTTTTGAGTCATGTTGCTAGCCATTTACCAACTTCCGGGAACTGTATACTATAATCTGGACAACGGTACCAATATCAAGGGGCCTGAAAAAGGAGAAACATTTCAGATGCACTATGTCACTATGTGAGCTGATTAAGCTCCCTGACTTTGAAAATAAATCATACTTGAGATGGATGGTGCAGGTCAAACTTAGGCGCCGCAAGAGTTGCATTCCTACTCTCCAAATCCCAGTGTCCCTATGGTGATGTCACAAGCCAGTCTGACCCACATGATCCGAAAGCCATTCAGCAACATGAAGAAGGCAGTCAAAGCGATGGGGTACCACCTCGGCGGTGGAATCGGAATCAGATCCAAAGGATTGTGACTTCCAAGATCTTGGATTTCGTCGACCTGAATGTCTAAAGTAGATGGTCTACTTTAGTCTAAACCTGAATGAGTGAAACTAGTAAATTAATGTAAATTAGTTCAAAGCTAGTCAACATAGTCAACTACATAGTACCAGAGTATGAAAATGATTGCACTCCCGCCGGATGGCGTCGACCGGACGGTTTTTTGTCCCAGGGTCCCAGATCCCACCTGTCTCGTCCCAGCGATCGGGGACCCATGGGAACCCCAAAAATTGAGGTGCTGACTTGTTTGGAATCTGAACCTGAGACCAGCAATTGCCACCAATCCCCCCAATCCCACCAGGTGGCGATTGGATTCGTAGATCCTTCATCTTTATACCGATTTATACCCCTCTTCAAAAGAGCATTCGGAATTTTCCACGTTTCATGACTCTGATTGACTCTGTACCACTGGTAATGTATAACCCACGGAAGCCACATCCTGGGCATCCATACCATGCCCCAAAAGTTGGTGCTACCATCGGGGTTGCTCAAGGCCGTCAAGGTTAGACACACCTCCGAGCCATGGGGTTTCTCGTGTCCATCGGGGTAAAGAAAGGTTGCCGATTTTTTTGGGGATCCACCGGTGGATCACATGGATGGTCTTCGCAAATGTTAAAGCTATTCTTCCACAAAGGAGAATATGGATATTCGGAATGCTGAGAGAATGAGCTGAAAACCGAAGAAAACAGAATTTCACAGACTGATCTTGGTGAAGAAAAACTAAGATCTAGGAATCACCTACCTGATCAATGTGACGCAAACCTGACCAACTAAAGACCAGCATCGTGGTGCCGCTCTCCCAGGACCAAGCTCTAGACCATGATCAACGGCCACAACCTGCGGTCGCTGCGAGCCATGAAACACACAAACTGCTCAAACTTGGGGGTGCAGTTGAGGTGGAAAACATGGGTATAAATGCATTTATAACTATGGCAATAACCCCCATAAGTTGGGATGTAACATACGGTATAACCCCCCAAACCTATCATTCTGCACCAATAAAGCAATCGATACCGATGATTGGCAGGCGGTTGGTTGCTTTCAGGGTGTAACAAGTGCTGTTGGATTCCCCTCAGAAGTTACCCCTCCACAGGCCACTATGGCCTTATGGATAATCGGATAAACGTCATGTGTCAACCACCAGCAACCCTTATGACTTGGCTTCTTAACTGTTTAAGCCCCTATTGTTGGGGGGACCCTCTGGGGGAATGGAGGTTCCAGTTTGAACCTTTAACGAAAGGCAGGCTGGCTGTATGTCAGATTGAATCCCAACTGCAGTAGGTGATGCAATGTAAAACCCTAAAAATGGCCACAAAAGTGGGCCAATGTTGGCCAGCGAGTCAGTGCTCAATTTTGGCCGAAAAACCTTGCTGAGCACTCCGGTCCCTCTCCTAGGGTTGGCTGCTCTTACCCCCGTGAATATCCTTGTAACTTGCAATGTGAGTGAATCACCACAGTGCATTGGATCACGGTACCAAATCGCCTTGAAACCATGTTTTGAAGATTATGATGACAGGATGTTTCACACAGGCAACCCGCCGTATTGTGTCTGAAAAACAACAAATTCAAATCACAACACTAGTGGCAAACATAGACAAAACTGACAGAACTGACAAAACACAATTTCAAACACCAGATTTTGTTGACAAAGGTACTATGAAGATAATGTTGAAAAAGGTAGCAAGGTCAAAATATCCAAACTGCTGAGTCACTCAGCCACTCACCTCAGAGTCAGAACAAGTTCTTGTTTCAAGATGTTTCACAATATTTCACGATACCTTCCATTGTTTCAAGATGTTTCACAATGTGAATGCTGCCGCTTGATGCTCAGTTTTTTGTCCCTGTGAGCATGTCTTCAATGAGCGGTGTTTGAGTGGCGCTTGATCTCCCAAAGTTGTTCAGGATGGCGTGAAAAAAATCCAGCCCCACCAATCTGCTGCCGGTTCTGTACCATAGAGGACGCGATATTGCGCAAGGCATCTCGACAAAGTCTCGCCCCAGCCTTGCAATCCTCTCTCGTCCAATGGTATGCCGTGACTTCAAAACGCGGTGCCTTCTTCAACTCCTTGGTGTAAGGTCCTTTCGGAGGATCTAGGACGATTTGAAGCGCTGTGGTGTAGTCCACGTTGCTGTCCAAGTCGCAAGGTGCTGCTGGATGTGAATACACCCAGTGCTCCGCTGCATAACGATCAGTCCCTTGGCATTTTGACATCGTTGCTTTCTGGCCATCTTGGACTTGCAACATGTCTCTGTCAAAAGTGTCAGGGTCTTTCAGTTGAGCAACATAACTACAGCGCGCAGCCCACATGTTCCCAGGTGTTTGCGAGTAATTCTGGTGGAACATATGTTGCAATCGTTTGGCATGTGAAGGCACTCCTGGGTTCAGCACCTGTTGTAACATAAGCACTCTGCAGGCTTTTGACTTCTTGAGAATGAGTCGACTTTGAGCCCTTGGAATGTAAATAGACAACGACTTGGTTGGGATCGGTGTTTTTCTCCCGGCAAAAGGACCAAAGATCATGCAGCGTGGTTTTTCCCATCCTTCAGTGTAATGTGCCGAGAGTTTAGTTCTTTCTTCCAGCTCTGGGGAGAAGTTGAGATCGGAAATTATCCTTGCTGCAAAATGGAAAGAATTGTTCAAAATATACAAAATATGTCAACAATTCAATGGATAAAAGAATGATAAAACAAGACTCCATAGTTCGTTTTCAATGTGACTTATTCACCTCATTTTGCTGTCCCACATAAAATGTGAAATTTCAAATCATAACATGTGTAAATACTGTATACATATAGTGTAAAGTGAATAAGGTGGAAGATTATGCAAAGATTCGAACAAATATATGTTTCGATAATGTGACATATATTGTACATGTTGGTTAAAACCTATAAGACATAAAGGTCATAACGTACGATACAACACACGTATATATATATATATATACATATATATATTACAACATGAACAAAAAATGTGTATGTGTATGTATATATATATACACGATACTATTATATAGACTGTTACAACGTTGTACATAGCACAAAATGTTGATGATCATGATGATGGCGATGATGATGATGATGATGATGATGATGATGGCGATGATGGCGATGATGGCGATGATGATGATGATGATGATGATGATGATGATGATGATGATGGCGATGATGGCGATGATGGCGATGATGGCGATGATGATGATGATGATGATGATGATGATGATGATGATGATGATGATGATGATGATGATGATGATGATGATGATGATGATGGCGATGATGATGATGATGATGATGATGATGGCGATGATGGCGATGATGGCGATGATGGCGATGATGATGATGGTGATGATGATGATGATGATGATGATGATGATGATGATGATGATGATGGCGATGGCGATGATGGCGATGATGATGATGATGATGATGATGATGATGATGATGATGTTGATGTTAACATACCATGCGTCACTGGAGCACCGATGGATTTTTTCACTGGATCTCCACGATCTCCGATGCCGCGAAGACGTGGGAATCTGTGGCTGGTTCTCAACGATGCCAAGGACTCGGTCCATGTCCTACAAATGGGAATTTAAAAAAAAAAAAAAAAAAAACTTAAAAAATAAATGAATATATTGTGTGTGTTTTTTTTAATAGTTAAACTAATTGATAACAATAGCAATGATAGTAATCAATGTGTAAACAAATGGTTCTAAATAAATTGTAATGTTTTTAGTTCTAAAACTGTAAAACACCACGAAAAAAGAATTTGTATAAGTCTAAGTAAATTCAAAGCAATTTGTAAAGGACGTCCTCCAAATCTTTCACAAACAAATGCTAAAACACCATGACGTTCACAGGCTCCGCATTCACGATGTTCAACGACACAGTATCAGATCCCGATACATTCGCAATGGCAAACTCTTTCTTTAAAGTCACCAGTGAGGCCTCATCACAAAGATCATTCTCTTCACAGTCAGCAGCCGTCAACGCAGTGACCAATGCAAAGGCTGCTGTCAGGTTGTCAAGTGCGTGAAAAATGCCAAGGTTCCCATGGCATGACAAAATAAAATGTTATGATGTTTCGAATTGGCAACGGAGCAAATTGAGTTGACTGCCCTGCACAACATCAAGTTTGGTCTTGAACATGGCTGGTGGGTTTCTCAGTGTTCCAAAAATAGCCAAAAATCATGCATTGAACATGTGTGCAAAAAAGCATTATCATACTGACTACACCTGACGGTACAGCATGGTACAGCTCTTGCAACACGTGCCCACTATTCCTGCTCGTACTTTCTTCGATCTGGGCCCTATCCCAACCCATCCCCAGGCCCACCCATGAAGGCCGCTGGCTCGGGTAAAGGCTTCGCCCAGGACGTTGCCGCTTAGGTGATAGTAGAGCAGGGTGCACAACCTCCACGCCACGTTGCTGGAGCTCGATGGAGCTCAAATTTAGGGCATCTGTGGATTGGTGGATTGGCTTATTTCATCTTATTTCGAGGTGGTTTCATGGATTTTTCCTGAGAGTTTAATCGTTGTTTTTTTCGTTTTTGGGTCCGGTGAGTGTCAAGTCGGTTGTTGGACCCAACTATCACCTGTGAGCCTGTGAGCAGACACTTGTGTAAAGGTTGGAACTACCTATAAGATCCTATAAGCGTGAAGCAGGGTTAAAAGGGACTGAACTGAGGTTATGAGCTACGAGCTACGGCCCACACATGCTGGGTCAATTTTGATCTGAAACCAAAGGCTCTCCATTGAAGAAACTCTTAGTGACTAGCGGAGAGTCCTGGAATGTCCTGGGTCCAAAACCAACGGCTGATCAAACAGCCTGGAATGCTGGCGCTGTAACAAGGACCTTTAAGAACTGTCCATCCTGATCCATCCTCTGCAACTTGGGGGGCTGAGTGCCAGACTGGATGCCCAAGAAGACCAAACCTGAAATCTAGTACGTCTGCTCCAGGCTTGGGTGGTTTCAGCAGGGATATTGGTTGCTAGCCTTGGCTCTAGTAGTTGTGGTAGACGAATTTAACGAAATAGTAGTAGTGGCAATAACAATAATAATAGTAATAATGGTAATAGCAATAGTACTACTAATAATAATAATATTATAGTAATAATAGTAATAATATAGCAACAATAATCAGCGTAATAACCATGATGATCATAATAATAGTAAACCAAAAAAAGGATGGGTACTGTGGGTAACCCTTTGGAAGGGCCCACCGATGCTGGAATTCCGCAGATCAGCAGAGGGTGAAAGGTAGAGCTGCGACGCCCTTGCGATGGTCCGGAACTGAATGGTTCAAAGAACTTGGTGAACACCGAAACCATCGATGATTCAGTCCAGGTGTTTTTCTATCTTCCCAAGGTTTCCTACCATTTCCTACCTGTACCTTGATGGCACATGCATCGCCTTAGCCTGGGATCCCCAGCTGGTGACGGTGTTCACAAAGAAGATCCAGACCAGAAAGCCAGTAGAACCCATTTCCTGCGCATGCATGGCATGTTGCAGTGATCGCTGGAGAGGGAAACTTGGAAACCATGGGTTTCAGCATTCAAATAGATTCAAATACAAGCTTCTGACAACACACGCATTTGAAAATACTGCATTAAAATGTGGTGTTCTTGTAAGTTCTGAAATTGACCCCTGCTTTTTTGTTCACCGCACAAAAGAACCACGGCAACTGGGTTGAACTCGACGTCTCCTTCTCGTGGGACGGGAAGTACTGCATGGACATGTAGAGCCTGTGCAATTTTTCGGGGGCCCGGAACAATGCCGAAACGCACCATCAAATGATTGGTATACTTGAGGGCCCAAATCTGAGAGAAAGTCAGAAAATTCTTCACCACTCCAGGCCCACTCTTCATCGAGCGCGGGGCTCGAAAAGGATCATCAAGAAGGCCATGCCACTTTGCATCGGCATATAGAGAGGCCCCCAGAGAAACGTCCACAGCCTAGCTCCGAAGCTTGGGACCCAACTTATGGCAACTGAAACACACCTGAAAGGTCCTTAAAGGTCTTTTTAGGTATGTAGAAAAAAAATGAAAAAGATTCATTGGGGTCCCAAATCACTGGCCAAAATTTAGTACACCCCTTGTTGGCAAACCAAACCACTGGGTGTGGGGCCAGGAGATCAGCCACGATATCTTGCTACATGGCCTTGACATAGACCAACCTCAAAAACATCTTAGTGTACAGTATCTGCTCCGCCACTGCTATCCTCTATACTATATTATATATAGTATATATGTATAGCATATATATGATATAGAGTGTGTATATAATGTCAACCCCGGATTAATAAACCATAGTTTATTAATTAGGGTGGTACTCCTCCAATAGTGATAATCCAATACTTAAATGGTACCCCCCAATTAAACGGCCTAAGGGTTTATTAATCCAGGGTTGACATTATATAATATATAATATATAATATATCATATATAATATATTATATATAATATAATATATATATAATATATTATATATTATATATACGTATATTATATACTCTTATTGTGTATATATATATCTATTGGCCAAGTTTGGGTGACCCTGTGACTCCAAAATCCCGCCCAACCCCCAGATCTGGTGAGCGGCTTCAAGCTCATGAGATTGTCCTGGGCGGTGGATGTGTTCCCACCAAACAAAATGGTCCCCAAAAACCATGCTTGGATCTTGAGCTGATATGGTCCCAACGTCCTTTTTATTAAAATGCTCTAATCTGCACCAGGTGTTAAACCATCCCGAGTATCAAAAAAGGCTGTTTTCAACGGAAAGTTCTGGACTTCCTCCCAGCTATTTAGCCTTTACGAGCGGTTGCAGATGGTTGCAGTGTTTTTGCACAGAAAAAGTCCAAGCATCAAGGTTGCAATCGAAGAGGCTGTCCACTATCCATGCAGTCCCTTCAGAGACGGAGGCAAAGACCAGCAGGCCGATGGACATGGCAGGATAACCTCCGCCAGGAATCTGCTATGGGCCATGGGCATAGCGTCGTAGCCAAATTACTATTAAAAATGTCACCAGTATCATCCTTTCTGGAAGGTTCGACATGGTTCAACCACAAAATTCGGGGGCTGTTTTTCCACCTTGGCCTTGGTGCCAAGTTTCGGGTCTGCATAAGACAAGGCACCTACAATCACCATCCGGGTAAGCATTGGGCATTCTGCCCACATGGGATACACCACCTGGCCAGAGTTGATAGAATGGTCTTGTTGCGCAGCCAAAATCATTAGAATCATTCCGGTCGCTCCTTTGAAAAAAAGAGCAACAAATCATTCCAATATATTCCAATATATTCCAATGCGTGTTAGGCAAAATCCAAAAAAATGTGAGAAACGTCTTTTCTCACAAATGAGTCTGTTCTTCCTCCTGTGCCAATCCCACGGCATAAAACAAAGATCTGAAGCCTAAAGTTAGGTGTTGCTAAGCCATGCCAAGACTTTACAAACACACATACTGTATCATTGCATCACATATCATCACATATCATCAAATATCTATGTCTGTGATCTCAAAGTATCTCAAGGCTCCGCTGGGCCAAAGCATGGCAGCCCCACATTTCCCATGACGCGTCCGGCGAAACGGCGGGTGCGGCTGCAGGTGCCCTGCTAGATTTCAGCAGGACCCTGAATAAATGGGGTCCCAGAGTTGTTGCTTTTTTTTGTTTTTTTCGCTACTCGATCTGATTGGATGTCGTTGGTGGGCTCCTGAGCTAGCACAGGCAGGCATGCAGCATGGCGTTGCTCTGCATCATCTCAAGTCCTTCAAAGCTCTGTGATTTCTTCTGCTGCCTTTGCCGCCTTTGCTGAGCACTTTAACATGTTTCTTGGTTGCAAACTTCAACATGATCATGGTTTCGGTCATGGTTTAACATGGTTTAGGCCATGGTCATTCCCCTAAGTGGCTAGTGACCATGGCCTTCAACATGACGCTACTCAAGGTGAGCCAAACACCTGTCGACGGGATCTTATGTATCTGATGGGTGGATTCTACTGCTACAGGGAGTCCCACTTGGTTACCCTCCAGTTTGACTTGGCTGGAAAATGACCAGGTTATAGATGATGATATATCATATATATATATATCCCACATATATAAATATATATATATAGATATAGATATAGATATAGATATAGATATAGATATAGATATATCCCATAATATAATATAATAATATATATATTATATATATCCCATAGTGTTCCAAAAGAAAGTTGGGGTTGCCCGTTGCCACGCGAAATTACAGGGACCCTGAGCTGCCCTTGAAAATCGCCCCATCGAGCCGCGCTGACCATTTTCAACGAACAGACGCGAACTGCAGCAGCTCACGCGTCTGCAGCTTTAAGCCACCCTGCCATGTGGAGTTTGTTGACAACTCCCAACCTTAACCAACAAGTGGAACCCATCAACAAAAGCTCACCATTGGCTTTTACCCTCTGGTAAACGTTAACATAGCTGTTGAAAATCACCATGTTCAATGGGAAAATCCACTATTTCTATGGTCATTTTCAATAGCTAAAAAAATGTTAGTTTACCAGGTTGGGTAATCCGTTTTGCAAACAAACCTACCCTCTGGTTAATTAACATATATGGCTATTGAAAATCAAATTAAACATATAGTAAAGAGGATAAATATCTATGGTCTATGTTAATTTACCATTTTAGACCCTGAAAATCAACCATCTTTAGTGGAAACTAATCTTCCAACCGGCAGGGTCGTCCCAATCATCGGGACGACCTCTGGACCATGTCCCCGGCGTCGTGGACCGTGGACCTGGTGTTTCACCACCACCGTCGAGGATTTACAACGAGAAACGCCGCTGATCTGTGTGGATTTCAGCGATAGAAAATCTTACTGCTGCGTTTTACGTAGGGAATGGATGGGTTGCTGGGGGTTGCTGGGATGATTATTGATAGTTAGCCAGTGGATTAGCCAGTGGATCAAGATCTCGCTCCTTTTTGTGCAGTTCGAATGTTATGAAAATGAGGAAAGTATGCCCAGAAAAATTAGGACTCAAAATGTTGACCAACAAGTTCTTTGTACATGTTTGTACCAAGTATCCTTTTGTGTTTTTTGACCCACCCAAAATGGCCAAAATCAAAGGCGGGCCAAAATAGCCTGGTGAAATATTCATATCCCTTAGCCGCCTTCGCCCATTCATCCATAGAGAAAAACAATTGGTCAAACTAGCGTGAAAAAGCCCCTTAAAAAGCCATCCCACTTAGAAACTGATTCATATCAATTCAATCTATCCCTGACAAAAAACCATCAGTAAATCGCTGAATTGGAGCTATCTCCCACTTTTCCAGGCTGCTTCACCAGTTACTAAGTGGGATGAACCAACCATCCCATGACCATCCCATGGTCCCATGACCGAGAAAAACATCCTGCGGGCCTTGATCTGCCGCACGTGGGTATCACGTCCATTCCTGGGCAAAAGGTTGCAGTTTTTGCCATCCAAATAGTGAGGGGAAATCCTGCCTGCGATAAAATTGTATATAACTATTGTTATTATTGTTATTATTATTATAATTATATATATATATTATGTGTATATATAATTATATATATATACACATATCGGTACATACGCAAATGTCCACATCCAGAAAAGTATTTGCATAGTCAGAGACACGGATCTACCAGGAAAATAACAAAGATGAAGGTTCAGAACATGTTACCACGAAACACATGTATATTGTCACTATATACACGGGAATGTATATTATGCATGCATATACATTTATATATATATAGTATTTATATACAATATGTAATTACACATCTATATATAATACACAAATTGAGACATGCACAATATACTTTATAATTAATTATATATCTATAAGTATATAATATATGTGTATTCACAATTGAAACGTATAAACACATGACACATGTGATTGCAGGTAGATTGAAATAATTGTACAAATATATATCTATACACATCCGCCAACCCATGGCAGCGCAACAAGGGGGTGTTACAGGCCTTAAAACCAAAGTTGCAACAGCATGCAACAGCAACAACAACAGCAACAACAGCAACAACAACAACAACAGCAACAACAACAACAACAACGACAACAACACCAACAACAACAGTAACAGTAACAACAGCAACAACAACAACAACACCAACAACAACAGTAACAGCAACAACAGCAACAACAACAACAACAACAACGACGCAACACCACCAACACCACCAACGACAAGGATGCCAATGCCAATGACCATGACGACAGCGACGATGACGACACCAACTACAACTACGACAACTACTGGGACAACTACGACGAAGAAACCGGAGGAGGATGAGGAGACGGAGAAGGTGCTAAGGCACCTGCACAGCGATGCTCCCCCTTGATCCTTTTTTTCGCTCGGTACCGTGTCAAGAGACATGGGTGTGTAGCTGGCCGAGCGTTTTCAAGTCCCCTCTATTTCTCCAGGTTTAACGACACTCACCCTTTTGTGCGATTTTGTGTGACGAAGAAGAAGACGAAGAAGGATGAAGAAGAAGAAGAAGAAGAGGAAACACAAACACAAACAGTCCTGGATAAATAGATTTCTGCCCTGAAATTTGGAAACGTTTTGCCCTTCGGCAGAACAGACCTGCGGATATGATTGGAAACTAACTTCGGAATCGGTTTCCATGTTACATCAGTTTGTTCAGCACGTTTCGATCTACGGCTTCCAAAATTGCCATGTTTTCTCGAGAACAAACCCAAACTTTGTTGTTTACGTTGGTTGCGAGGCGCTTTTTGGGTGGTTTTCTCAGTGCCTTGTGGATTCCAAAGGTATGTTTCCCTCAGAACAACCTATGTTCTGTACCAAAACAAGCGTTAGACAATCTGTTTGGTAGCAACTTGCTACATTTCTGTCGTGAGCTTGATAGCCTTCTGCACTTGTTGGGTTGTTTTACAACCCTGCAGTGCAACGCAAAGTTCTTGATTCAAACATGTTGGCCACACACTTAAAGAACAGGACCCTGACAATTTCCGCCACCTAGCGGATGTTACCTTCAAATCCTTTCCGAAGCAAAGTAATTCCAACGATTGCAAATCTGGAAAAGAGGTCTTGCAACGAGAACCTGTACAGAAAACCTTCAAGCGACTGTGTGGAGATACCATTACACAGGCTCTTTAAAAGATATTAATATCTTGGAATAGGTTCTCGTACATAATTTGTCTAGAAGGATTTTGCTTTGGGTGTTTGCTTCGCATTTGACCATTTTGCAAGAGCATGTTTGATTTTAAAAAAATTGTTGTAAAGAACGGTGCTGGGCGCCAGTCTGAGTGCAGCAATCCGTCAAACACAGTGTAGATAGCGGCGTTGTTTACCCAATCTTGAAAGTGTACTATTCCATATCAGAGTTTGGATATCTGGCAATGGAAATCCACAGCCTTCCTAGGAACATCATTTGAGCCATGAAAAAATGCCTTTATCCCATCCAATCATACTGGTTGGTAAATATGGTATCCTCAGTATGGATTACAATAATCCTCCCATCAGCCAGTTAGTATAAACCCGCTATATCAACCCATCAACAACGGGATGTTTAATCGTTCATCTTTCGCTGGCTGCTAGCCAGATTAGAGCATCTCCTGAAATGGGAAACACCTTTCGGGGCCGGTTTGCTTCTTTTCTCGGAGTCCCACTACTGGTTGCCAAAGTGAGGGTAGGACCCCTGTGTTCTCATACACTAGGAAAAGGGGCATCTTCTTTCTTACATGACTTGGAATATCATATGGCTATGCTTCAACCCCAATAATTAGACATACATAATTATACAATATTTCGGGGAATGAACATCCCTAACTCGCAGCTATTCTGAGGTTCAAAAAAATCCGGGGGGCCGGTTCCCAGGGTGACTCGACCCATGACGCTATCTCCCGTCCAAGTCGCTGATGATTCGTGAGGATCGCCAGCCTTGGTCAGATTGCCAGAGGATCCAAAGGGTATATCCCCATAAATGATGGCACAACATGGTACAACACACCCAATACAACACACCCAATAGACAACCATTGTGTGGAAAATGGCCACTGTTCAAGAGTATGGGGCTCCATTCGTTTCCAGAAGCATGCATGCTCTCACCAGAGCCAATGAGGCATATTTGGATAGTCCAAATACCCCAAGACTAGTATTGGTTGCCCGCTGCCACGCTGCAAGGAAGACATCCTGTCGAATTCTGAAGGGGCCAAATTTTGGAAACAGCCCCTGGGACAATAAAAGACCCATCCCCAAGATGGCCCAGAGAGCCTAAAGAACAGCCCAAAATCCTGTGGTGTCTCTTCTTTCTCCCATTCAAAAGGCAACTTTGGTGTATCCCCATGGGCTAACAGGTTCAACCGTCACCTCCACTTCTCCCAACAACTCTCTGGCTGTGGACACCACAAGCATGGCAAAGTTTAGGTACATCACCAAGAAAAAGAAGGATTGTAGATTCATACAGTTTAAAGCTAGAAATTCCATAAGCCCCAACCATTCACCAGGTTTTTGTAAATCTCCTGCCCCTATTCGCCAATTGACCAAACAACAATTCTGTACTGCCAATGAACGAGTGCAGATGTTTCAATCTTGACCCATTAATTACCCAGTGTTTAAAATACCTAATTGTTTTCCCTTACAAAGTACCATCCACTTCCACTATTTTTTCTATTCACCAGGTAGGCTACATAATGACATAATGCCATATGGTTGGTTATTATATGCTGATATTTTCCCATATTAATATCCCATTACATTATATACCAGTGTCTACGTGTGCCTACCATTATCTACCATTTTATATACCCACACTACCTATCACCGACCTTCCCAAGACTCCCGCAATGTCTGCCACGCTGCTGAATGAAGTGCGTCCGTATGAAGTCCACGGCTCCACCCATCTCCGGGTCACGCAAAGTACAACCGCTCGGAAGGTCCTAAAACACACCACGACCCGTGGCGGTGAAAAGTCATGGCTTCTGTAGGTACATGAAAAATTGAGGTGCAAAAAATATATATCCTATCATGTTCTCTGTTAAAGCATGCTAAACTTGCCATAAAAAGTGAATGTAAATTCCGCAAATTCCCCATTTGCTTACACACTACTACCCCTCAAAATACTTTGAGAAGCCCGCACCGGTGTTAAGAACTTGTTGGATATTTCGGTGTCACTAAAAAAGATGAACCCAAAGAATTAGATGGTTTCAGATCCATTCAGATCCTATAGGTTTCAGGTCCTAAAATGAAATGCGTGGTTCCCTTGGTAACAGTTATCCGAAAAGCAAGAAAAACTGGGAAACCATCCCCCTAGATCCCTGCATCGGTTGAAGCCAAGGTAAACATGGCATTGAAACAATGGCGAAAGGCGCCCAAGAAAGGCGGCGATTCACATGAAAACATTGGGAAAGTTCGATCCAGCCATGCTTGCTGGATCCCAAGTCCAAGTCCGACGCTTTGAAGTACTGCTGTGGCTTATTGTGGTTGAATGATCATTATTCACACACCTAGGTCATATTGGGTCATTTGGGAGTGATTCTCATATGTAATATATATATATAAACGATCATGTACAATGACTTAAATGGACATGCAAATTGCAAATTGATCTCAGCTTCAACACTATTGATATTGATCTGAGGTGAATTCAAGCTGGAGTGACGTCCCGGTGAGGGCCTGAAGTTTCTACCCATGCTCCAAGTGTATCCCCATGATACCACCATTTCTGTGGCTGAAAGCAGCAGTTTTCTCGGTCTTGGCTAAAAATATCGAGATCAAACCTGGATAAAACGATGTTTATCCCAATAGTCATTTATCACCATGTTTGTTGGTCGAAGCAGGTCAATATTGATATGGGAACCAGCTTCGAAATATGATGAAATATGCATTTGTTTAAAGCCATGATGTGGCTAAAATAACAATAAACCATCCCCCAAATCACCATAAATAGGTTCCCAAATGGGCGGTTTATGGCATTGCTTTACCCGCATTATTGTCAATAGCTTGTAACTGTTGCTATCGTAATATGTTCCCCAGCTTCGACCCAGCCGCTCGTCCAAGCATCTGTATCGCCTCGCGGCTTGGCCAAGGGCACGTTGATCCACCCTGGAGATCGATGAATCTGTGGAAAATCCCATGGATCTTTGAGTCGCTAAAGATCGAACATGATCTAACCACTGAGACGATCCAAACTCTGAGTATTGTTGATTTTTTGGTATACGGATGCGTACTGCATGTCTTGTAATTATTCTATATACACATAATACATTATGTATATATATAGTTATAAATATGTGTATATATATATATATGTGTGTGTATACATACATGTATCCCCTAAAGATTTCTATTCCAGTTGCGTCTCAATCCCTTTGGTTTTCCAACGCTCTGCAGCTGACCCGGGCCCCCTGACCATCAGGTTCCTTTAGCTCCAACTGCTGAATCTGAGGCGGGGGTCATGGGAAGCCCCACTGATTTTGGTGGAAAAAATGTCGGACACCCTACAATTTCATCATATTTCCTTGGGAATATATATATATTTCATCAAGGATTTCAACTTGGTTATCGTATTTCTTCCCTGATATCAACATATATATATATATATCAACCATTGAATGGTTTATCCGGGAAAATGTTGCTGGCTCTGTTGAATGCTTAAAACCATCATCCATTTTTGTTGGGTGGTTACTTAGGAGATGATGTTCCATGATTTTCCATTGCCCTAAAATCTCCAGTCAAACTTTCAATTTGCGCGTAACGGTTAGTACTCAATGTATCTCAAAGCCACTCAATCACTCTGAGTTTTTACCCTCTGGTAATTTAACAGTGTGCCATCGAAGCCATGGCCCATTTACTTCAATAATAGACATGGTGATTGGCCTATTCAAAATTTCAAAATGCTAATTTTCCAGTTCGCTACCTGTGAAATTTGCCAGATGTTTATTCAAGTACCCTCTGGTAAACTAACATAACTATGGAAAATCACCTTCATGGGAAAATCCACTATAAATGGCCATTTTCAATAGCTATGTTAGTTTACCAGAGGGTATGGGTCCCCAATGGTGGCTCCACCCAGCACTTCCTGTAGATCGTGGTGAGCGGTTCCAATCCGGATGGAGATCCGGGACGGGGTGTACGACCTTGGAAAGAACATACCCGCTGGATATAATATATATATATACACATATATATGTCATCTGGTAATTTAACATAGCTTTTGAAAATGAGCCATAGAAATAGTTGATTTACCTATTGAAGATTGTGATTTTCCATAGCTATGTTAGTTTACCAGAGGGTAGTACTTTATTAATCTTTATTATATATATAGAGATAATCCTAGACTCGATATACAATATGCTGATCTCGTATCTTTTTCTTGTCGGATTCCACGCACGCGCGCACTCGGAGATGGATCAGATTAGCTTTCAGTCGCTATGTTGATGTGTTAATTAGAGGTACTGATCTATCTAAGGTCTATGTAAGGGAATATCCCCACGAAGTATGGCCAAAAATATGCTTCAGTAGCTCCGATGTTTAATTAACAGGCCATATCCCATGCAATCGAACTGGAAACCGCTGGTTCATGTTCTGCTCATGCATGGGTCAAAGTTAGGTACAGGATAGCACCACATCAAATAGATCACTTCACAGATGCCCTAATGTGGAATCCACAAAAATCAACCATCCTCAATTATCCACCATACAAGGGTGCAATTATGTGCTATTGCAAACATGTATATACATATATATGTATATACATATATATGTATATACATAATATATGTATATACATATATATGTATATACATATGTGTATATATATATCATGATAAATCATTCCAAATAAAAGTATACCCAATTTCATAACCACAACTATTGGGGATGATTCATTATTGTGGATCTCCCCTTATTCACATTCATCATCCATAGCACTTCACTATTCTATAAATCACAAACCATTATATAAATGTGTATAAATGTATATATATATATTATATATACATATATGGTCCATCCTAACCCTATCAAACCCTGAGGCCCTACGCAGAGCCGTCCCGGCCCTCAGTGCAGCCAGCAGACTCATCCACTTTGAAGCAAACGAAGATGCAAATCTCGCTGACCTTCACCTTCCGTTGGAACTGGATGTTGATCAGGTGTGGCCTGGGTTTCACGGGTTGAATCATCCCACACAAAATGATGACGAAACGGGTTTCAAACAGGGCCGAAATGAACAAGAACCGGGCCAACAAGTAGCAACTAGACGGTTTCAGCCAGGAGCAGGCATTTGACCGTGATTTCCATTGATTTACACATGATGAACACTGCTGAATTATATCAAATAAGTGGTTTGTGTTTGGATCAAATAATCTCCTGTCATCTCCTATCGATGTCCACTGGTGTCAACCCTGTGGCTGCCCATGATTGCCAATCACCCATCCAGCAGGTGATCAAATATGTCGTGCATACAGAGTCTGTCTATACATCTGCACTGTGCATTTTATTAAAAATGCTGCATGTTATAGATATATATATATATATACATATATATCTACGTATACATGTGTATATATATATATACATCTGCATACATATATATATAGTCATATAGATGCGTGTATCTATATACTTGCATGTATCTTTATAGGTATAAAATGTACATACTATAACGTATATAATATATGATTGTATGTGTGTACACATGCATATATATATATGTACATACATATCGGCTTCTTCAAGCAGCCATCCATGGACACCGGGTGTCTAGCTGTCCTTGCCATCAAGGTCTTTGGCTGTTCTTCAGCATCCAGTATCACCAAAATAAGCTTAAGCAGTCTTAAGTAACCAGAAACATCCGTATTGTTGCTGTTGTTTCATGTATCATTCTGTATAATCATGAATATAATTATATATATACAGTATATATGTAGATATCCTATCAATATTCCGTGAAAAGATCCCTATGAAATATTCCATGACACATCCCGTCCCGTAAATCTCCCCGCTTTCCGCCAAGGCGGCTGTGGACCGTCCGACTGCCAGAAACTCTCAGTGCTACCGTCCCTCAACTGCTCGACACCTTGGCTGCAAGGTGCTGAAACATAGCATCCTGAAGCTGAAAAGGGGTGATTAACTAAGAAAAAATTGGATTTATGAATGATTTATGAAGCTTTTATGTGGATTTATGTTCAGATTTATATTCAGATTTATATAACTGATTGATCTTGGCGAAGTTGGTGCAAATAATTCCAGTTTCACTGGGTAGGAGGGTTTACGGTAGATATATCGAAGTAGTTAATGGGGGTTACAATTATTTTTTTCAGCCAAGAAACATAGCTGGGAGGCACCACACTAGATGGGGCCCCAGAATCAATCTTTCAAAAAGATCCCTGCCCTGCCCAGCAAACCGCCAGATCAGGACATAGTTATGACAGCATGAGTAGTATATCTGTCCAATGAAATAGCTCGCTATTCCGGTTTCATCATATATGCTGCCAGTAATTGACTTGGGTTCCTATTGAAATTGATTTATACGTGAGGCCATCCTGTAGATCTTGATACAATGGGGGTCACAGCCGCATTGTTAATATCAATCTCAAACGGGCTGTAAAACGCGTCGTTCTATCTGAGGCTGTCGAATTTGATTCCACTGATTTTTGGAGATACCATTGTACCTATAGCGTAGGGCCCACTCCGTGGGTGTGTCTGAAACTACCCCAAAATCCCATGGTTGATCATCATTTTCCCACAAAAATTTTCATTTTGGGATATACCCCATTTTTAGACAACCCAAAAATAGTTCCCAGGGATCGTCGTCTCTTTCCATGCGGCATTTTGTGTCGTACAAGGTTGCGAGGTATGTTGCTTGTCTGCTAGAATGTACTATAGAGATCTATATCGTTATATCGTGAGTCAAATACCTTCAATCCCAGTTATATGATACAGTATATGATATATTTTTTTCTAACATGCATACAGGTAGATGTATATATATATATAACCCATGTAGCAGCCAAAAAATCTAGCTGCAGATATGCCATTTTTGTTACTGGCCCAGGTGCCGTTGCCAGGCTTGGCTGAAGACAGGAACCAGGCGGCTTCGTGTCCTAGGTCCCTTAGCTCCTCATCCACTTCAAGCGAGGTGGTACGGCTATCCATGGCGCAAGGCTGGGCTGAAATGCTGGTGAAATGCTGGTGAAATGCTGGGTTGATTTGTTCGATCAGTTTCTTCTGAAACGAAACTTTGAGAAAGGGAAGCTTCTGAATAGAAATCTCAGAGAAAAGGTTGTAGTTTCATTACGGGATAAATATTGGTCCATGTAGCCTGGAAACCCCCTTCCGGCGGCGTATGGACCCATCCCCATGTTGGGAAGTTGAACTCCAAGAAGGCGCGAGGTCTTCCATTGAAACATTATACCACTGCCGACACGTGCAACATGTGTAAGATACTGCAAGATGCAATTACGGACAAATGGAGACAAGTCCATGAATCAAGCCACACTAACCTGAAATGGAATGTTGGAGCCCAAAAAATGTCTGATATATTATATATCTGATCTTCCAAATCTATATTTTGGATGATGAATTCTTGTCACCATTGCCGTGACCTGTGGAGGAAACCAATTCCAGTCCGAGTTGTAGGACTGCCAGTCCTTGTGGTTTTGTCCAAAAATAGAAGCCACCCCAACACTGCAGTTGTCTGGGAAGAATGATGAAGAATGGGTATGGATCAATACCTATGAAAATAGCATTTTTAGTGGGATGAACATCCATGAATCCCAGCTATTTTGATGTGAACTACAGGGGTACAAGGTTTTGACACACTGCCGAATCACTACATTTTCGCAAGCCTATGTTCAGACAACCCATGTGTTGAATGCTGATGGATTCTGTTGGCGAATCCTCTGTGGCCATTTTTCTCTCCACTTGGGTAGCCAACTCGCCTTTTCGATTGTTGCTGCAAAAGGTCTATTTGGGTGTGTCTGAAAATAAAGTACACCCCATGTATGGCCACTTCAATAGGAAATATGATGACAAACCATCAAAACTTGGGTTACATAATTTTCAGACAAACCCATTTCTCTAAAAAGGGCCCAAGAGAAAGCCTGAAAAAATTCAGTGATCACCAAGGTTTGCCACATCGCATCGCGCGGACGGGGCACTTTTTTGAAAGTTCTTGGTCCTCGCACCCCTGGACGGGGAAGTCGGGAAGGCGAGCCAAAAGTTTGTTCAATCTGCAGCTGCTTTGAGAATTTAACTTAGCAACTTTGGCAAAATTAAAAGAACTGTGTTGGGGGGACGACACTGAAGCAGGGTGCCATGGCCAAATGTTAACATGGTGTCCATCATTGAACTTTAGAATGGCATTGTTCAAAACTGTTTTCGAAGCCCATCTTTGGAGGCTTGCTGTAAAAATTACAGGGACGAAGAGTGAATTTACATCACATCTTTACACCAAGTGTCCGTCAATTCTTCCACAAACAAACCTAACCAAATTGGAAGCCATGTGTTTTCCGGCGTAGGGGCTACATTCAGGATGGTGCTGGTGTGGGGAGCAACCCCTTCTTGGATGCCAAATGAGACTTGTAATTGGTCAAGTGAGACTCAGCAAATCTCAGGTACAAATCAGCGAATATTTTGGCAGCATGAACCTGATGGTACTCGCAGTTCTGGGTGAAACAAAACATCCGCATTGGGTGAAACAAACATCCGGCATTGACAGTTTTGTTAGAAACATCCCGCATTCGGTGAAACCAACACATAGACATATTTAAACAAAGTACTGCCGTTGAATCAGATGTCAAAATGTCTATGGAATTCAAAGGGGTATAAAGGTCCTTTGCGGGGTGACCACACAAAATATGTATATTTACATTATATTACATTACATTACATTACATTACATTAACTACATTACATAACAAAGAATAACATTACATTACCATACATTACACATACATTACACATACATTACACATACATTACACATACATACATTACACATACATTACACATAGATTGCACATACATTACACATACATTAAACATACATTACACATAGCTTACACATACCTTTCACATACCTTACACATACATCCATTCCATACCATACCCTACCCTAGCATTCTCTACCCTACCCTACCATACCATACAATACCATACCATACCATACATTACATACATGATATTACATTACAGTACAGTACATTACATTAGATTACATTACATTATATACATGACATGACATTGCATTGAATTGCATTGCATTGCACTACATTGCATACGTTTACATACATACATACATACATACATACATATATATATTATAAATACATACACGTCTACATATGTTCTACATATTTACATATTTATATATACATACACATACATGTGTATAACACGTCAAACTCCAAGCAGCTTTGTTTGTTAGTTGTATCCCATGTGTATTTAAAAAAACAAAAAACTGAAACCGTCGCCGGTTGCCGGCCGCGCAGATCGCGGCCAGAATTATCCGATCGTCTCAGAACCCTTGGTTTTTTGGGCTGGAGAGGTGGTGGAGTTTTCCTGCCTGGTTTAGATGTATCAGTACACACCCATAAGATATAATAGAATGTTATAGAATGTTATAGAATGTTATAGAATGTTATAGAATGTTATAGAATGTTATAGAATGTTATAGAATGTTATATCTTAATACAGCAATCTACTGCAATCCTAGTTGCTGAATGGTTAAATCAGGCAAAACATCACGAAGGGTGGCGATATTTGTTTATCTCATCCGCCAGAGACATGCTTTGAGGAGTGACATGAAACACAAGGACAAAACATTGTGGATCCGGAGAGCCGAGGTCTTCAATTCCTCCATATAATTACCATCATATACCTTGCTATAGTGGATATTATCCATATGATAATCATGATATATCCATATATTATCATCAACCATTTATTCCATGACTGGGAATTTACCATCATACCCATATATTCCCCATATATTATATATATATCCCATAATTGATCCATTTTTTCCAGTCACTACAGGGCTGAAATGCCCTGTCAACCCCAAGGGATCAGCCGCATCTCCGCGGCTCTGAAGAGCCAAGGCTCTAAGACTCTAAGCCTCGCCGCCTGCCGGAGACATGTTCAAAAAACAGCGGGAGGGTCACCATGGGTCACCCACCGCTTAGGTATCCATATTTGGGGAGTAAATCGATATGGGCTTCGCCCGCTTCGCCCTGGTCTCGACAATTCGAAAGCAACGACTGGAAGGTCAAAACGAGTTCTGCCGGGCCCCGGGGGCGTCCATTGGTGTTTCGTGCGTAGATGATCTAGTTTGCTTTACTGTGAATCTTCAAGAAAAGTGCAGTGTCTATCATCTACTTAAATGGAATCAGAATCAACTGCGCATTGTGCCGGACTTGCTAGCCCGGATCAAAACAGAACGACCTGGCTAGATGAACTTGGGAATTTTCAGGCTTGGCAAAATAACACCACAGACATTACTGGTATACAGGCATACCATGGTATACATGCTACACAGTATACCATACATCCATATACATCCCCTCTGATTGCTACTTCATTCCTCAATTTTGCCAGTTTCACCAGGTTGGTACCCCCAGAAACCACACAGAACACCGCCAGAAACGACCGCCCGCCCCAACCTGCGGCAGTCTCACACACCTAGAGAATCCACCTTAGGCATCTCAGACGCCGAACGCTGGTTTTAAAGTTTAGTACTAACGAAAGTGGCAAATTTTGGCGTTCCATTTTTTGGTATTGGTACACCATTCTTGAGCCCCCCAAAAAAACTCCATCTCCCGTGCCGTAAGGCTGCTAAGGAGCATAAGAGTCCCAAGTGCCATCCCACTCGGTGGGTGGTGGAACACCCATCAAGGTGCCACAGCGCTTAATCATCCTCGGCACCAGCGCCCGGTGGGTGCGGTTAGGGTTATGGGTATAATAAGTATGGCAATTACCATGAGTTGGGATACAACTTCTATCAACTTCTATAACTATCATGGTTGTATATCTACCTATAACTGGAACTGCGCCAGTTAAGTGGAAAGCCGGGGGCTTGGATTCTTGTCGCTGCACCAAAACAAATGGATTTTTGAGCCAGGAGGCAAGGACGATGGCACATCATCCCCATCAGTCACATCGGCCAGAATGGAGTTCACTTGCTCGAACTTTCTCACTGCATTGGCAAACCTCAAAGCTTCATATGGGCTGCGCAGGCTGTGGAACTGCGGAACGTTGCGGATGATGGTCCGAACACGTCCGAACCACATCACAGGGACGCTAGACCCTACAACCACATGGATAGGGGGGCCTGAAACGAAAATCAAACTAATGAGGGATCAGCAAGTAGCCACTGCGTCCGGAGCCGTTGAGCAGTTCATACAACAGCTTCAATTGCTACTAAGTGTCAGAGTCACTGAAGCCAAACATACTTGGGTTTGAGCAAGAATATGGGCCGTTGGCCAGACAAAAATATCAAAACAAAATGAACCAAAAATACACTGTGTGCAACCCATACCATTTTCTCCATTTTCAGGGATGGATTATCAAACCGAATATGATTTGTCCCACATTTTCTCCAATTATATGTCCCATGCGTGATAGCCCAATCTCCCAGCATTGGTACCTGTAGATGACAAGCCCCGCCTTTGGCTTTGAAACCGCCAAGAATTTAATTTGTGTGTGTGTGTTATGTGTGTATGTTATGTGTATATACGTGTATATTCTGAATGGCTTCCCAACTTTGCTTCACTCAACTCAACTCCACCTTTTTTCTTCGCCAACAAAGGCGAAATCCCCATTCACTCAAAACCCGTAGTTGTTCTTGGTCTTCAACCCCGTGTTGGGTGGATCAATCATGGTCAATCCATATTTGTAGCTCAAATCACCGTTTTTCAGCATTGTTTCATAGGAAAAGTGTGGCTCTGAATCAAACTCCCCTGTACCCTTCACATGAAACTCGCTGGGAGTTATAGATCAGTGGATTGGTTTTAGGGAAAATTTACAGGAAACCATGGTTTTTACCATTAAATAGGGAGTTTTCCTGTAAATTTTCCCCTAAACCAATCCATTGAATAGATGTTCATTCCCCCAAAATCAATGGAAAATCCTTGGGAACTTGAACCCTCCCAGGCCGTCATCCAATTTTTTCATCCCTGGTTCCTCCAAATAAAAAAAACGAGTAGCACTCACTATAGCAGCTATAGCAACGCCAAAAGAAAGATTCAGAAGTTCCCCAAATCCAATCCAAAAATAGTGATCAATATTGAATCCCTTCTACGGTATCTGTTTCTGGTGATGGTTTGGAGGAATCTCCAAAATTTATGACGAAAGTCGTCCCAAACATCCCATGGCTTTCGGTTCACCATGATCCCGCCATGACACTCCAGTCTCCGGTATTCGTACATCGCCTCCGCATGTAGCGAGATGATGCGGTTCACCACTGAAGGCCTTTTTTTTGGGGCTCGAGGGTTCGGGCGCCATCATTGGGGACGATGCCGATGATGAAAGATAATGAAATGGGAATGTATGCCGATGCCTCAATGTTTGGAAAAATTGGTTTTTCTATGGTGAGTCACTTGCTCTGCGTATGTCTCCCAATACCGCCCACTCGCGAACGAACTTGAGGAACCATCTGGCCTATATATGGGGATGTTGTTGCAAAGGATCATATAACAATAGTGGGGATATACCCTCCAGTAAACTAACATAGCCATGGAAAATGGATGAAAATCGCTCATCTAACAGCAGAGGAAGAATGGTTTGGCGGGTCCATTTCCCAGTTTTTTGGCCAGACCCAAGTATGTGTAACGTAGACGTCTTGGTCTGGTCGGAATGTCGTGGTCACACAGCCATCAAACTCAGTCTTGAGGGATCACCCCTTTTTCAAGATGGAAGATTTTTACAGAATGCTGGCTTCAATTTCACCCTAGGCCCTAGGCCCTAGCAGCGAAGTGTCGCCCATGTTCGCCCCCAATTTGGGCCAATGAATGCCTTGCAGCCTAGCAACCGCTTCGCTTTCATGGGGATGACCTGTAAAGTGCGAGGAGCCATCGAAATATAGTTTAAAAGACATGGAAAAGCCATGAAAATCCACAAAATGTAGATCATTTCCGAACGGTAAACCCATGGAAGTCACTTTGGAATTCTATAGCTATACTTAGTTTACAGGATATATAGCCCATTGGTTCGATGATTTTGGCTAATGTAATGAATACAATCCTGGGGAAAATCAAGGAAATCCTGCACCCTTTACACCCTTTTTGGTAACTTTAAACATGATCCTCCTGAAAACTGGAATCCAAAAAGGCGGGTTCCTTTCTTTGTGGCAACCCATCTTTGGCAACCCGGCCAAAAAGATTTCAGGTCAATTATTCCAACAAATATCCCCTTTATGGAAGTATCAGGATAGCTATTCCTTGGGTGAAATGCTCAGAATAGCCGAACGAACCCCTCCCAGCAGTGCCCAACTGTAACCCCCTTCTACACGGAAGAGGGGACCACTTGTATTCTAATTGATTTTGGTAAGAATTCTCAATCTAAGGATTACGATTAGCTCACAAACCCACTTATCCCACTTTAAGTCTCGTCTGAGTCCAAGTCCTATCAACCCATGTTTGAATCTTCCATCCCCACGGAGAAATCCCTCGAAAACCTTCATATCCATCTATCCATACATCTACCCATCCATCCATCCATACATCTATCTACAAATGTATGATATAAATGTGTATATATATATACACAGATAGATAGATAGATAGATAGACAGACAGACAGACAGATAGATAGATATAGATAGATAGATATAGATAGATAGATATAGATAGATAGATATAGATAGATATAGATAGATATAGATAGATATAGATAGATATAGATAGATAGATATAGATAGATAGATAGATAGATAGATTAGATTAGATTAGATTAGATTAGATTAGATTAGATAGATAGATAGATTAGATTAGATAATTAGATAGATAGATAGATAGATAGATCGATCGATAGATAGTAGGTAGGTAGATAGACAAATAGACAGATAGACATATAGACTGATAGACTGATAGACAGATAGACAGATAACTAGATAGATAGATAGATAGCTAGATAGATAGATAGATCGATAGATAGATAGATACATGTATATACATATGTATAGACTTATATACATATGTGTAGAGACATACATATATCCAGGGCTTGTATGTACCATAGTATATGGATGTATCACCACCCTAAAGGCCTCATAGACCAGCTCGCTACTGGCACCTTGCACCTGGAGCAAAAATCAGGGAGACACCATGTTGGCCTGTTGGCTTTAATCGACGTTAATGGAAATATAAAGGGGATACATATATATATATGTGGATATATATATATATATCGTATATATATATCGTATATATATATATATCGGATATATATATGGGGATATAAATATATGGGGATATATATATATATGGATATAAATATATATATATGGACAGGATATAAATATATATATGTATAAATATATATATATATACGAATATAAATATATATATATATATGTATATAAATATATACTTATATCCCCATATATATATACTGTATATGGATATACTGGGATGTAATGTATTAGCAACAATATGATGTGGGTGTGTCTGAACATGGGGTATACTCAAACGCCACTTTGAAAGGAAAAATCATTAATAACCTGCAGATTGAGGGGTACCCTTTTTTTTGGTGGAAAAACACCATCTATGCTCAACAGTTGAGGGTTCAACTAACCATACTTGGGATATTTCATGAACATACTGATGATATGTACCCATCCTCTCGCAAGTTGACATAGCTGGTTAATCCCGACTCTTCATTAAAGTCAGCTGGGATTTTTTCATCGTTCACTAAGTCTGAGTGGTTTTCCAGCAAGCCAGGTCCAATTGGATTGGGAACACCAAGCCAGGGATATTGGGAAATTGGAAAATTCCTGGATAGAAATGGGATATTGTATGACATACTCCGGAAAAAGGGGCCATTGGGATCCCAATGTAGTATCCAAAAAAAAGAGATAGTATATGAATCAGAGAAAATCATAGGGATATCGGGAGAATCTAATCCTAGGGCCACCCCAAAATGCGTAGAACAAATACAAAACTGCAAAACTGCGTCTAACACCCTTTTCAAAATAGATTAAAATATATTAATCATGCTATTTCTATCATTTTCTATCATTTCTATCAATAAATAAAAACGTCAGAGTGAAAGTTGTCCAAAGATGGCCAGGATGGCAATGGATGGCAATCAGTGGAATTGCCATGGTCAAGCTACATGGGATTCATATTGGATTCATGGGATATGGTCATCTCTTTGGCAATCATGATGACCATCCGGCACCTGTCTTAGATGCACGAAATCCACGGGTCGAATGAAGTACTCATGTGGCCCAAGGTTGTTATGAGTACTCTCCTAGGCGCGGCAGTATCCAAGAAACTTCAAGAAACTCAAAGCAAGTTTCATCACTTTGTTGTTTCTGGCAGACAAACTGTCGAGAAAATACACAATTTATGTGTTTACACATGGGAAACGATTGTGTATCGATATGCACATCTAAATACCATCAGTGCATCTGTGATGTTGAAATTCACTGAACCATGAATGGCTTTGTCCAAGAATGGGTATGATTGTCGCTATTCAGTGGCATTTTGGTGATGATTTTTTGTAATCCTCTGGAATTACCCATTAAGGGTACCCATGTTTCGGTGATAATGCTTCTGAATCTGGCCGAATGTTCCATGAAATGGAAAACTGTCTGAAAATCTTGGAAAACCCCACATCCTTTCGTTTGTTGATACTGTGGATGGGCCAGCGAAATCCTGCATCACCTAACGGATGGTTGAAACCCTATAGATAATGGGACAAACATGGACAAACCACCTATCAACTGGTGCAGGATTTTGCAACCATCCACCGTAACAATGAGGTAGATCTGCATCCTCCAAGTTTCAGAGATCAAAATCTTCGTCTTGTAGGTCTTATTGAGCTCCTGGCGCGGCCACACTGCTGTGCAGCAGGTATCAAAGCCACAGTCATAAGCTGGACATGCGTCTATCTGTATACATCATATATCTATCATGTGTATCATCACAGTGTGCCCTGTACACTATATACTGTTATCCAAAACAGATAGATAGCTAGACAGAGAGATCGAGATGCATAGATACATAGAGACATAGAGACATAGAGACATAGAAACAGAGATGGAGATAGAGATGGATTAGATACCTAGATTAGATAAATTAGATAGATTAGACAGACTAGATAGATTAGATTAGATTAGATTAGATTAGATTAGATTAGATTAGATTAGATTAGATTAGATTTAGATTAGATAGATTAGATAGATTAGATAGATTAGATAGATTAGATAGATTAGATAGATTAGATAGATTAGATAGATTAGATAGATTGATTAGATAAATTAGATAGATAGATTAGATAGATAGATAGATTAGATAGATTCGATATGATTAGATTGGATAGATTGGATAGATTAGATAGATTAGATAGATAGATTAGATAGATTAGATAGGTTAGATAGATTAGATTGATTAGATGAGATTGAGATTAGATTGAGATTGAGATTACAGTAGATTGAGATTAGATTGAGATTGAGATTAGATTGAGATTAGATTGAGATTGAGATTAGATTGAGATTAGATTGAGATTGAGATGACATAGCTAGACTGCTAGATAGCTAGATTGATAGCTAGATTGATAGATTGATAGCTAGATTGATAGCTAGATTGATAGCTAGATTGATAGCTAGGTAGATAGCTAGATAGAAAGCTAGATAGAGAGATAGATAGATGGATAGATAGATAGATACATTAGATTAGATAATTAGATAGATAGATAGATAGATAGATCAATGACTAGATAGATAGCTAGATAGGTAGATAAATATTTAGATATATGATAGCTTGATTGATTGACTGATTGATAGATAGACTAGATAGACTAGATAGACTAGATAGACTACTGTAGATAGACTAGATAGACTACTGTAGATAGACTAGATAAGACTGGATAGACTACTGTAGATAGACTAGATAGACTAGATAGACTACTGTAGATAGACTAGATAAGACTAGATAGACTACTGTAGATAGACTAGATAAGACTAGATAGACTACTGTAGATAGGCTAGATAAGACTAGATAGACTACTGTAGATAGACTAGATAAGACTAGATAGACTACTGTAGATAGACTAGATAGACTAGATAGACTACTGTAGATAGACTAGATAAGACTAGATAGACTACTATAGATAGACTAGGTAGACTAGATAGACTACTGTAGATAGACTAGATAAGACTAGATAGACTACTATAGATAGACTAGGTAGACTAGATAGACTACTGTAGATAGACTAGATAAGACTAGATAGACTCCTGTAGATAGACTAGATAAGACTAGATAGACTACTGTAGATAGACTAGATAGACTAGATAGACTACTGTAGATAGACTAGATAAGACTAGATAGACTACTGTAGATAGACTAGATAAGACTAGATAGACTACTGTAGATAGACTAGATAAGACTAGATAGACTACTGTAGATAGACTAGATAAGACTAGATAGACTACTGTAGATAGACTAGATAAGACTAGATAGACTACTGTAGATAGACTAGATAAGACTAGATAGACTACTGTAGATAGACTAGATAAGACTAGATAGACTACTGTAGATAGACTAGATAAGACTAGATAGACTACTGTAGATAGACTAGATAGACTAGATAGACTACTGTAGATAGACGAGATAAGACTAGATAGACTCCTGTAGATAGACTAGATAAGACTAGATAGACTACTGTAGATAGACTAGATAGACTAGATAGACTACTGTAGATAGACTAGATAAGACTAGATAGACTACTGTAGATAGACTAGATAAGACTAGATAGACTACTGTAGATAGACTAGATAAGACTAGATAGACTACTGTAGATAGACTAGATAAGACTAGATAGACTACTGTAGATAGACTAGATAAGACTAGATAGACTACTGTAGATAGACTAGATAAGACTAGATAGACTACTGTAGATAGACTAGATAGACTAGATAGACTACTGTAGATAGACTAGATAAGACTAGATAGACTACTGTAGATAGACTAGATAAGACTAGATAGACTACTGTAGATAAACTAGATAAGACTAGATAGACTACTGTAGATAGACTAGATAAGACTAGATAGACTCCTGTAGATAGACTAGATAAGACTAGATAGACTACTGTAGATAGACTAGATAGACTACTGTAGATAGACTAGATAGACTAGATAGACTACTGTAGATAGACTAGATAAGACTAGATAAGACTAGATAGACTACTGTAGATAGACTAGATAAGACTAGATAGACTAGATAGACTACTGTAGATAGACTAGATAGACTAGATAGACTACTGTAGATAGACTAGATAAGACTAGATAGACTACTGTAGATAGACTAGATAAGACTAGATAGACTACTGTAGATAGACTAGATAAGACTAGATAGACTACTGTAGATAGACTAGATAAGACTAGATAGACTACTATAGATAGACTAGATAGACTAGATAGACTACTGTAGATAGACGAGATAAGACTAGATAGACTCCTGTAGATAGACTAGATAAGACTAGATAGACTACTGTAGATAGACTAGATAGACTAGATAGACTACTGTAGATAGACTAGATAAGACTAGATAGACTACTGTAGATAGACTAGATAAGACTAGATAGACTACTGTAGATAGACTAGATAAGACTAGATAGACTACTGTAGATAGACTAGATAAGACTAGATAGACTACTGTAGATAGACTAGATAAGACTAGATAGACTACTGTAGATAGACTAGATAAGACTAGATAGACTACTGTAGATAGACTAGATAAGACTAGATAGACTACTGTAGATAGACTAGATAGACTAGATAGACTACTGTAGATAGACTAGATAAGACTACTGTAGATAGACTACTGTAGATAGACTAGATAAGACTAGATAGACTACTGTAGATAGACTAGATAAGACTAGATAGACTACTGTAGATAGACTAGATAAGACAGATAGACTACTGTAGATAGACTAGATAAGACTACTGTAGATAGACTACTGTAGATAGACTAGATAAGACTAGATAGACTACTGTAGATAGACTAGATAAGACTAGATAGACTACTGTAGATAGACTAGATAAGACTAGATAGACTACTGTAGATAGACTAGATAAGACTAGATAGACTACTGTAGATAGACTAGATAAGACTAGATAGACTACTGTAGATAGACTAGATAAGACTAGATAGACTACTGTAGATAGACTAGATAAGACTAGATAGACTACTGTAGATAGACTAGATAGACTAGATAGACTACTGTAGCTAGACTAGATAAGACTAGATAGACTACTGTAGATAGACTAGATAAGACTAGATAGACTACTGTAGATAGACTAGATAGACTAGATAGACTACTGTAGATAGACTAGATAAGACTAGATAGACTACTGTAGATAGACTAGATAAGACTAGATAGACTACTGTAGATAGACTAGATAGACTAGATAGACTACTGTAGATAGACTAGATAAGACTAGATAGACTACTGTAGATAGACTAGATAAGACTAGATAGACTACTGTAGATAGACTAGATAGACTAGATAGACTACTGTAGATAGACTAGATAAGACTAGATAGACTACTGTAGATAGACTAGATTAGACTAGATAGACTACTGTAGATAGACTAGATAGACTAGATAGACTAGATAGACTAGATAGACTAGATAGACTACTGTAGATAGACTAGATAAGACTAGATAGACTACTGTAGATAGACTAGATAAGATAGATAGACTACTAGATAGATAGACTAGATATACTAGATATACTAGATAGACTACTGTAGATAGACTAGATAAGACTAGATAGACTACTGTAGATAGACTAGATAAGACTAGATAGACTACTGTAGATAGACTAGATAAGACTAGATAGACTACTGTAGATAGACTAGATAAGACTAGATAGACTACTGTAGATAGACTAGATAGACTAGATAGACTACTGTAGATAGACTAGATAAGACTAGATAGACTACTGTAGATAGACTAGATAGACTAGATAGACTACTGTAGATAGACTAGATAGACTAGATAGACTAGATACTAGATAAGACTAGATAGACTACTGTAGATAGACTAGATAAGACTAGATAGACTACTGTAGATAGACTAGATAAGACTACTGTAGATAGACTAGAAGACTATAGACTAGATAGACTAGACTAGAGACTAGACTAGATAGACTAGATAGACTAGATAGACTAATAGACTACTGTAGATAGACTAGATAAGACTAGATAGTAGATAGACTAGATAAGACTAGATAGACTACTGTAGATAGACTAGATAGACTAGATAGACTACTGTAGATAGACTAGATAAGACTAGATAGACTACTGTAGATAGACTAGATAAGACTAGATAGACTACTGTAGACTAGACTAGATAGAGACTAGATAGACTAGATAGACTACTGTAGATAGACTAGATAAGACTAGATAGACTACTGTAGACTAGATAGACTAGATAGACTACTGTAGATAGACTAGATAGACTAGATAGACTAGATGTTGTCTATCATATGTCATGGTACATTTAACCAACATTGTAACATATACACATTTCAGCATCAAGGTCGCAGTCCTCCAGCCGACCAGCAATGGTGGACTCCTCACCTCGGCGAAATGTGGGTGACGGAGAATCTATCCATAGATGATCTGGATCACGCTAGCTATATATAATACATATTATACATATAGATAGATTATATAAAAAGAATATTTTTCTATATTTATGAGGTCTATATAGGTCTACATATGGTATTTAATTCATACATACTCTTAAAGTATCTTGAAGTATTCACAAACCTGAAATGTGCCAACAACACTAAAGTTGTATAATTGGGTATGATAATAATCGACCCTCAAAATTGGATGGCTCAATGATAATATGACCAGTGAAATTTGGACACGTTGGCGATCTACAGCCAGAAGTCAAGTGAGCAGCGTCAAGTTGACCTGGTAACTGGTTCTGCTTTCATAGCTATTCCCGTAATGGATTGCTGGCTGATCCCTGGAGAGCTTAGTAGAACCTCTTTTTGTTGATGGGTTGTTGACAGTGCTCAAGTGAAAGTTGATTTTGTTTTGGGTTAGGGTGGGATGTTGACGGATTAGTGAGGTGCCAGCAATATGCTGAGAACGGTCCCAGCGTGCATTTTGTGAGAGTCAAACAGTTCACATCAACCCAATGTCACCCAAAACCTGTCATAGGAAAGCTTGGAGGTTTCAGTTTACAGTTTCAAAATATTGTTCTGCAATGTTGGCCGCAGATTCACAAACCCCTGGCTTCTTCGATTGGGTCCATTTACACAGCAAATCATCACTTTATGGTTGCAACCAACGAATCAGCCAGGTTTAAGATATACACGAATATGGAGGTTTCATAAAATGGGGCTACCTTCAGGTATCATCCATTTTCCTTTGGGAATTTCCATGAAATAAACCATCCATCTATTGGGTACCCCTATTTTCAGACAAACCAAGCCATGGTGGGGGACCGTTGACCCCGTTCGCGGAGACATTCACCAAGTGACCCACAATGCCATATTTCATGCGTGAGTGGAAGCCCATGTTGCCCACCAGCACTCGGCCAGTGTGGATGCCACACCTGAAACAGAGTTGTGGTCGTGGAAAAACCTGTCCACTTTGCGGAGGCTTGACCATTTTTTGAACAAAAACCGATTCGACCAACAGTGCAAAGTTTGGGTTGTGGTTCGTGATGGTGTTTGATGATTCACCTACATCTTCTGAATATCGAAGATTATATTGGATACCAAAAGGAAAAACATAAGCAGCCTATGTCTTTTGATAGCGCCCCAGCGCAGGCTGGTTTCTAAAGTACGGACAGGGTCAAACCCCCTCAAATTCCCGAATATGTTAGCGCTTTCCCAAAAAAACACTTCAAAATACATCAAACATCTCCTCCATCCAATTTGCCAATGGTTCCCAAATCCGCCAAAAATCCATCAGTTCTCCTCCGAAATCCCCCTGTGGCTCCCACCTGATACCGACCTCCGGCAGGTTCTGCTCCTGGCACCATTCCTTGATCCTCCGCAAGGCATTCAGCATTCGCAGGGCAGCCTGCAGACCAGGGTCTGGGCACAAAAAAAAAGTCGGGTGTGGAAATGGGGGGCTGTAGCCCCCATGAAATTGCCATGAAAAATATGGCAAAATGATGATCAACCATGCGATGTTTTCGTTGTTTGTCCCCTAAAATCTTCAGAGAAACCCATTTGAATGGGACAAGAATAGATGATGTCCATTGAGCATTGAGATTTTGCAGAAAACTGACTGATTCATCTGATTAATATGATTGGTTCGGGGTATACCCTCATTTTGTTGACAAACCCATTTAAATCTACCCATCCTCGAGCAGGTGGAATGGGAAAAACGGAGCAGCCAAGCCTTCGGAAAGTCATCCAACAATTGAAAGTTGTCCACTGGATGCATCAGATCACCCATCAGATTCACCTATTGGTTTACCATGTATATCTGGTTGGTGGTATACCTACCCCTCTGAAAAATGATGGAGTTCGGAACCGGTTGGGATGATGACATTCCCAATATGATGCGAAAAATAAAAAAGTTTGAAACCACCAATCAGTATGTATATGTATGTATGTATGTATGTATATATATATATATGTATCCTAGGTACATCTCAGGTTGAATCTGTCCCATTTTTGGTGTCCAGTGGCGCCATATTTTGCATGGCCTCCACGGCATAGATAGGGTGGCTCTCATTGTGCAGCGGTGCACCGTAGATGCATTGAATGGCATCCCCAATGAACTCCAGGACTACTCCCCCGTGGTCCTCAATGACCTGCCAAGGGTCATGAGAAATCTCCGGGGAAAAAAAAAAAAAACATCCACTGGTACAGAAGGACGGACAAAAATTGGTGCGTATTCTCATCACAAATTATCAATCATAATCCCAATAAACCAGGCAGCTTGCCAACTCCAATAGTTATATAAGTAACTTCATTCATAACAGGCATTCAATAATCTGCCTCAACCAGGTGGGTGTTCTCCCCCCATTTTTGGGGGCCCCATCGCTTTTCCAACCTTGGACATGGCGTTGAAGTAGCGACTGAGAAGCAGCAAACAGCTCGCAGGTTCGATACTCTCCACCTGAAAAAATCGATCCCGATCAACCAGTGATTTCAGGTCTGAAAATGAGGAATACCATGGAATACCCCAATTTATGATCATTTATGGTCATTTTATGGAGAATTTATGGAGAATGTATGATAATTTATGATCATTTATGGTCATTTTATGGTCATTGTATGGAGTATGGAGAACTCATGATAATTTATGGTCATTTTATGGAGAAGATGATGAGAAAATGATGATCAGCCATCAGATTTGGGTACCACCGGTAACCTATTTTGAGACACATACGGGCCATATGGATACCAAGGAAGAATTGTCGATTGGAACCTAGGGAGGTTTGAGAATCCAACTGCCTCAGGGTGAAAACTCCAGCAGATAGGCTCTAAATATGCCAATGTTGATGATGTTTGCTGTTCACCCAATTTGATCCAAATTATGCAAATAATGCCCGAAAACTTCAAACCACCAACCACCAGATTGCATACCCTATGGAAATCCAACCTGGTTTGATTGAAAACTGATGAAAACTGCCTATTTATGTGATGTTCCTACTCTTTCCCGTAGCCCTTACTCAACCAGCAAAAGTCTCCATTCTGCAGTTGCATCATATTACATCAAGCATACCCATATAAAATCAATGCGTCATGTAAAAAACTCCCCATTTGTTGATTCGAACCCCCAGCTTGTTTTCTTTATTTTTGTTGTTTACCCTCTGGTGAACTAACATAGCAATGGAAAATGGCTATTTATAGTGGATTTTCCCATGAAAAATGGGGATTTTCCATTGCTATGTTAAATTACCAGAGGGTATTTTAATTTCCATTTTGTTGGGTCAATTCCTAAATTCCCCCCATCGGCTCATCCACAATCGTGGTGAAGTTGGCGATGTCGGAGAAGAACATGGTCACCTCTACCGCAACAAACGGCCCCGGGACGTACTACGCGTGTTTTTCGGCCCCGGGTCCTTTTCGGAGTTTTGCTGAAATATATATATATATATGTATGTGTGTGTGTGTGTTTCATGGGATAATCATCTAAACAAATTTTAAAGAAATTGATTATTCTAAATGAAAGAAATATGACATTGGAAAATCAATCAAAATAATCTATTCATGGATACAATTGGGCGATTTTCCAGCACCAGGTTAGACTGACCAGGAAAATTGGGTCACTATCAAAGCCTGGAATATCACCACTTAATTTCGATGTGAATATCACTGCTTCGGCACAATCTGGGGATTGATCAAAAGCCACCATTCTTCGGGGGATGAACATCCATTCACCAGTTATCTTTGGGTTTTGACTCATCCACATGTCAGGTTTCGGCCAATCCTCCCGCACGCCTCCCTTTCTTTTACTTCCAACTTTGCTTCATCTCCAGCGCGCAGCAGTAGCTGCACCACCTCATGGTTGACCAATGGGAAACCACAATACCGTGATCGTAGCATCTTCACCTGCGAGTACCCTGTGCATAAAAGTGTCTGTGTATGTGTATATATATATAGAGATAGTTGTAAGTAGCTTCTTGTCATTGTCGCCATCGTCCTCGTCGTCGTCGTCGTCATCATCGTCGTCGTCGTCGTCGTTGTCGTCAGTCATCATCTCTCAGCTTCTAATGGAGATGTTCCATCATCATGAATTACAAAATATGTCCAACGTGCTTTATAATTGATATTTCCTATGACTTAATATGTTCATCTCTGGGGTTCCTATATAATATGTGTATATATATATACAATTTAAGCTTCCTCCCCAGTTACTTCAGCAGCCATCCTCCCCAGTTACCCCGGTGCCATCGTCGCCAAGACACGGGCCAGGGCACGTACTTTCCCCAGCTCCGCACGGCCTTTTTCATGTTCCCAAAGGTCCTCCCCAGAGAACTCGAGAACTCTGGGAAAGAGTGACCCAGTTGACGTAAACCCAACAAACTGCTTATAGACCCAATAAAGATACATATGTGTATATATAATTATATATATATGCCTATATATAATTATATATATATATGCATATGCACCCCCCCCAAGACCTACCTTTTGGGTAGTAGATGTGTCCTCGACATCCCTTTTCTCACTGCTTATATTGTCACTTGTTGTAGCACTACAGCAGAAAAGTACCTTTTCAGATGGGAACGGCGCAAAAAAAACCTACACATATACATATATACATACACATATTTGTATATGTATATATATATGTATGTACATATATACAAACACATATCTATATATACATATACATATGTACATATATACATATATACATATATACATATATACATACATACATTACATTACATTACATTACATTACATTACATTACCATACAATACAATACAATACAATACAATACAATACAATACATACATTACATACATACATACATACATTACATTATATACATTACATTACATTACATTACATTACATTACATTACATTACATTACATTACATTACAATACATACATACATACATATATACATATCCATATATGCATATACACATATATACATATACAATATACATATATACATATACAAATACACATACAAATACCCATGCAATGTACATGTACATGTACATGTACATGCACATGTGTACTGTACATGTATTTGGTTACTGTATTGTGAGCTTAGGAGGTCGTTGAAGTTCAAACATGTAAAAAATGGGCATGGCACTGTGGCCACATGCAAGGTTTGAATATATTGTTCATGTCTTTACCTTTGCTTGATGCAACATTTCACCACAGAATCTGAAACATGTTCTCTTGTTTTGTTTTCAAGATGTTTTTGAAGGAACTCTTGTCAGGAAGTTGTTGAGTTCAAGACTCAAGTAGTACTGGTTGTTTTCCACAGGTGGCATCCTTTTCTAGAGCAATACTGCACATTTTGCAGGTCTCTTTGAATGGTGTTGCCCACTCTGTCAGTGCTACACCCTCTTAAAAGAACACAATAGTCAATGGTCATGATACAACACTCTTAGACAAAGAAACTGTTGTATATACCACTATACGATTTCAAAAAAGTAATGCATCTCATTAAACAAATCTGTAGTAAAGTAGTGCGGTGCATTTCAGAGGAATGTTCCACCATGTTTCTGTCCTTTCCCAAGGAATACTAAGCCTTGAAAGGCTAGGCGCTTTCAAAGTACTACTACTGCATCTAGACAAGGATACTAATTTAGACCACGTTACATTTTTTTTAATACTGCACTACACTATTTTCCAGAAATGTGTTACTTTTCGTCATGGAAAATTGCCAATGTGATGCTACACTTTTAAACTTCTTTCAGAATACTACTTCAAGAGAGTACCGCATCTATTCAGGGATTTTTGTTGAAACTAAGATTTTTTCCAAGTACAATATTACTACATCCGTAGAAGCATTCTATGACAAAGCAATGTTATATTATCTTGAAGGAATGCCCCCAACCATGTTTAAAGAATGTGTCCCTCCTTTCAATGGAACACTGCAACAAAAAGTGATGCTACACTACACCTCTGTTCTAAATGTATTGCTGTTTCAAATGAATACTGCATGGACCAACAGATGTCTTATTAAAGAAATGCTCAGAAAAGAACTTCTTGAATCTAGCCTCTCTGGTTTCAAGATTCAAGATTCAAGGCTCAGAAAAAAATCTTGAATCTAGTCTCTCTTTTTTCAAGATTCCAGGTTCAAGCCCCCTTGAATTCAAGAAGATTCTTCTAGGTCTTGAATCTTGAACCTTGAATCCCAGGTAGTATGGGAAGGGTGGGACAAAAAAACAAATTGCAGAAAAAAACTAAGTTGGGATCCCCATCGGCGCCCAGCCGGTCCTTCGAATTAACAACACCTCACTGGTCTCTGCCTCCTCTCCCACCTGCGCCACGGCGCCATGATCACCAGGAGGTCTGTGGTGAAAATTGGGTGTTTAACACACACCTAAAAAAAACAGAATGAAACACACAACTATTGATCATAATGATCATAAAATCATGTGACATATTATTGATATCTAATGATATTTATTCATCATAATGATTGATCATAATACATATTTTTGATCATAATGATCAAGGAACAAAGATGGAGAAGTAAAAGTTTTTACCCGAAAAAGGCATGTGTGTTTCTTGAATTGTTGCGGAGTTTCGCTGTAGCAACTATTCTCCAAGAAATTGTGGATTTAGCAAATTTGGTTTGTGTTAGCAGTATCAGGTCTGCAGGGAAAGTCTCGTCTCCCAAGTTTTGCCTTCAAAAAATTGACAAAAAAGTCAATTGTGATCACACTCCCATTGTAGGGGATGTTCAAAAAAGAAATGAGTGAAACCACCCAGCAATATTTATTGGTCAGCCTTTCATGCACTTCCCTACTTCGACTTGGCTGCTGCAAATTTGTGGTCCTCCATACCATCCCAAAGCCGTTCCCAGTACCAAACCCAATGGTTTCAAAAAAAGATGACATCAAAATGACCCATGTTTCATTTCATTCATGGCTTTGGTTTTTCTTTTTATGATTTTTTTTTCGTTATAAGAAACCTCCAAAAAAAAAATGGAGAATTCACGAGTTCTCCGAGCGACCTCCTCCTCCTCAGTGTTGGAGACCCCTGCAAGTTGCAGCTGCGCAATACTCTCCATCTCGTCCGCCAAATCCCGGAGCGGCCTCGCAGCTTCGGATGCGAAACAAAAAAAAAGAAAAGCTGCCAGTTCGTCTGTGGTTCATGTCCATGGGTTTCTTTCCATTCATAACAGATATATATATATATATATTGTATGTATATATATATATATTCATATGTACTTGATCAATTGTATATATATATATATCATTATTATTATCATTATTATTACTATTATTAAAATATATATATATGTATGTATAACAATAAATATTATTATATATTATTATGTGTATATATATATGTATATCATTATATATAATATATTATAGGGGTTAAACCCCAGTCAAAACGAGTTGTGAACCGCTAAAACCCCATTGCTGACTGGGATGCACATCGCCCAACAAAATCAGGAGTGTGGTCTTGGTGAGGCATCCAATCTTGGGGGGCAGTATGACCCAACGACCGCAGATTTGCCTTGCTTTCGATCCATAAAATTCTGCGCAAATCATGCAGTGCTCGATTTTGAGAAAGGCTTTCTGAGATCCGGGCAAATTCACATAATTCCCAAATCAAACATACTGTAAGCCCATTTAGAATAATTACCCATTATAAATCATGGTTGGGTCCAAGTGAGGTCCCTATAATGTATTCAGATAAGATGGCCAGGGGCTTTCTGGGTGCTGAAGTTACCAGATGTGCCACGGCAAAAAAAAAACACTGAGTTCAAGGACCCAACCACTCTTGGAGAATAGTTTGGATTGAATGCATATACTGTACATGTGTATATATATACATATATATATATACAGTATATATATATGTAATGATGTGTCTTATGTATTGTGTATATCAACTATGTATTATGTATCATGTACTATGTATTACTTATGTACTATGATTCATGTTTAATGTATTATACATTAGATATTATATATACAGTATATACATATTATGTACATGTATAGGTGCAATATTATATATATATATATGTGTAGAAACCATTGTACATCAAGGCAGTTGTGTTCTCCTCAGTTTCCACCGTGAAACGCCGCCTTAACAAATGGTGGGAGAGGAAGGTGAGGTCCCTCGTCAGAAGCACTATGCCAGATAGAATGATGAAGATCACCTCGTACAGCTGAAACCATCCAGGTTTTTTCGGGGCTTGACGTACGTAGCTGTGTCTGAAAATGGGGGATACAAAGGGAATAGCCATGGAAAACCTATCTCTTATGGCCCTTTGAATTGGAAAATGATGACGAAGTATCAATTTTTTGGGGGCAAAGCCGCACATGTTGACCTACCATGGACCATGGACCCTGTGAATTTCCCCGCATCAAAAAACTCCTCTGGGATCAACGGATCACAGCAATCACTGGGTCGAAAGGGCAGAGAACAAGAAATATTTTGGGACATGCCAACCAGAATAGTTCCTGTGGCTTTTTTCGCAACGAGAAGGAGGAAAATCGGAAAAACCTTAGCCAACTATCATTGGGCATGTCTCGAAATCAGAGGTTCTAACTGTCCCAGGATTCTTACTGTCAGAGTGAAACCCATTTTGAGCCATGCTAGTCAGCATAGTCAGTTATAGGATGTTATAGGTGTAGTTCTTATGGCGACAAGGAGGAGTGCGTCCAATAATGAAATCACTCAACGAAGTGTGTTGTGTTGAATGGATGTTCAATGGCCAACAAAATATTGGTTCTTACCCATCCCACATTGTTAACTCCTTATTCCTTGGTTAAACATGGTTAAACTATCAACTAACAGACCTTCGCACTGCGAAATTTCGCTACCCGAGTCTTCGTTCAACCAACAGGCAGTAGGGCCAAGTTGCCAAGTTTCTGCCGCAAACGAAGTCTTCGTGGCAAAAAGATCAAATGGCAGAAACACCAAGACTAGGTGATATTTATATGGTGATATATAGTGATATATATATATAGTGATATATATATATATATAGTGATATATATAGTGATATATATATATATATGGTGATCGCCACCAATCGCCCCAGTTCCGTGATACGAAAAAGGCCATCCGGTGGTTTTCTCAGGTCATTCCTGCACCAAGCAACAGCCGAGGTCGTAAGCAAAGACATCCACGCCTGTGTTTCGAGGACCGGAAATACACCTTGGGAATCCTTGGGATCATCCATTTAAGATGGTTTTTATATAAGTTTATGTTTATATATATGTGTGTTTTAGACGCCCATTTCCAACCATCAATCTTGTTGTTTTCCGTCTTCGAGAAATTATTATTTTATCACAATGCTGTCCTATTAGTGTATTGTAAAATCAGTTTAAAGACATTTATTGTCTAATAATCATTTACCCTCTGGGAAATCAACGTGGCGAACTGGAAAATCACCATTTTAACAGGTAAATCATCGTAAATCATCTACAAATTGGCAAATTGTCCAATTCGCAAACTCTTCAATCACCAGAGGGTGTATCACCAATTGAAATCATTTTCATCCATTTACCATCTGGTTATTTAACATGGCCATGGAAAGATCCACCCATTTTTAAGAACGGTAAACCTCTATTTCTATGGGCCATCTATACCATGGGTATGTTAGTCATAGCCAGAGGGTTTCATAGGGAAAAATCACATTGTTCGTAGGATGCTCCCATCTTTTCATTTCCACCGGTACGCACCGTGCTATGCACTGAAGCAACTCGGCAGACCTCCACTGTGCTATGCACCCGGTCATAGAGCACCGCCACCGCAGTGGTCCCCAGCCTTGGCCCCGGCCAGGTTTTAGATCTATTTATGGTATATAACTCACTAACTAACTATATATAGGTATAATAACTCACTAACTATAGACATCTATAGACATATTTAAGTGGAAATAGTAACTAACTATAGACATTAATCTGGATAAATGGTGATAAAAATGGATGGAATTCATGGTGATGTCATGGAATATCTCCACTTACACATGGAGGTTTCGTAAAATATGGGGGTGCCCCACTAGCTGGATAGTTTATTTCACAGAAAAAACAAAAATAAAATGAATGATAACTGGGGGTACCTCATGACGTAGGAAACCTCGACATCTGTGTATCTGTGTATGTTTCTATTTTGGGATGTAGGTAGATAGGTAGGTAAGCCCATAGTGGGTTCATTGAAGAGACCATGAAAACCATGGCAAGGTCCAGCCATGAAGGTTTCCTAAGTCATATACCCCCAGTTATCATCCCAAATTGGACCATTTTAGTATTGAAACCCATGGATTTTGGGGATCCCCCATTTCAGGAAACCTCCATTTTTGGGGCGTCTTGATTTTTTCCCCCTTTGATTTGGAAGTCGGTAAATCCAGATATCACCATGATCCCATCTAAGGCTCAAAATTGCTGAAATTCCATGGATTTTCCAACACTGATTTGGGGAGATGAGCGGTCACAAATTACCAAAACATATCTTGATGTGAGAACCAGAGAAACCTCATGTTTGCCATAAATTGGCGGTATATTATTTATATATATATAACCCGCTCCGTTTACTTAGAATATGGAATTGAAATTTTGGCTTCCCAGGGCATCCCCATAATTGAACTTGAAAACATGTACTTAGAATACAGTTGACGTCACATAGAATAGTATTATATAAACAGGCTGTCTCTATGTAATCAATTATATAAACATGCTGCATAGAGATGTACAAAGGCTTCCAGAGCGAAGGCCAAATGGGGAGAAAACAAATGAGCACGAAATGGGGGGCATATTCTAAGTAGAGTTGCGTTCGAGTTCAACTGCATAATTGGAAAAAAGCATATTCTAAGTAAACGGAGCGGGTTATATATATATACGAAATATATATATATATGTATATCATAATTGAACAAATCCATGACATGTTGCTGAGTAATAAAAAATATCCATCGTATCCCCCGACATATATCCCCAGATCATGGTTGCAGCCCATGACCAACAAACCCATGAGTCATACTGTCATACTGTCGTTGGTTAAAAGATATCCCATAACATTCCACCGTAGTCTCTATGACTACTATTTGGGTCTGAAAATAGAGTACCGAGTACCAAAAATCCACTGATTCATCACCACTATCCCAACAAAAAGAATTGCTATTTGGGAGGCATATGGAGGTAAGGATACCCAAAATTCAGTCCCATTTTGGCCACCAGAATTCAGTTTCTATCATTCTGAGCCACTCCAGCTGCTCCTGTGACACTTCCGCATCCGAAAAATCCTGGGATTTCACGGGAAAACGGACAAGGCGACCAGCTGTGACGTCAACCTCGAAAAATAAGGGAGAAAGGAAGAAATCGGCAGAAACATACATATTTGCGCTATTTTTGTTGGTATACATTCATGTAGATATGTATGTATTACTATTGCCATAATATATATATATATGCGCATCTAGCCAGATGTTTCGGCATTGCATGCGTCAACTGTCAGGGTCCAGGTGGTGGATTAAGGAGACGGAAGAGTCTGGTGCTAGCAGACCACATTCAATTCCATCATTGAATATGAGTCACATAAGAATATGCTCCAAAGGCTGTAGATAGATAGATATATATATATATATATATCTGTAAATATGCATATCATATCTGGGCCATATCTGGGCCGTATATATATATATACGTATATATATATATTTGTATATTATCGAAAGATTTGTCTTTGTACCGGGCTTCGTGTTTAGATGGAGATTATGACACTTCCCCCAGCTGGGGCAGCGCACTGGAACCCGCAGGAGGAGCAGGTCGGACTGCCTGGCCGCAGGTCGCTCTAGCATGGACCAATGATGATAGTCATGACATGTGTATATATATATACATATATATATAGTATATATATAGTGTGTATATATGTATAGTATATATATAGTATATATATAGTGTATATATATAGTATATATATAGTATATATATACTATATATATAGTGTATATATATAGTGCATATATAGTGTATATATATATAGTGCATATATAGTGTATATATATAGTATATATAGTATATATAGTATATATAGTATATATAGTATATATAGTATATATAGTATATATATAGTATATATATAGTGTATATATCTAGTATATATATAGTATATATATATAGTATATATATAGTATATATATATAGTATATATATAGTATATATATATAGTATATATATAGTATATATATAGTATATATATAGTATATATAGTATATATAGTATATATATAGTATATATAGTATATAGTGCACTCCTCACCCAAGTATATAGAAGATCAGATGTGGTTTCAAGTACATAGTAGATAATACCACATGATCCTACACACTAGCCACCTTGGCGCTTCTAGTAGACACTAGATATTAGTATACATATACTTGTGGTGATATAACCTAATGACCGGTATACTATAGACGATAACTGCATCTGGTCATACGTATGATGCTCTTGCTGCTATCAGAGTGATCTACATTATACTAATCACATATATGTCCCCTGTATAGGCGATGACACCACAGCTGGAAACTGGGAGTAAAGGCCTGTATACAATGACTGGTAAGTATCGCATATAGGTATATATAGTATATATATAGTATATATATAGTATATATATAGTATATATATACTATATATATAGTATATATATAGTATATATATAGTATATATATACTATATATATAGTGTATATATATACAAAGTATATATATAGTATATATATAGTATATATATATATAGTATATATATAGTATATATATACTATATATATAGTATATATATAGTATATATATAGTATATATATAGTATATATAGTATTTATATTATATCTATATAGAATATATATAGTATATATATATAGTATATATATATAGTATATATATATAGTATATACATAGTATATATATAGTATATAATATATATAGTATATATATAGTATATATATAGTATATATATATAGTGTATACGATAGTATTAAATAGTATATATATATAGTATATATATATATAGTATATATATAGTGTATATATATAGTATATATATATAGTAGGTATATATAGTATATATATATATAGTATATATATAGTATATATATCGTATATATAGTATATATATATAGTATATATATAGTATATATATAGTATATATATAGTATATATATATAGTGTATATATATAGTATATATATAGTATATATAGATAGTATATATATAGTATATATATATAATATATATATAGTATATAAATATATAGTATATATATAGTATATATAGATAGTATATATATATAGTATATATATAATATATATATAGTATATAAATATATAGTATATATATAGTATATATAGATAGTATATATATAGTATATATATAATATATATATATAGTATATATATATAGTATATATATAATATATAGTATATATATAGTGTATATATATAGTATATATTATACATATATATATAGTATATAATATAGTGTATGTATATAGTGTATATATATAGTATATATATATGTATATATGTATATGTATACGTATATGTATGTATTTATATATATGTATATCTGCGTAAATATATATGTGCATATTTATATATATATATATGTATGTGTATATATATATATGTATATATATGTGTGTATATATATATGTGTGTGTATGTGTATATAACAATATAGTAATATCTATATATATATATACATATATTATATATTATTATACATATATAATACCCTCAACTACGAGCCAGGGACCCTGGACACAGCATTATAGAACCTTTTGGGGTATCTGAAATCATATTCTTTTAGAAAACCACCACTTAGATATCAGAACTTTGCACCTCCTGAAACAAGTGGTACGTTAGGGGGTCTGAGATCAAATCTTGACCTAGCAACAGGGGTTCTGAGATCAAGTCTTAACCTAGCAATAGAATGAAGATATGATCTAAGACCCCAAGCTATGTGTATGAGACTTGCAAGGGCCATGTGAGTGCTTTGGTTTGAAAGGGTTTGAAGTTGGGAACTTCCAACACTCAAAAAAAAATATATATTTAAAAAAATAATAATAATCTTCTTGACCCAAGAGGTTCTGAAATGTTTGTTCTCTATGTAGTGTTGGCTGATCTTTGAGCACATGTGGGAAGATATGATCTGAGACCCCAGGCTATGTGTATAAGACCTGCCCGGGCCATGAGAGTGCTTTGGTTTGAAAGGGTTTGAAGTTGGGAACTTCCAACACTCAGAAATATATATTATATATATATTTTAAAAAAATAATCTTCTTGACCCAAGAGGTTCTGAAATGTTTGTTCTCTATGTAGTGTTGGCTGATCTTTGAGCACATGTGGGAAGATATGATCTGAGACCCCAAGCTATGTGTATAAGACCTGCCAGGGCCATGTGAGTACTTTGATTTGAAAGGGTTTGAAGTTGGGAACTTCCAACACTCAAAAAAAATGTATATTAAAAAAAAAAAACTTGACCCAAGAGGTTCTGAAATGTGTGTTCTCTATGTAGTGTTGGCTGATCTTTGAGGACATGTGGGAAGATATGATCTAAGACCCCAAGCTATGTGTATGAGACCTGCAAGGGCCATGAGAGTGCTTTGGTTTGAAAGGGTTTGAAGTTGGGAACTTCCAACACTCAAATATATATATATATAATCTTCTTGACCCAAGGGGTTCTGAAATGTTTGTTCTCTATGTAGTGTTGGCTGATCTTTGGGCACATGTGGGAAGATATGATCTGAGACCCCAAGCTATGTGTATAAGACCTGCCAGGGCCATGTGAGTACTTTGGTTTGAAAGGGTTTGAAGTTGGGAACTTCCAACACTCAAAAAAGAATATAAAAAAAATAATATAATCTTCTTGACCCAAGAGGTTCTGAAATGTTTGTTCTCTATGTAGTGTTGGCTGATCTTTGGGCACATGTGGGAAGATATGATCTGAGACCACAAGCTATGTGTATGAGACTTGCAAGGGCCATGTGAGTGCTTTGGTTTGCAGGGGTTTGAAGTTGGGAACTTCCAACACTCAAAAAAAATATTAAAAAAATAATATAATCTTCTTGACCCAAGAGGTTCTGAAATGTTTGTTCTCTATGTAGTGTTGGCTGATCTTTGAGCACATGTGGGAAGATATGATCTGAGACCCCAAGCTATGTGTATAAGACCTGCCAGGGCCATGTGAGTACTTTGATTTGAAAGGGTTTGAAGTTGGGAACTTCCAACACTCAAAAAAAATGTATATTAAAAAAAAAAAACTTGACCCAAGAGGTTCTGAAATGTGTGTTCTCTATGTAGTGTTGGCTGATCTTTGAGGACATGTGGGAAGATATGATCTAAGACCCCAAGCTATGTGTATGAGACTTGCAAGGGCCATGTGAGTGCTTTGGTTTGAAAGGGTTTGAAGTTGGGAACTTCCAACACTCAAAAAAATATATATTTAAAAAAAAAAAATCTTCTTGACCCAAGAGGTTCTGAGATGTTTTTTCTCTATGTAGTGTTGGCTGATCTTTGGGGACATGTGGGAAGATATCAAAAGTTGGCTTTGAATAGGGTATATATATATACATATATCTATATATATACACATGTATATATATATAAATGAAATCTATCTATCTATCTATCTATCTATATATATGTGACAACATATAGGGTTCTAAAATCATAAGGGGTAAAGTTCTACAATCATCCCAGGGGATGATTTTAGAACCTTGTGGTCGACCCCTCCAGGGGTACCCATTCTAGATACCTCGTACTTGAGGGTATCATATATACATATATATATATATATATCATCTAACATGATTTCTAGGACCATGATCCTTCAACTCAGTGAAGTTAAGATATGGACACAGATGACATATGATATGGAGATGGTTTCTGATGGATTCTGTAAGCCACCAGAAATGTGTTGCCGTGCCGTCCTTGGGCAGCCATGTTTTTTTTGATTCACTGGAGGCTACCTCCTACAACTTGGGTGCAGGAATTTCATCTGGAGAATATCACCCTTTTCGTGAATGGGTGATCGTCAAATGGGTCATCGTCAATGGCCATGTTTTGATGGCCGGTATTACAAGTCGTGGCAAAGAGCACTAGTTCACTGGAGATTGCCATATTTTTGTTTCAGAGCTAATTTTCATAATTTGTCGGATCCTCCAATCCTCTCAATCCGAAACATAAGTTTCCCATAAGTGCCATAAGGTCTTGTGGTGAGGTCACAATTCAAACGTCCACCGGGCCCCACCGGGCCCCACCGGTCGCCTCACGCCGGTGTTCCGCAGGTCACTGTCCAGCCCCAGCAAACTCCCGCGCAGTTGGCCGAAGTGCGAGGCATTGGTGCAGGGTCCACCTGTGGATGGGTCATCGGCATACCAGTAGATATGGTTGAAGATATGGAAGATATGGTGGATTATATGGTATTATATGATATGGAAGATATGGTTGAAAATGACAAATAGTTGAAACTATCCGTTCAGGATCAACTTAGAGACGCAGAAAATTCAGGCTCAATCATGTGAAAAAATCCAATAGAGCAACTTACCCCCCATGCAACGCCCGACCCCCAAATCAACGAAACAATTTCTCGCATGTCCGGTGGGGTACAATTTCGTTGAATTTCCTGCTTCGGCACTTGTTCCCTGTGGTGTCCCGGACCCAATTCAACGGCCTGTATGACCCGCAATGTCACTACAATACACCTCGGCGATCCAGGAGAAGTCCGAGGACAAGGCCAGTAGACAGCACCACGGCATCACGGGGGAAAAAGCATTCCATTGGCACCAAGACAAAATCACTAATGCGAATTTTCATGAATTTACTATAGTTTATTAATGTTTATTATATTAATTTAATGGATGAAAAGCATCTGTAAACCCCATACAACAATCGATCAACGCGGGGTCATTGCTCAACAGATTGTACACAGAACCCGTAATGTCAACCCCACCAGTAGTACCAGTAGTGATATTATGCGACAAAAAAATGGTACCCAATTAAACAGCCTGGCCAACAGTAGCTTATTCATCAGGGGTATTACTGGAAGGCAAAACCTGAGGCCCAGGCTTTCTTGTCTAAATCCAGGTAGAGCAAGGATCTTGTGCCTATGCTCTTCCCCACAGCATCGAGCCAAACCTGGCCGAGACGGAACCAACCCACCATGGCGAGGATCTTAAAATGGGGGATCCCCAAGTCACTATGGGTTTCAATGTTTCAATACTAAAATTGTAATCCATGACTTGGATGATTTGTGAGCACCCCCATGACTTAGGAAACTTCCAAAAAGCGTTTGCTTCCAATGGTGTAGCTATGAATCAACCATCAAAACTCTCCAATGGTGAACTCTTCGTCAGGACCCACATCAGTCGGTTGCGGCGTGCGCCTCCACTTGCTCTTTGACAAGTTCGGGCACTTCCACCCCTGCGGTGAGGTTTGGGAATTCCACCCTTACCTTGGCTCCAGGGAGTATCACTGGATCCAATGGAAAGTCCTCATCCAAACTGCTTGGTACAACGGAGCCAGAAATGCAAAAGCATGGATTGGGTCAAGACTTCGCGAGCCGGACCCATCCAGCGGTGCACGCTGAGCTCCCAACGAGCTTGTCGCAGAAGCGCAAGCCACGCAGGGGCGAAATGTTTTTCAAAGTTGGTTCGATCAAGTTGAGCACAAAAAGCAGCCTTAGGTGAAGATGGATGAACAGCTCACCAAGCTCATTGGGACACCAGAAAAAAAAAGGGTTTCAAAAGGCATTGGTACTGGCACCTGGGCTGTCTGTCCAAACTATGAGACTCTGGGCATGGTTGGTTCAAGGGTACAGTATCTTAGCTGAAAATGGGATGGTCATTCCATGACCAGCCGTATGGTGTCACAAATTTGAGCCATGCCCGATTAGAGATTCCAGCAAGTCCTCCAACCCAAAATCACGTATCACCCCAGGATTACTGCTGGGTTATCACACAGAAATCACGCTCACGAGAGATCAAAGTGCGCTACTCTCCATGTTCAGGGTAGACTCTATGACTTCGATAATCACATACTTTTCTCAAGGATTTTCCACGCCAGTTGAAGCACCGCGAGCTCAAAAACATGGGCCAAAGTCATTGGGACCCAAAAACCAATGGCATGGTTGCTAATGGAGTAAACTCAATCATATTTAACACCCCAATTCTACCAGAAATGATGTGTATCAACCCTCAAAAGTCATTGGTAAAAATGATTGGATTCACCACTCAAAGGAACGAGTCCGTTGCTGCTTGAAATATTGACCCAGACCTCCAAATTTTGGGCCGAGGACGCTAACTTTTAAGCCCCGACCTAGTGGGATGAGGTCGACCATGATCGATCAGCCACCAAAAGGTGAGGAAAACATCATCGAAATTCAACAAATCAGGAAAATCAATGGACAATCAATAAAGACACCTATACCAATGGCTTTCAGGGGAACTGGGCTCAGCACAGCTTTCCATTTCATCCTTTTTTGGGTGACCCCTCGCTCCAAACAGCTCATTTTTTCCAGTTGAGCAACAGGAGAACGCCCAAAGCCACCTTCACAGCGACATGCTCCTTGGATTGCTCTCTGACAGTGCTGAATCTTCCCAGTTATCAGTTTGGTTTCTCTGAAAAATACCCGGTTTCAAAGCTCCCATGATATCGCTATCAAAGCTCCCATGACATATGTTCCTTTGCATATTTTCACCTTGAAATCTCCCACAGATTTTCCTGGGGCCGTGCCCACTGTGGCACACTGTGCCATGTGATCGCCCAGTTGCTGCATGCCGGGAAGTGAGATTCTTCATGTTGCTGGCCTGCCAAGTTGACTGGATTTTGGTAGGTGATCACTGGGGATAAGTAGGCAGGTAATCAGTCTATATATATATATAGACGTTATCTTTGCTGTGCATATTGATATACATATATATGTATGTATGTATGTATGTATGTATGTATGCATGGATGTATGTATGTATGTATGTATGTATGTATGTATGTATGTATGTATGTATGTATGTATGTATGTATGTATGTATTTGGGTAATTTATAATATTTCACTAACCTGAATTAAGGCCATTTGGGGATAATTTCCCTTACTAACCATGATTTCTAGTGAGGTCGCAGTGAGGTCGTTATAATTTACCCAAATGTATGTATGTGTGTATATATATATACACTCATCGTGTTGGGAATAACTATGGTATTCACCTAACACTACTGGCCACGACTGTAATGGGAGGTTGCAGTTGGAGACTGCTGATAATTGGGTCGTGGCCCATCAGTTGTGATCCCAGAAATCCATACCTGCTTCCATTGGATCAGCTGGATGCACAAGGATGAATCAACCATCCTTGTCCATCCGCCCAAGTACGGGCAAACCCGATAACATACAAGAAACTGGGGATGGCTTTAGAATCCAGATTCTCCATTACCATGAATAGTTCCCGCACGTTTTTCTGGTTCTGTCTGAAAACTAAATCGACTGATAAATAATCATTTCCCGAAAGGACCATAACTTGAATCCCATCTTCAGATCCCACCCCCAAATGTAACATTGTTTCTATATATATCCCCAGATATGCCCCTTATATCCGCTTATTGTATATTCCCAAATTTGATGCTTAACCATAATTTTCCCTTTTCAAAACTGCCATGTATGAAGCTTCAATCCCCCAAAACTTGTGCTTTTCACCGGAAGCATCACTGGCCTGTTTCAACTGGCGCTCGCACGCCGAGCGCAGCTTGGATGCCACCCATTCATCCTCCAGCATCAAGCGTCGGAATTCCTTGGGACGACTGGGAGTGGCAGGAATTCCTTGGTGCAACCACCATCAAATTAAACTACAAAACATATCAAAACATATCAAAATATTGTCAATATTGTCCCTTACACTTGCGAACTGGATCGATTTCCAGATAACCAGGGACAAAAAAGGTCCCAAAGATGCTTTCCACAAATCGTCTCCGGAGATTCTGTGTCAAACCCCATACCGGTCCACTGGCCACTGATATTGGGGATAGCCGCACTTTAGAGTGGTTAACTCCCCATATGTTTGCTTGTGAACCGCCATCTTTGGTGATCAAAATATATTGTTTTGATAGTGTTTGACATTTTTTGGCTAGTTAAATCATGTTAAATTATGTTAAATTATGTTAAATCCCTATGTTTACCGCTGAAATCACCTTTTTCTGTCGTTTGACGTCCGATTTTGACCTCCGGTTTTCGGTGGTCGCAAAAAATCGCTCGGCCAAGGCACGGCAAACTCGATGGGTTCCTCCGGATCCACCTCCTATGGAGTCCCAGTCGTAGCTATCCCCCATCCAAGTCATGGATGACCATGACTTACCATCTGGTTATGACTAACAGTTCGCCATGGAAAGATCCACCCGGCACCCATGCTATTAAGAACGGTAAACCATCTATTTCGATTAGGGCCATTTTCCATGGCTATGTTAGTCATAACCAGAGGGTATAGGTTTCTGCAACCCATGCTTTTGTTGGGGTGCCCCCACAAAGGAAAAACCAAAAAACAATATGGAGCTTGAATGGGAAAATCTGAAAAAAACATAAAAAAAAGTGGGATTTTCAAGTGCCGAGCTGATGACACAAAAATCGGGGCATAATCCCATCATATCCCATCCCCCAATATCAAACACATCCAGGGTCCAAAAATGTCCCAAATACGTTTTCAAATGTCACCATGCTGGGTGTTTATGTACTGGGGAAGGGATTAATCAACCAACCATCATCGATCATTCGTAATAAATGTTGCCGGTAAAAAAATATCCCACATGTCCAGACTAGGTTGAATCCCTACAAAAGTCTGTAGTGAAGTATAAAACATTAGATAACCATATGTAACCATCAACCAACCATCATTGATATAACCATCCTTTACTAATATCCATCTGACATTAGATAACCATTGGATACCCATTAGATAACCATTAGACAACCATTATATATATATATATGGTAGTACCCATATATTGGTTATCCATATAGATTACCCATTATCATATATTTTATTAGACCATTATATTAGATTACCATTAGATAACCATTAGATAATCATTGATATAGTCTATGTCTATGTAACCATCCATATATGAAACCATCTCCGTCCTCAGGGCTCTGCCGCGTGAGCTGCGAGGTGCTGGAGGCTGCTAAAGCCATGGTCTCAACGTCCGACGTCGTTAAGGGTGAACAAAAAAAACATGGGGAAAGGGGATGGGAGGCAGTTAACCATCAAAACATGCTTTTTTCCAGGGAATGGGATTGTTAACCTTAAATCATTTTTTTTAACATGGGATTTCACTGATTTAACCATCAAAATTTGGAGTTTGACCAGCATTTTTGACCGGCAATACGGATTGAGTCAAAAATTGTGATTTGAATCGGGATCAGGCCTGGAAAAACTGTCATTTAACGGGCAAAGCTACAAAGATAACAATTGAAAGAGCAACAAGAGGGATCTAACCTACAAACAATTATGATTTACTCTACGAACATATACTGTAGTTCAACCAGCAAACCTACAAAAATTGCGATGTAAAATGGGGTAACCAGCAACAATGGGGATCCAACTTACACAAATTCTGATTTGTACAATCAAATATATATATATATATATTTATATATATAATATATAATATAATATACAGTATAAATATGTATAAATAGTCCATTGTATCCGCATCAAGTTCATTTTATGCCCTCATGTTTGCTGCTTGAATCACCGTCTCTAGTATCTATATGTATCTGATAAACCACTTGTAGACCATTTTTCCACTAAAGATTTGCAAGGACAATTCATGGAGGAAACATCTATCAGTTTTTTTTGGGGTTGGCTCCGCTATGGCGCCTTCATCTTGGCTTGAAAATTGCTGGTGTGGCTCTTGCTCAGCGGTTTGCGCCTAGGACCTCAGTGGACCAGAATGACCAGCTCACCTAAATCTTTGATGGTTTTGAATGGTTCATTATGAAAGCTCACTTAAATCAGGTTTTAGTATATAATTTATATAATATTCGTCATACCTGAAATAGGTTTGATGGATGTAGAGGATGAAACACATTTAGTCCCTAAACCTCACCTGAACCGAAAACATGGCTCTTCAGAAAATTTGGAAAACCCTGCACTTGCATCTGAGCCATGGTCAATACTCACTATATGGTTGATGGTCATCCCATCCATAATAAGGATCCTTATAATGGTTATTATAAATCCCTATGAACCATTGGATGACTAGCCCCTATTAATGGTTATTAACCATGAGTATTGACCACAGCTCATCTGGTGCCACAAAATCTCATACCAAATTCGAATGCCAAGCAACTGGTATGGCTGCTCTCTGGCCCTTCTCTCGGAGAGTCACCAAAAGGCCCTAAGGCAGCCGCATTTCCGAGCAACCCCAACTCGAAAAAGTGGCCAACCCAGTTTTTATTGATCACCTCAGATTACCCTCCAGTAATTTTCCGGAGCGGAAGATGAACCAATTTGGTTCGATGATTTACCACCCAAAAAACTGGTGATTTGCCATCCCAAAAATCCGCCGACCACACTCGCCTGAGGTTTGGGATTGACAAGGTGACTCGGCCAGAAATTCCAAGGAGGTCTTAGAGCGACCTCCAAACTCCATGGAGGTCTTCGACCTTCGAAGCGGCCAGGTAAACATCTGGGTGCCCAAAGGGCCAGAAATGCGAATTTTCTCTGAGCAAAACATCCAACTTCGGGGGCAAAAAGTAATCGCAAACAATACAGGTCAGCCCCGTCATTGCTTTTCCTGCCGTCGTGCTTGTTCTTCTTCTTCTTCTTCTTCTGCTTCTGCTTCTGCTTCTTCTTCTTCTTCTTCTTCTTCTTCCTGGTTCTTTCTTCTTCTTCTTCTGCTTCTTCTTCTTCTTCTTCTTCTTCTTCTTCTTCTTCTTCTTCTTCTTCTGGTTCTTCTTCTTCTTCTGCTTCTTCTTCTTCTTCTTCTTCTGGTTCTTCTTCTTCTTCTTCTTCTGGTTCTTCTTCTGCTTCTTCTTCTGCTTCTGCTTCTGCTTCTGTTTCTGTTTCTTATTACTTTCAATCAACCAAACTGTGTGAGAATTTACTGTGGTTCAACCATGGGCTACCAGACCCACTGGACGTGGGCCGTCCAGGGTCTGAAACCATCCACCATTGTTCAGTGTAAAAATGATACACTGCCAGGTGATAACATGTAATTCTTGTATGTTCTTGTTGGGTACACTATTGCTTACTATTGGGGTCGTCCATTTACCACATGAATTATCATGAATTTTGAACCCCAAAGTGACCCACAGACCCGCCTCGTGCCCTCAGAGAGCATGGAGTGGGGCTCTGACTTTTGTGTCTGACATTCCCGCGCGGCTGCAAGTGGGGATGGGTCAAGAAGTGGGAGATTTATATACACGACTGTGCCAATTGCAAGAGGGAAAGTGATGATTAACCACTGGAGTTTTTGTCAAAAAAAACTATTTTTGGACAGTCCCAAATGGTCGATTGCTCCATTTTAACACAGCTGGGATTTCCTATGATTTATATCATTTTTGGGATCCTCGATCGGATCCTCAATGGTTTCTTGTATTGTTGGAGTATTTGTTTGCCTCACTTTCGAGGACATCCAGGATCCATGAGTTTGATGTTGGATGATGTCCATTTGGACATCACTTGGCAAATGTCCTCCCAGAATGACCTGTTCTGGTGGACAACCCCTAGAACATGTTCTTGCAGCATTATGTGACGTTCCCTTTTTTTCCCACCCAAATCTCGGGGGGTCCCAGAAACCGCCAATATCACCAACTCAGCCTTGGCCAAGCGCCGCATGATGCCAAGGGTATTCACCACCTGCACCAAATAAATCCAGGCAGGTCGCTCGTTGGAATCTGTTACATACCAGCCGTTGACAAAGGGTTAAGAACATATAGGTTTCGTAGACCTTCACCAGTGAACTTCACCAGGCATAGTGGTTTACCCCGAAATGGGATTGATCCCGGCACGGGCGCCACCTTTGACTTCATCAGGCTCATCAAGGCAGTGCTATCATCTGCTCCCTCTTCAGCCTTTTCGCACAGCGCCGACCAAAATGGGATGCTGGGTGATGCTGGCTGATGCTGGGATGTTGCAAACATTCATGATAGATCTTATATACCTCACGAATCCGCACGATATGTGAAGACCACCGCATCATTGGAATCCCCCTGTATCGCATATGTCACATGTCTTTCATAGCCTGGAGAAAGCAATCCAGGTGTGCCTAGACTCAGAAAATAGAACCTACTGGTTCATTGAAGAAACCCAGTCGTGAATTTACGGCAGATTTCCAGTGGACCTCATGGCTAATCGCCTGGAAAGATCAATTCCCCAGGTCTCCCCAGTTCCCTGACAGCAGGCCTTCAACTTGGAGATGACGCTAATCACCGCCACCTGTGGGATGTAGCCATCCATGTCTGTGTCAATGAAGTTGAAAACACGCCTCAACCTGGGAGCTGGTTCCACGGTGAGGGGAGGGCCCCCCCCAACTGTCAAGGCTGAAAATTGTGAATCCCCGTGAATCCCCGGTTCTCTAAGGCTTGAACTTTCCGCCACAGAAGTGCTGCTCAGTTGCTTCAAATCTAAATCGACCTTTTGTTTGATTTTTGACTCGACCATTCGTACAGTACACCTCCCATCAGCCTCTGGTCCTATTACGGTCCAAGGTCCATGGTTCGCCTGTTTCGCATGTCTCGGTCAAGCGACTTTTTGTCGAGAACCCGATTGGTGTCGTTCACCTTCACACGTTTCGCGCCTGGGCTGGACGCTTGACGCAGGACGCGGCTTGAATGGGTCCAGGGAAGCTTTTCCCCACTAGAAATGGTCCTTAAATCATCAGGAAAGGGAGAAGATGAAGAAGACAAAGAAGAACTATTGTAGTTGCAAGTGCCCCAAAAATTGGACTTTCGCACTCAAGTATCTTAAAAAATGAGTAAAAATGTGTTCTGACAAAGCCACATCGCTCAACAAAGGTGCCAAAGAATACCCTTTAAGGCACAGCCATATGGATCACGTCTTTTTGCATCGCAAAAAAAATCCGAGAATGATCAAAATCTCGAAGTGTCGATCCATTCCGACATGTCATGGGTATAAAACCAATAAGGATTCAGACTAGACATGGATCATTCATGTAAATCTCCTCATTAAGTTGAATGAATATCACCAACCAGTGACAACGATTGGTTGACATTGGGTATCAACAACCCCCTATTTTCAGTGGATTGAATCTTCTGTAAATCATCGTTTAAACCCCAGTTGACTGGTCCATTTCGAAGCCGACCCTAGGTGTTGGCACTGATTCGAATTTGATCATAACAACAATTGCATATAGGTCCCCAAAAGGTCTCAAAGCATCGAAATGGATGGCATTGGTTCTGCGGGTTCAATTCCAGCCACAATGATCAAACCTGGTGGCCAATGGCCATCCACTGCCTAGTCCACTTGCTGCACAAGGCACAAATCTTCCCAAGCCTCCGGTGCGCGATCTCTGGGTTCCCAGAAAACTAACTACTTCCCTGGGAACAACATCTACAACTCCCAGACATCTCCAAAGCTACTTGTCCTGTCACAAGCAACCATGTCAAGGAGCTGGCGCTAAGATGTTACACCTCTTTGAATCAAGGTCCCTCTGATGTTTAAAGGGGGCCAGCCCCACCTGCACATCAAAAAAAATATCGCAAATCACTCAATACCACAGCAGTTTGTTCCCCCAACCCTTCTGAAAACAGGAAAAACAACACCAGGGGGCTAAAGAATATGTGTATGTTACATATACGTGTATATATATATAATATATATACATATATATATATTATACATAGTTACATCAACTATCAAATATGAAACGTCATTCTATGTAACTATGTACATATCTATGTATCTATGTATCTATGTATCTATGTATCTATGTATCTATCTATCTATCTATCTACCTATCTATCTACCTATCTATCTACCTATCTACCTATCTACCTATCTACCTATCTACCTATCTACCTATCTACCTATCTACCTATCTATGTATATATGTATCTATGTATCTATCTACCTATCTACCTATCTACCTATCTATGTATGTATGTATCTATGTATCTATGTATTTATGTGTCTATGTATCTATGTATCTATGCATGTATCTATGCATGTATCTATGTATCTATGTATCTGTGTATCTATGTTTCTATGTATCTATGTATCTATGTATCTATGTATGTATCTATGTATGTATGTATGCATGCATGTATGTATGCATGCATGTACGTATGTACGCATGTACGTATACGTATGTAATACATACGTACGTATGTACGTATGTCCATATGTACGTAGGTATGTACGTACGTATGTATGTTATACCCAGCACAAATCACATAACCATATGAAATGAAGCCTATCACAAAACCATGAAGCTTCGCCTTGGCATCAGCGCCGCCACTCGCACGATGCGGGTGAGACGGTTGAGACGGGTGGCCTGAGGAAGAGCTGCAGGAACGGAGGAACCCTTGGTGGTCTGAGTAGATGTGCCATAGATTTGCCATGATGATGAGCATGATGGTCATAATTGAGATTAATGGTATTGTTGCTATTCTTAATAGCATTAGTAGTAGCAGCAGTTCTTGTTGTATTATATAGTTATTCTATGGTGCTATATAGTATTACATAGCGTTGTAAAGTACTACATTGTACTGTAGCATTGGTTATATTAGTCTTCTGATTACTAGTATTACTGTGCACTATTAATATTGTACAGTAGTATCATACTTTATAGGGTTATTAGTATTATTGACTTGCGTTAGTATGCTCTTGTTAGTATTGTTGTGTAGCAAAGTTAGTGTTCTTATGTAGTGTCAGTATACAATATAATTCGTATTACCAGCGGTATTTCATCAGTATTATCATCTAGTATCATGTGTCTTATTTGTTTGAGAACCCAAGAATTGTGTTTTTCTCAAAAATTTGTGTAAGGGAGTTTTCTTCTGAAACATAGCGATCACAAGTTCTGTCATTTTTAGTAGTCAACGAATTTCTTTTCGTCTAAATCCTCTATTTTTGCTGGGTGCAATCGTTTTTTCCGGTGACCTGGTGGTTAAACTGCAGATGTTATGGCGAAAATAGCAAATCTTGGTGTTACTATGTACCAATTGGATCTCACTATCCCCAATTTTCTACCACAAATGACATGAATCTACATACAATTGAAAATACTGATGGAGAGAATTATACCCTCCCGCAAATAAACATAGACCCGAAAAATAACCCATAGGTAGTGGAAATTCAACTTCACAGTTCACTTATCTATATATATATATAAATATATATATTATTATGTATATATGTATGTGTATATAAATATATATGTTATTCATTCATCCCCTACTTCATAAATTTGACCACCAAACAAAATCCTTCCACCAACGGGATCGAAACCTTCGAAGAACGCGATGCAATGCGCAGCAGCCGCGCCAAGCGCGAGGAACGCCCTGCAACGAAGGCCTGGAGCCGGGGGTCCAGGTGACCCTTGAATTGGGGCAATGCCGACAACACGGTTGAGATTAGCCTGTGGAAATCCTTAGAATATGGGTTTACCCTGAAAAATTAGGGGTTGAATACTTGGAAGATGGCAATCACAAGCAAAAAATGGCACGTTACTCAGCGAAATTTGGGTATATAACATGTTTTAAGCATCGGTAAGATATAGCCAATATGATATCAACAGTTGGATGATAACAATCTCAATTTCATGAGGAGATGGGGATAGAACGGAGATAATCGTAATCCCCACAATCTGCAGTACCCAAGAGGGTAGGAAAATGGCAATCCCATCCAAAAATGGGATTTCACTCATCCAAATTTGGGTGTCTACTATGGCATGGTTAAATAAATATTTCAATGACACATTGATCGATCAATGATCGATCAATGATCATCATCATCATCATCACCACCATCATCATCATCATCATCATCGTCATCGTCATCGTCATCGTCGTCATCATCATCACCATCATCGTCGTCATCATCATCATCATCATCACCATCGTCATCGTCATCGTCATCACCATCGCCATCGTCATCACCAATATCAATATCAATATCAATATCAATAACAATGATTGGTTGATCAAACACCAGTGAAAAAACTAATCATGATTGATTGATGATGATTTCCCTTTGATGGGGAGATAGTGATATATTTTAATGATCATGGCATCTAGCATCCCTTGAATGAAGAGATCCTAATATTGAATCAGGATTTCGTCCGAGGTGTGTTTGATGCTATTTTGGATCACTGGGATAGGAGTTATGCTTGAGTTAACCAATGTATATACCTTCAATGAAATGCAATTTTCATGGAAAAAGATCGTGTGTGTATAAATATACGTGTATATAGAATATAATATATATAATATATAATTTATAAATAATATAAATATTTTATATAAAATGAAAATATATAATATATCAAATATAATATATAATGTATGTATTATATGTAATATAAATAATGTATATATAATATACATAATATACATAATATATATATTATATTATATATATTATGTATACATAATATATGTGATATATTGTTTATATAATATAACAGGTATATTTCTTACTATATGCAATATATAAAATATAATAAGTATATATATATATATACATATATTGAATTTATTATATATATAATTTATATAATAATATATATATATATATATATTATTATATGTATATGGAATGAGGAACCCTCTTTTTGGACAAACCCAAATGGAAAACTACCACCACAATTGGGACCATAACCTCTGTCTGCGACTTGGAACAAACCATTGCCCCGCTGGTGATTCAACATGGCAACTGAGAATCCTCACTTTCAGGGTAAACCATCTGCAAGGGTGGGTTGTTGCCATGTTTACCTACCAGTGTACGGACCTTGCACAAAAATCAAAACCACAAAAAGGCCGCTACTACTATGCCAGGGGGTTACTGGAAGAGAGTTTGAAAGGCTTCACATACATCATGAAAGCTCCCAATGTCGTAAAGGTTTGTGAGAAAAATTGCCTTGCAATCAGATGGGATTCAAAAGATAATATTGCTGTTTGGAGGATTACCACAGGTTGGGAATGGGTACCCGTCCACTTTCTGCCTGGCCGTGCTTTATGTTTGAGTCTTGAGACCCTATCCCAAAGCAAAGTCCTAATTTCACACCTAAAGACTTTGGCACAGGTTCTCCAGTGAACTACGCAACCATGGACCATAGTTCCAAGGGCCCCACATCCCAACTCTTGGGGGTTACTATTCCACCCACGAAACCAACCCCAACTGCGTCCCCGTAGCACCTGGTTGCTCTCAAAGATCTCCCGGAAAAGCCACGTATCCGGCAGCAAGGAGATCAAGGCAATGACGTCAAGCCAGAAGTAGGCGCGGAAGATGTACCTTGGTGGTTTTTCGGGCCAGATAGACCCTTAAGCAGGTTGAGTGTGGTAAATCCACCCAAAAAAACACAACAAAATCAAAGTGTATAGCTACAAATCCCCTAGGAATGTCTACAAAAACCGCGGAAACACTGGGTTTTGAAAGATGGCATCACAATACAAAATCCTTGGTGGACATTTGAGCCAGATTAAATTTCAACTTCGCCCATCCCGAGCTTTCGATAATTCACCAAGTCGCCCGTCCTTGCCGAGACTTTGCACAATAATCTCGATGAGAAATAAGAAGCAGCAAACTGTCATGATCAAACCTCAGACGTTCCGGCTGATCCTTCAACTGCCGCTTCCCCCCACTCGATATCACTTAATTGCCGCTCCTTTTCGCGGATCCTGAGGCTCTAATGTCAGGGTTCTCCCAACTAACTACTGACCAAAGCGACCCCCCAACAATGAGAACCAGCATCCACCTTAACACCAGAGTTATTATCATTATTGGGTGAGTAATCTCTCCCATTAGTGGTTTAAACCCCCCTATTATGAGGTGGTGTCATTTTGGATTCTGAAATTTCCCAACGGCCCCGTCAGTTCAATCTCGCAACTCAGCGCGTGTTGCGACTGCACCGTCCCAAGTAGGAGGTCCAAATCGGGCGCGAAGAGTGCGAATATGGTGAGGACCATGAAGCCACTGACGAAGCATTGACTGTCAGCCTGGAACAACAAAGACACGGAAGTGGCAACCCAAAACAATGGTATAGTGACTGTATACATATGAAGATGCAAACATATGTACGTTGTTTTATACATACACATGCGTGTGTGTGCAAGTAATATATACATCACAACATTTTACATATCATGCGATATGATATGTACTATATGCTATGTGTCATAAACAGTATCTCTACTTGGTTTGCTATACAGATACCTGCGAACGCCCACGAATTTCCCGGGCCAAGATGGAGCTAAGTTGCCAGTCTGTGGATGAAGCCCTGGCGGCCGGTACCCGAGCTGGATGCACCCATTTCAGGAAACCTCCATATGTAGTATGTAATAACATGTAATAACTAATAAGTGTAGTAAGTATGTATATATAAAATTGTATCATATACATACTTACTACAGTTGTTTCTATTTAATAATAGCAAGAATAGGGAATAGCCATGGGAGTTCACCCCCCAACAATGTATATCACTGCGATATATCGGATATGTCACTTATATAACCAACAAGAATGGTGATACAAAGTTTTTTTAATGGATATCATGGGAATGGGAATATACCCTCCGGTGTCATCAATAACATGGCCAGCTGGGAAATCCTCGAACTAGCCACGGATGTTTATAGCTGAGAAATCATCGGACTAAAAAGGTGGCCCCCTGCAAAATAACGAAGTTTTACATCTCTACAGCTGGTACACACACACACACGCCCCGCAGCAGCGGGGCAGATGATGAAAGGGAAATGAAAATAAGATGACAATGAAAATGAGATGACAGCTACTTAACCGGGACGCGAGACGGGGAACGCAAAAGAAGAAAGGAAAAAAGGAGAAAACACCAACACCAACACACCTATAGCCCAGAGCGGGCAAACCCTGAAAGGGCAAGGGCAAAGAAAAAGCGGACGGACGACGGACCAAACACCGACCCGAGGAGGGGGGGGCGGACAGAAGCGCCTGACACAACCTACAAGGCGAGGCCAAACCTACCTCGGCACGTGAAGGACACAAACCTGACCTAACACGGGAGCACACATGAGATAGGGGACCAATGGGGACCGAGTTAAAAAAAACAAATGATGCATCCACACTGACATGCAGGTTCCCCTGATCAGGCTCAATGGCCAAAGTGTCAAGTCAACCCTATGGACGGCTTACACATTCAACCCTCGAATTCATGCACAACTAGACCTCACCAGATACCATGAAGATAAAAAAAATGCCACACCTACAGTCGTGAACCTGCCTGGGAATTGTCATCATGTTGCATGAACCTCACCAGAGACCATAAAAAGAAAGAAAGACCACACATAAAGTCGTGAGCCTGCCTGTTTCAACACAACAACCGACTGAGTGAGACCTGAAAAAAGGCCAGCTGTTTCACTTTACTTAAGCGAATTACTAGGTTGAAAAGGTGAAGCCAAGAACCGCGGCCAGCTGTTTCACATTACTTAAACGAATTACCAGGTTGAAAAAGGTGAGGCCAAGAACTGCAGCACATTGTTCAACACATCGACCGACAAGGCGAAAACCGAAAAAAGGCCAACTGTTTTACTTTACTTAAACGAATTACCAGGTTGAAAATTGTAAATTCAGAGATCAAGTCGGAGGATCAAAATTCCTACTTAGACAGGTATTCCCCGAAGGGTTCATGCCACCATGACGAAACCGGCATGAGTCACACACTTGCTCAGAACTGTCGTTGCGAATTCGGTTGTGGAGCAACAATTAAATGACATGATGAATATACATATAAACGTATAATCACAGTAGACGTTGGCCATATAAAACAACAGCGATAAATATGTATGTCCCCCCAGCTGCGACTTATATGCGCCCAGGGGCGGGACTCTATATATATATATATGTATATATATATATGTATATATATGTATATATATATATGTATATATATATATATTTATGTATATGTATATATGTGTATATATGTATATATATGTATATATGTGTATATGTATATATATATATGTGTATATATGTATATGTATATATATATATGTATGTGTATATATATATATATGTATATATGTATATATATATATATATGTATATATTGTAAAAACGTACCCAGGGGGTGTCTTCGTTGGCCACCGACCTCCTGGGACCCCGGTGGCCCCCAGCAACATAACAAAGTTTTACATCTCTACAGATGGTACACACACACATAAACACATACAGATATACAAACAACTCTCTCACACGCAAGTCTTTCATATATATCCGCCGACCCCGGCAGATGCAAGGGGGAGCGCGCCAGGGAATAAGACATTTGACCCTTGTCGGACTACTACTACTACTACTACCACTACTACCACTACTACTACTACTACTACTACTACTACTACTACTACTACTAGGACTACGAGTACGACTACGGCTACGACTACGAGTTTCGAAAAAGATGTCTGGCTGTTGGTTTCTCGCCTTGGAGGCTGTTGTTTCGCAACCGCTCGCTAGGAGTTTGTTGTGGAGCCGTTGCCCGCAGGCCGTCCTTCAGGGCCACTGTGTTTCCCTGTCCGGCAGCGTGCGTTTTCAGCTTCGGGAGGAAGAGCAGCAGCAGCAACAGGAGCAGCAGGAGGGTTCTATGTCTCACTATGTTTCATTGTACAAACAGCGGTACAAAAAATGGTCGAAAACTATTGTGTTATTGTTTTTCTAGGGTTTCAGAAGGGACGTTAGGCAGTTTTTGGGCTCGATTTTGGCGCTGTTCTGTCCTTCAGGGCCACTGTGTTTCCCTGTCCGGCAGCGTGCGTTTTCAGCTTCGGGAGGAAGAGCAGCAGCAGCAACAGGAGCAGCAGGAGGGTTCTATGTCTCACTATGTCTCATTGTACAAACAGCGGTACAAAAACTGGTCGAAAACTATTGTTTTTCGGCAGGGTGCGTTTTCAGCTTCGGGAGGAAAAGCAGCAGCAGCAACAGGAGCAGCAGGAGGGGTCTATGTCTCACTATGTCTCATTGTGCAAACAGCGGTACAAAAAATGGTCGAAAACTATTGTTTTTCTAGGGTTTCAGAAGGGACGTTAGGCAGTTTTTGGGTTCGATTTTGGCGCTGTTCCGTCCTTCAGGGCCACTGTGTTTCCCTGTCCGGCAGCGCCCGTTCTCAGCTTCGGGAGGAAGAGCAGCAGCAGCAACAGGAGCAGCAGGAGGGTTCTATGTCTCACTATGTCTCATTGTACAAACAGCGGTACAAAAAATAGTCGAAAACTATTGTTTTTCTAGGGTTTCAGAAGGGACGTTAGGCAGTTTTTGGGCTCGATTTTGGCGCCGTTCCGTCCGTCAGGGCCACTGTGTTTCCCTGTCTGGCAGCGTGCTTTTTCAGCTTCGGGAGGAAGAGCAGCAGCAGCAACAGGAGCAGCAGGAGGGTTCTATGTCTCACTATGTCTCATTGTCTCATTGTACAAACAGCGGTACAAAAAATGGTCGAAAACTATTGTTTTTCTAGGGTTTCAGAAGGGACGTTAGGCAGTTTTTGGGCTCGATTTTGGCGCCGTTCCGTCCTTCAGGGCCACTGTGTTTCCCTGTCCGGCAGCGTGCGTTTTCAGCTTCGGGAGGAAGAGCAGCAACAGGAGCAGCAGGAGGGTTCTATGTCTCACTATGTCTCATTGCACAAACAGCGGTACAAAAACTGGTCGAAAACTATTGTTTTTCTAAGGTTTCAGAAGGGACGTTAGGCAGTTTTTGGGCTCGATTTTGGCGCCGTTCCGTCCTTCAGGGCCACTGTGTTTCCCTGTCCGGCAGCGTGCGTTTTCAGCTTCGGGAGGAAGAGCAGCAGCAGCAACAGGAGCAGCAGGAGGGTTCTATGTCTCACTATGTCTCATTGTACAAACAGCGGTACAAAAACTGGTCGAAAACTATTGTTTTTCTAGGGTTTCAGAAGGGACGTTAGGCAGTTTTGGGGCTCGATTTTGGCGCCGTTCCGTCCCTCAGGGCCACTGTGTTTCCCTGTCCGGCAGCGTGCGTTTTCAGCTTCAGGAGGAAGAGCAGCAGCAGCAACAGGAGCAGCAGGAGGGTTCTATGTCTCACTATGTCTCATTGTACAAACACCGGTATCAAAACTGGTCGAAAACTAAAACTATTGTTTTGCTAAGGTTTCAGAAGGGACGTTAGGCAGTTTTTGGGCTCGATTTTGGCGCCGTTCCGTCCTTCAGGGCCACTGTGTTTCCCTGTCCGGCAGCGTGCGTTTTCAGCTTCGGGAGGAAGAGCAGCAGCAGCAACAAGGAGCAGCAGGAGGGTTCTATGTCTCACTATGTCTCATTGTAAGTTTCCTAATCCCCCCCCCCCTCTTTTTCCACCCCCCTCCCTTTCATCTTTCCCCACCCTTCCTCCCTTCCCCCCCTTTTTCCCCTTACACTTCTTCTTCCCCCCCCCTCAATTTTTAATTTTTTCTCCCTATCTTCCTTATCAAAAAACAGTCACCCCCCCCCCTTCCCCCGACCCGTTAGATATTATTACAACAACATATTCACAGCGGTACAAAAAATGGTCGAAAACTATTGTCTTTCCTAGGGTTTCAGAAGGAAGTTAGGCAGTTTTGGGTTCGATTTTTGCGCTGTTCCGTCTCAGGGCCACTGTGTTTCCCTGTACGGCAGCGTTCCGGCTCTAAGTATTCGCCCCCCCCCCCCCCCTATCTCTGTGTCCGTTCTTTTTTTTTCTTCTCCGTCTCCTACCCCCCCTTCCTACCCCTCCCAGCCCCCCCCCCCTTCGGGAGGAAGAGCAGCAGCAGCAACAGGAGCAGCAGGAGGGTTCTATGTCTCACTATGTTTCATTGTACAAACAGCGGTACAAAAAATTGTCGAAAACTATTGTTTTTCTAGGGTTTCAGAGGGACGTTAGGCAGTTTTTGGGCTCGATTTTGGCGCTGTTCCGTCCTTCAGGGCCACTGTGTTTCCCTGTCCGGCAGCGTCCGTTCTCAGCTTCGGGAGGAAGAGCAGCAGCAGCAACAGGAGCAGCAGGAGGGTTCTATGTCTCACTATGTCTCATTGTGCAAACAGCGGTACAAAAACTGGTCGAAAACTATTGTTTTTCTAGGGTTTCAGAAGGGACGTTAAGCAGTTTTTGGGCTCGATTTTGGCGCTGTTCCGTCCTTCAGGGCCACTGTGTTTCCCTGTCCGGCAGCGTGCGTTCTCAGCTTCGGGAGGAAGAGCAGCAGCAGCAACAGAAGCAGCAGGAGGGTTCTATGTCTCACTATGTCTCATTGTACAAACAGCGGTACAAAAAATTGTCGAAAACTATTGTTTTCCTAGGGTTTCAGAAGGGACGTTAGGCAGTTTTTGGGCTCGCTTTTGGCGCCGTTCCGTCCTTCAGGGCCACTGTGTTTCCCTGTCCGGCAGCGTGCGTTTTCAGCTTCGGGAGGAAGAGCAGCAGCAGCAGCAACAGGAGCAGCAGGAGGGTTCTATGTCTCACTATGTCTCATTGTACAAACAGCGGTACAAAAAATGGTCGAAAACTATTGTTTTTCAAGGGTTTCAGAAGGGACGTTAGGCAGTTTTTGGGCTCGATTTTGGCGGGGGCCACTGTGTTTCCCTGTCCGGCAGCGTGCTTTTTCAGCTTCGGGAGGAAGAGCAGCAGCAGCAACAGGAGCAGCAGGAGGGTTCTATGTCTCACTATGTCTCATTGTGCAAACAGCGGTACAAAAACTGGTCGAAAACTATTGTGTTATTGTTTTTCTAGGGTCTCAGAAGGGACGTTAGGCAGTTTTTGGGCTCGATTTTGGCGCTGTTCCGTCCTTCAGGGCCACTGTGTTTCCCTGTCCGGCAGCGTGCGTTTTCAGCTTCGGGAGGAAGAGCAGCAGCAGCAACCGGAGCAGCAGGAGGGTTCTATGTCTCACTATGTCTCATTGTACAAACAGCGGTACAAAAGATGGTCGAAAACTATTGTTTTTCTAGGGTTTCAGAAGGGACGTTAGGCAGTTTTTAGGCTCGATTTTGGCGCTGTTCCGTCCTTCAGGGCCACTGTGTTTCCCTGTCCGGCAGCGTGCGTTTTCAGCTTCGGGAGGAAGAGCAGCAGCAGCAACAGGAGCAGCAGGAGGGTTCTATGTCTCACTATGTCTAATTGTACAAACAGCGGTACAAAAAATGGTCGAAAACTATTGGATTGTAGTCATATATCGTAACCTAATACATATACAGCGATATATGCTGCCAGGCTGGAACCAAGAAGGATGCAGCCCGCCCTCACCATTTGGGAATGTGGATAGATATGGATCGATATGGAGGATATGGTACAATGTGAGTCAGCCTGGAACAAAAAGACAGAGACATAGACAGATGCACACTGACAATGAAACACACACATATATATATATGAATATATATATAATATGAATATATATATATATAATATATGAATATATATATATATGAATATATATATATGAATATATATATATGAATATATATATATATATCTATTAAATATACACAGATCTATGATTCTATCTATCCATCTACCTACCTACCATTACCTGCCACTACCTGCCTATCTATCAAACTATCTAGCTATCTATCTATCTATCTAACTATCTATCTATCTATCTATCAATCTATCTATCTATCTATCGACCTATCTATCTATCGATCGATCTATCTATCTATCTCCATCTATCTATCGATCGATCGATCTATCTCTATCTATCCATCTATCGAATCTAGCAAGCCTGCAGACCATCTATCTATCTATCTATCTTTCTATCTATCTATCTATCTATCTATCTAACATCCTCGATGTCGAATGCCGATGTTTACCTGCACATTAAAAATGACAATGTCGACCCTAGCCGTTCCATGGCTTTTTGTGACCTGGTGTTGTCAGCCCCTGAAAATTTCAGTCATTTGAGATCCCAAATGAAAAATCCTCAAGCACAAGCCTGACTGTCCAGCAACACTATGTCAGAATGCAACATAAACAAACATTAAAAAAACATCCAAAATATATTGCCTCGCTCTGGTGAAATTTAACTATATTTATATATATATATATATCTCTCTCTCTCTATCTCTCCTCTCGTATCATGGCTATGGAAAAGCCACCAACTTGAGCTGTGTGAAAACACAGCGCAAACCTCTTTTTTTTCTCCGGGGTCGGCGGCAGGGGCGGCAGCCCTTAAATATATATATCTTTCACCATCTCATATCTTTGTCCTGCCTTTCCCATTCCGTCTTCACCTCTTTTTGGTTACTTATTCGAAGAAGTTGACATGTGGGGTTATCCGGTCCTTTAAGTCATGGCCACGTTTGATTACCAGAAGGTAACCACCATCTGTGATAGTTGGGAGATAGTTCACGTATCCCAAGAAAACAGAAACTGAGAATAGCCTGATATTCTGGGTGTACAATCAGGAAATTCTAGGACATCTCCTAACACGTCCCATTCATCCCCGATTGCATTCACGTTTTGAAATCGTTTTGACCATTCACTGGCGGCCCAAGCATCCAAAATAGCTCAAAATTTGGGGTCATTTGGGCGTCCGAAACTATGGTGTAACCTATCAAATCATGAAAAAACCATGTTCTCCATTGAAATAGCCATAAATTCGGCATTCAAGCGGCGCTTTGAAGAGTCTGGAAGACATGGCCCGCCATGCAATGGGCGCGCCTGTTTCTTTTCTTGCGCTGAAGCCAAATCCACGAAATCTGGTGGAGGCGTCCTGACATTGGGAAAGCCCTGGAGTTGACAACCGTGGCGGGTAATTGATAAAGCAGTCGCAAAAGTAACACTTCTGGTGGTTACTATTGGTGCTTGGGGGCTATGTTTATGGGTCAAAATCGTGAAGCCGCACATGCCGTGTCACTACACCTTTCCAAGCACGAAAACAACTATGGCGTGATCTAGAACTGCTGGACCATGCTGGAGCATTTTTCCAGTGCCTGGATGATCCACCATTTATAATACTTATAGCTGATTTTCCGATGAAAACCTCCATTGATGGGGATTTTCAAAGTCACGTTTGATGACCCCTTTCTGGTGCCGGTCCTGTTCCCGTGCGCCGGGGTAGGCGGACACAAGTTGACTTCGGTCTGTCAGCGCGATGCAGGAACGATGTCAAAAAAAGGTTGGAAACTTGGCAAAATATGAAGAAAACCGATTTTCGAACTAGCATCCCGGAAATACTTTTCACATCCTTTCACGGATGACTATAGGTGGTCGTGGACCTACCCAATGATCAATTTAATGGAGATTTTTGAGAAGATTTAATGGGGATACCCAGCTATCATGGGGATGGAATGAGAGTTACCCTCTGGCAATTTGCATAGCTATGGCAGCTATGGCCCATTAGAGATGATGTGCCTAATGAAAATGATGACTTTCCATACCTATGTTACTTTATTGGAGGGTAGGTGGTGGTGGACTTACTATAGTAAACCCCAAACCATGAACCATGACCATCTCCCAAATTGTGATTTGCGCACTTGGGGGTACACCCCTACTTGGGATGTTTTGTCATAGCCCCCGTCCTCTGGTTGGTGATTGGAAATGATTTACACTTCTGTGGCAAACCCAACATGTAGGAATCTGCGAGCATTACAATTGGAGAACCTAGAACAAATGGGTTCTAGGAACCTTGCAGGTGAACCGGCCAAAAACGATCCGAATGATCCAGAAATGGATGGAAATTCAAGCATCGCATCCCCAAAACAATGAGGTTTACGGCAGGTTTGCCACATTATGTGGACATTGTCAAGGATCTGGCTTTCCCAGTGGAATTCCAACAAAATTAGAATGCCCAGCCTCTACTTTTGTTTGCCTATCATAAAAGTTTAGGGGCCGCGGGCCCTTTAAAGCAAAATGGCTCAATCACTAATAAACCAGTAAAGTAAAGTGGTAAACCGAATGCCAAAAACCATCCCCACCCAAGTAATCACAATCTTTATGGCTTCTATGTTTACCATCCCCAAATTTTCTAGGTTTATGATATTGGTTTTACCACATTAATTAACAGCCATTATCAACCACTATCAACCCTTATTAACCATGGTTATATTCTGGTCGTTTCCTCGCTTCGCCTCCAGCTGTCCAAACTGCCCTTGCAAGATGCGGCCCAGGTGAGTCAGCTCTGTAGCGCTCAGGGGCTGCACTTCGATCTCAAGATCAGTGGCTGCGAAAAAATGGCTTCGCATACGGCTGGTAGTTCATCCCACGAATCCCTGTTTTTTTCAGTGGGATAGGAGTTAATGGATCCTAAGTAGGTTATATCATATCCCTGTTTTTTTTCGGATAGGAGATAATCCACTTTTGACTAGGGTGAACTAACCTACTTAGTAACTGGGATGAGCCACCAAGTAGGATAGCATGTTGCTTTTTTCCATGTAATAGCATGGTATTTAATGATGTTCGGATCAAATATCCCAGCATTACCCATATCTCTGTAACAAATGACATATCATTCCCATGAAAAACAAACAAAAAAAAGAAGGATTCTTCATGACTAATTAGGTCCCATTGGCCAGTTGATACCATACCAGTTGATATATGTGCTTAGTCAGCATGGATGAAGCCCAGCCGCAGACAACCTGGATGAAGCCTGGCTCTTAAATCTCCTGTACAGCACATTCCCTGGTGGGACGATGATCCGTGCAGCGCCTTTGGGGGTGAAAAAAAGGGCGAAAAATGATCCTAGCTTCGATGGTGTCCAACTAAAATCAGTAGGATGTCCTAAAAATGATGGCCAGAATAGGTCCAAAAATTGGTCATCCCTTCCCGCCCCCCTTGCAGCATCTTGCAGCAAGGGCACCAGGTCACTGGAGCTTTTCGTGCCCCGTTTCTGGGGTGCCGAGTTGAGGCGCCGGGGATTCTCCGGCTGCTTCTCTGGCCTGACATGGGTGGATTGACCAACAATCATGAAAATTGGACCAGCAAAGATTGCTGTTGAACCAGCAATTTGGATGAAAATCAATCAAAGTGGTGGTTTCACCCCAAGAAATATGGCCATTGTTGAGGCAAAATGATCTACAAATGCCCAGAAAATAATGATTTCACCGGCAAAGTTGTATTCATGAAGGTGTTAAGCAACAGTTTTATGGGAATTGACCGAGATATAACTGGATATACAGTCGACCATATGATACGGCATAGTCTCAAATTGGGAACCCCCAAATTCCCATGGCCCGTTGAAACTGGCATTCTGAGATATCAGGTGTCCCCATGTCCCGACCTCAAAAAAGACTGCTTCAACAAAATCCCATATGTCGCAAAAACAATCATCATCATCATCATCATCATCATCGACATCGATCTATCAATTGTTCAACCGGGGCGACCTCTCTATGAACGAACCAACCGGGCCAAAAAAAATATCTAAACCGTCACAAAATCTTTCCAAAAAACCATCCAAAATCCATCAACGGAACCCTTCCACAATCCATCCTCCTGAATCAACCTCCTAAATCCTCAGAATCCATAGAAAATCCTGCAAAAATGGTCCCCCATGTTCCCCCTTTTTCCTTCCAAGTCACGGTGGTTCCCTATGCCACACCACCGAGGGCGCAGACTGCGAGCGCATCGGTTTCACCGGATTCGGCGTCGGCGTCTCCTCGCTGGGCAGCGAAGTCTTCCCCAGCAACCCGCGACTGGCGCCGCGTTTGTCGCGCCGCGCCGCGGCGCGCTGGAGCTCTGAGGGGGAACCTGGCACCCAGGGGACCCAGAAAAACCCCCAGGGGACCCAACAAAAAACTAGGGACCCACCGAAGAATTGGGAAGTCTGCCAGAAAAAGAGCGATTTGACCAGCTAAAATAGGGAGTTCACTGATCTCAACCAAAAAGAATGGGGTTTTAAAGCATGTTCCCATCAAAACTTGTATTTAACCAGCAAACCGTGAAAAATGTGATTTGGTCAGTAAAAAGTTGGGAAACGAATACGGGTTTTAAGTTTTAACCAACAAAAGATGGGACATTTAACCTACATGTGGATGGGTCACTGGCGATACCTGTGTGTTTTAGCATCTGAATGGGAGGGATGAACATCCATAATAACTATCAGCTATGTATTTCGATGCGAACACTGAAGGCGGTAAAACGCGATAAGCCCGATCAAGTACATGCGGGATTAACCACAAATTTGGGGACTGACCATGCTTTTGAACCACTCTTTGATCCCGTGGGGTGTGGTGCAAAAAAAAGAGTCGAGCACAATCCTTTCCTTCGACTCCCCAACACCCCTATATTCTTTAGAAATAAAGATTCCCCCCTATGAAATCAAACCCAGTCAAACGACACGGTGTAAAGTCACCAACGCCTCAATTCTGCCATGAGACGATGGAAGGTGAGTTTGCCATCTTCAAAAGTCCTTGGAACTGGATGCGATAGCAACGTCTCAGCCAAGGGCGGTGTCATCGCTCAGCAACGTGCTCACCACCATGGCGATCTGTGGCCCCAGGCGACGCTGAAGACGTTCTGAGAAAACTTGGCAACTCTGAATTGATGACCAGTGCTTTTCATGTGTTTGTTCATCTTGGATTCATCTTGTCAAATTTGGTTCAAAAAATCGACTGTTTCTGGCTGGAAAGGCTTAGGATAGGCTTGGCTCCCTGCACGCGGCACTTTCACCGCTGTGAGAAATGTGATGGAATGCTATGTACTGTAATTGAGCTGACATGGTGTCGCGGACAAACTCACTTCTCTAGGAGAGGCAGGCTCAAGCATCTGTAAAAAAGACAAAAAGAGAGATTGCAGCTTTAAGTCCTATCGACTCTGCCAATGTTGGATGCTTTAGAAGTAACACACCAACAAATGGCCAAAGCCAGAGATCAATGAAAATGTTACTGTAGCTCAGCAAATGATATTTGGCCTTCATTTCCAGTACATGGACGTAACCAACCTGAAACCCTTGACAAGGGAGGTAGAACCACTGAGATGCTCTTGCAGCAGACGTATACACATTGATGATTGAACACCATTTGGAACAGAGCGAGATGGAGGTATAGAAGCCTTATTAGACCTCTGGTGCAAAAAGCACCATGACAAAATGCCTACCGATTTCTACCGATTTCTGAGTCAAATGCAAGGCTCAAATAGGATCACCATTTTTTCAGAATATGTTCTTATTCTTGTGTATTATCTATATTTTAACTAATATTAATGTATATAATTTAATGTATTCCATTGGGCAATTTCGGTGTTACCCGGTGACTTGACCCAGATCGACCTGTTTTTTGTCACGGCGTGTGCGCACCAGACTCGCAAAACACGAGACTCGGCCACCAGCCTCCGGAGGGTCCCTCCCACCCTGGGAATTGGTCATTCAAAACGTCAAACGTTTGTCAAACGAGTACTCCGAAATGGCATGAAATGGCAATGTCCAGTGAAATTTAGGGTGTGTACCTGATTTGACCCACAAACCTTCTGTTTCAGCCTGTTCTGAAACCTGCAAAATCGCACTTAGTCGTTGCAAGGTTCCCTGGCAGGTCATTTGATTCTCAAATTGCCTTGCGATGAACTTACTTGAGGGTCAGCACCCTACAACCATGGCCAACAGCCCAACAAAAATGATCTCAAAAGAATTGATCCATCCCTGTTTTGATGGGTTGCTCTACTATATAGGGTATATAGCTGTAGGCTGTAGCCGGTAGCCATCACAATCCATCCGTCGGAATTCCGTCCGCAACTTGGGCACCTGGTGCAGTTTCAGCTGCCATGCTGCCTCCGGAAAAAGGAACACAGCATGAATTGCAATGTGGGCATGTATCTTGGGGGAAAGAAGATAGGAAACCTACAAAATCCATCAGTTCGTGTCTCCCATCCAAGTGGAAACCACTTTGCGCAGACCCATTTCCAGATTGATCTGATGTCTGACAAGAGGCTTTCTGAACTCAGGGTTGTGCACCTCTGTTTTTGTCCTTCAATTGATACTCAGAAATGACAATTTCATTTTTGGAAACAGTTCAGAAGTGCATCAGTTTCCCCATGTTTTCCTAGTGATTTGGGGGCCCCCGATTTTTGGACAGCCGAATCCCGCATTAAAGCCCAGGTGGCAGTACTCGATTCTAGTCAAAATCGGAAATGCATGTTTGATTCCAGTATGTAATTAATTTGAAATTGGGACGTTCATTCTTAAAGCCGAAGGCTTCACTCATTTTCCTTGAAGCACAGCACGTTCTCTCTTTCCGCATCTTCCCTGTTCTGATCACATTTCGCGGCAGCTGCTTTGTCTACCGTTGCTTCTCGGCCTTACAGGTTGCAGTCCCTTGGCGCTCGCATCCTGTTGAAGTCGATCTGGTCGATCTGGAGCTCATTTGTCTTCTTGAAGTATCCTCCCACTGAATCGCTCAACAGCACATCTTCGCTCAAGCCTTGGTCAGCTTTGAAGTCGGCCCAGGCCCTCTCCCCCTGAGACGCCTTGTAAGAGCTGAAAACAACGTAGCCACCCACGGGAACAAAGCCGTAGAGATAGTACAAGGCATCTTGGTTTGCATCATACCATTTAACATCTATGCACAAGACCGAGATGCTCATCCCAGATTTGCTGTGCTTCTGATAAAACTGCGGCAGGGACTGGTTGAGCAGACCCTTGTGAGTGTACAAACTTTGATAGCCCACTCCAAACATGTTGAAATAATCCACGATATGCCGGGGTCGCGTCTCTGCATAGAATTTTCTTGCTCCAGGTTCCTCCAGTGGAATCTGCTCATTGAAGACATCAAATAAGTGGAAGGATCTTGAGCCTTTCCTTTCCAACTCATTCAGAATGCCCTTTGCAAAAATCGAGACGCCTCCACGCCAAAGGCCGACTTCGACAAAATCGCCTGGAATCTTCTCAGACACCACCGAAAGGAGCACTTCTGCCGTATTTTTCCTGGAATGGTGGAATTTCCGAAGAAATGCTATGCTATGGTTGTTGCATTTTGTTGAAATGTTGCAAGATCACACTCCCATGTCAACATGCAGACCACCCTTGAAAACTTGAGGCTACCAAGACTCACAAAAACATTGATTTTAGAACACCAAGCTTCAACCTCACCAAACCTCTCATGGTGAAGCCCCTTTCCACTGGCCAATCAAGTCCACAAAATCTTTTGGAGTTGATCCAAGGATATTTTGGCGCGAGATCCAGTGAACCAGTCAAGGACAGAGCCAACAGCCTGACATATTGCTGTAAATGCAGAGGATAGCCAGCAGCAACTGTATCCGCACGACGCCACAGGGCTCTTCTAGACATTCGGACATCCTTCACCACCCGTTGCCGATCACATAGCCTAGAAATCGCCAGGGATATGGCAAGGTGCATTCCCTTCCCAAAGTTCCCAAAGTCGGATTCTGATTCACAGTTTTGACTTTCATTTAGAGAATCCTTCAACACCCTGGAAAGAAAAACAATTCTTAGCGTGATATGACAATTTCCTCCTTTAATGGCTATAAAAACATATATCATATAAACCATAAAGAATCCTCCATCTTTACCAGCCATTCACGATTTTTCCCAGGTCTACTTGGATGTTCCACTTCGTAAGTGGTTAGTGACCTTGCGTAGAAGGCCCTCACTAAGACAGGTTACTGCATACAGCTGCAGAACTAAATATGGTTCAAGTGGGTGTGAAAATGGGGTACCTTGAACTGCAAGGATTCAAAACTAGTGATTTCCCTTTAAAGTTGCCATAATTTATTCGGTGTGAATGCCCCGTTTTTAGACAATCAGATCACGTATTGCTGCTTATAGATCTTGCTAAGATTCCTTTACATTGTTTACATCCCCTAAAGTATCCGATAAAGTATTCCACAATAAATTGTCCCCACATCATATTTTTGCTGGCGGGGGGAACAGGCCAATATGTTTCTTTGATTTTGGTGGGGGGGGTGGGGGAGCGGGTCGGCTAGTAACTTTCATATTCAGCTATGTTAACAAGACCTTCTCTTGCATATTATTCCCTATCTTGATGCTATGTTAACAGGATCTTCTCTTGCATATATTACCTATATTGATGCTATGTTAACAGGATCTTCTCTTGCATATATTACCTATCTTGATGCTATGTTATGAGGATCTTCTCTTGCATATATTACCTATCTTGATGCTATGTTAACAGGATCTTCTCTTGCATATATTACCTATCTTGATGCTATGTTATGAGGATCTTCTCTTGTTCTTGTTAACTATCTTGAGGCTACTGACAGGATTTTCTCTTGCACTTTCCTTGATGCTACGTTAACAAGATCTTCTCTTGCACTTGTTAACTATCTTGATGCTACGTCAACAAGATCTTCTCTTGCACTTGATAACTATCTGAATGCTACGTTAACAGATGTTAACAGGCTCTTCTCTTGCACTTGCTAACTATATTGATGCTTCGTTAACAAGATCTTCTCTTGCACTTGTTAACTATCTTGATGCTACGATAACGACATATTCTCTTGTTCTTGTTAACTATCTTGATGCTACATTAACAAGATCTTCTCTTGTTCTTGTCAACTATCTTGATGCTATGTTAACAGGCTCTTCTCTTGCACTTGCTAACTATCTTGATGCTATGTTAACAACATCTTCTCTTGTTCTTGCTAACTATCTTGATGCTACGATAACAACATCTTCTCTTGTTCTTGTTAACTATCTTGATGCTACATTAACAAGATCTTCTCTTGTTCTTGTCAACTATCTTGATGCTATGTTAACAGGCTCTTCTCTTGCACTTGCTAACTATCTTGATGCTATGTTAACAACATCTTCTCTTGTTCTTGCTAACTATCTTGATGCTACGATAACAACATCTTCTCTTGTTCTTGTTAACTATCTTGATGCTACATTAACAAGATCTTCTCTTGTTCTTGTCAACTATCTTGATGCTATGTTAACAGGCTCTTCTCTTGCACTTGCTAACTATCTTGATGCTATGTTAACAACATCTTCTCTTGTTCTTGCTAACTATCTTGATGCTACGATAACAACATCTTCTCTTGTTCTTGTTAACTATCTTGATGCTACATTAACAAGATCTTCTCTTGTTCTTGTCAACTATCTTGATGCTATGTTAACAGGCTCTTCTCTTGCACTTGCTAACTATCTTGATGCTATGTTAACAACATCTTCTCTTGTTCTTGCTAACTATCTTGATGCTACGATAACAACGTCTTCTCTTGCACTTGCAACGAGGCCAAAAGCCAGCCTTGTGGGCGCACACAGGTGGAATTGATTGCACACGGAAGAAAATCAAAGATAAGATTCCACATGATTCCACCGAGCATTGATCAAAGAAAAGCAAGATCAACAAAGATTTGATGGCCTACATGCGGCAGTGGCGTTCAAGGCACAGAGACTGCGTGCTGAGAGCGACCAGGCAACTGCAAAAACAAGTGACCATGTGAGGGTAAAAAGTGAAGTTGACCGACAAAGGGTTCCAAAACTGTGGTAAAACGCGATTAAAGAACCAAAAATCTGTCATGATTTTGAACATTTTTTTAAGCCTTTCAAACGGCGATTTTCGCTGGCAGGCACAAGGGATTGTGGCTTTCAAGGGTGAAAATACCGTCCTGTTAACCCCCCGCACGGATTAGATTAGATTATATTATATTATATTATATTAAATAATATTATATTATACTATATTATATGATATTATATATGTATGTATGTAGATATATATATATATATAAATCCTACAAAAGATAGAAACGCAATTTCCAACTAAGAACTAGTTTAATGATTTTAATGAACACAAATTTCACTTTTCCGTTCTTTTCGGGGATTCCCAACGATGATTTCCCCGGCACCTCGTCTGATTCGCCTTCAAATCCTCCGCTTCCTCTAGGGTCAGCGACCCCACCGTCTCGACCGCGGCGATCGGAAGCACAGTGAGGAGAGACGCAAGGCGCAGCATGGGGCAACTGAGGCAACTGCAAGCTGAAAATGGGAAAGTTCTAAGCAACTTGAATGGGGTGGGAGATATATTGGGATATTTATGTGTACGTATATATATATATATATATGTTATAATTATATGTATATATATTATAATTATATATATATATGAATTGAGTTGAACTGAATTGAATGGGATTTAATGTGGATATATGTGGATGTATAACCGACAATATAATGTGGCTATGTTTGAAAATGAGGGATGGACCCCCAGAAAGTTGCTATGTTTAATGGGAAAATGCTGATTTACCAGTGAATGGAATGGGGGAACCAATTTTCAGACAAACCCATATTCTGTGTTTCTTTCTTGGAAGCTTGAGTCTGGTCTGATGCCAAATGCTTTTGTTTGGAAGGCTGACTGAAGTCAAATGTTCTGAGTTCTCTGTGCTTGGGGGCAAGTGCCGTGGAGTTGACTGCGTCCTTTTTCTGCTCAAAGTGATGGTGTCATGAAAATGCTCCGCTTTGTCTTGAGTCGTTTACGAGAAAGTCGGCAACCCCTTTTCCAGTAGACATAAGTTTCCCTTCATTGTGTAGGTTAGGTCCCCACAACGTCCATGTCAGCTTGCCCCAAGAGTTTGTGACCCCATGACTTGTGGTGTCGCGTTTGGGTGTTGATGACGTTACAGAAGTGTCCATCCCGTTTATTTTTAGGCCGTTCTCAAAGCACACTAACAAGAAATCATCATTAGCCTCGCTTTGGTTCCAAAATTCCAGAAATCCGTTCCGGTTTTTGGGCGTGGCAAGAAACGGCGCACTACTCCCAGAGCCAGAGATTGAAACCTAACAGTCACTGCTGTTGGGAACTATATGGATTCAAAAAAACATCCCCCGCACAAAAAATGTTGGTCCTAAATTCCTGGAATTCGCTGTTTCCCTGCACCAGTGAGAATTCTAAGGATCTTCTATATTCTTTAAAACGCTTGAAACGCCGCAGGCCTGGAACGTGCAGCATCTCACAGCTCCCAAAAAAAGATATCTTGCTCTACCGTTGCTCCTATCACTGGTCAAGTCTTCAAGTGTCCATTGCTTAACAAGAGCAACTTTGCCAAGCGTACCTTTTGGTAATCTAACATATGGAAAATCGCCATGGATATAATAGAAACATGCATACATGGGTCATGTTCCATGGTGATATTAAATTACCAGAATGTATATCTGGTCAATCTACAAAGTTGTTGGGTAGATTAGATACGTGTCGAAGTCGGTAGGCTCAACATGCTGGCTATGGAAAATTCACTTGGTGATATCATGTGATATCTCAAAATTTCTTGGGGATCTCATTCATGGCCTGGGTAGCAAAGTTCCACCAGAGATGGGTCAAGCCCATTGAGGCCAAAAGAAGATCGCGGTCAAGGGGATCAACCCAATTCTCGAAGATAGAAAAACTAAACCCACCACATGTAGATATGTAGACAATGTAGATAGACAGGTTAGATAGATAGGTAGATAGGTAGATTGGTAGATAGGTAGATAGGTTAGGATAGGGTAGCATCAGATCGGATCGGACTGGAAATGATTCCGAACATCTCTGTGAAGCCATGTGGCTTGGCAATCATGTGGTCGCCTAGTCAAGAACCATGGCAAAAATGGCGTTTGACCACTGAAATTCCAACAAAAACGAGTCGGCATGGATTTCGCCTCAGTCCAAACGGGACCTAAATTCGGGGACTGGCTGATTCCTCATGGCTCCTGACTTCTATGTAATCTGTACACAGTCCAAGTAAGGCTTATTGAATCTCCCTGAGAACTTGTCATCTAGAAAGAGCACTTTATTTCATATTTGGACAGGGAAAATCCTGCATCGTTGTCGAGAAATCAAAAATTGCATTGGAAAATGACCATCGTCAGGTTGGGTCAGAGAGTCATCCTCCCAAGGCCGCAGCCCGGGCCTTCGAAAATATCAACCTTGTGAAGGTTAGCAATGAGTCAAGAGCTTTGAGCCAAAAAAAATGGTTGGTTGAGAACGGGATTCCCCAAGGATTCTGATATTCCCTATTATATATTATATGTTAAGAATTAGTATTATCCCCGAACTAATCATCAACCAGCCGAGGTGTAGCAGCCACTGCTCTAATTGTCTTCGCTAACATTCTTGGTACAACCCAACGATCCGTATGTCCGAGGGTTGACTGTCCCAGCAAGAGCCCTGGTCCGTTTCACTCCACAGACGTTTGGCACAGGTAAAGTCATTGCATCACAATATATTCCATGCAAATATCAAAAATCTGTCAGGTAGGCTAGCCCTCTGCTTGTGGCGTTGCAACCCTCAGCTTGTGGCGTTGCAAGGGCAGCAGGAAACTAAAAGAAAAACAAGAAAAACAAACACATTCGTGACTTGGAGGATCAAGAACGTCTACACACTCCGAACTAGAATAAGACATCCATGTTTTCCATATTTTCGTTGCTCCAGCCGGTTGCTTTCCCATCCCCCAGTGCTTCCCCTGACCGCGTGTTTTTCTCATCGGCGTTGGTCGACAGTCGCTACCTCGACTGTGGATCCGCGTGGATGCCACCCATGAAGGTTCTAGCCTGACTGGAGAGCCATACGCATAGCAGGGGTCAGGTCACTTGGGGAGCCATTGGACCTACCTATCTGATTGGTTCAAAAAATTCTAAAGTTACTAAAGTAAACACTTAAAAAAAGGAAAATCATGAATCCCAATGTTGGGATGACTTTAGTACTAAGACCCATATATGTCATGCATCCCAAGTTGGAGAGTTGAAAGTTTTGATCCCCCTAATATTCCAAGACCTGTGGGATCATCTGATTTTCAAAGCTGTGTATTCAAGCTTCAAAAAAGAATAAACGATCATCAAAACTCAAAACTGCCAGAATCACTGTGGGGCCAGAACTCTAGAACCCAAAAATTGTTGTATGTAAAGGTATGTAAAGGATTGTAAAGGTGCATCCTACTTGTAACTTCATCCCACATATTCATCATCCCTGCCCTGAGGTCCAGACAGAAGGTGCCTGTCCACTGAAACTGGCACCGGAGAAGTCGAATCCGGGATGTTCCTCCTTGAAACACATCATGGGATGGAAAGAAAATGATGGTGACCAATGTGACCAATGTGACCACAGTCACGTCACTATATGTCACCATCATTTGGGCCTGTAGCAACTGTAGAGGTACAGGACAGGGACATGTTTTGTCACAGTTGAACATGGTTGAACTATGGTTGAGCCGTGTTTTTTTTCCGGTTTTACCGTCTTTTTCCATCAATGGGAGGTTTGGACATCTGGGAGCTTTGGATCGCCACTCCATCTCTCAGCTCCTGGAATCTCTCCAGCATCAGTTTCTTGTTCACCTCCTGTTCGCTGAACATATCCAGCTGCCCATGACCTGCACCAATTCCATGTTGCCATAGGCCATAGGACATAGGGGCAAAATGAATAGATTCAACATGATCCAACTGATCCAACGCGAAATACCAGCTTTTTTTTGTACGTTTATAAGGCGGTATTGCAAGTGAAGTAAGGGATTATCTGACTGTGTCAAATGAAGGTGAGGAATCCACCAACTGCACCTGCTGAACCTGATGAAGCTGGAGTGACACTCCATATGACCAATTCCATGGAAAGATGGAAAGCACCGGAACATGATTTTGGCGGGATGCTCACTTCTTGCATATTCAGATGCTGTCTGAAAATCACCATCATCTCGGGGTTGCAACCGACCTTTGCCAACCAAAACCTCTCCCAGCGGGAGCCTTTGAGTGCAGCATGCCACGTCTCGCCCTGGTGGGGTCGGGTCTTTCCGTCCGGGATGCCCCCAAGAAATACACCTCCAACAAGTGGATTGGAATGTTCTTTGCACCTGGAAAGTACTTAGCAACTATGGCAAGTCTCAGAATCCTCGCTCTTTCCCATGCAAAAGAGGCATGATTTTGCCGGTGCAGCTCCTAGTGTCGAATAGTTCGTGTCACCCAATGGAATCCAAACGGGCCCGATCAACGTATAACTGTATACCCTTCGGGGTCGTCAAACATGGTTGGTGGGAAATCCCGAACGAAATGGGCATTCAAATGGGAGAATCATCTACGAACGGAACGCACTAGACTTAGGAGCTCAATCCAAAGGAAAACAGAAATGGTTTAAGATTTGAGCGCTCATCTGAATATAGCTCAATGTCACCTGGGGTTGAACCTACGCCGGTGTAAGCCTTTTGCCAATGCGGCTGGTCCTGCGAACCCAAGATCTTGGTCCATTGGTGCGGTTCTGCTGTGCTTTCGGTCCCAACTTGGGTCCACGACAACCAAATCCAGGATTTCGTCTTATCACCATCTGTTGGCCAAAATTGTGGGGTGTCCTGGCCTCCATTTTGGCTGGTTGCAGTCATTCAAATCGTGTATATATAATATAACATAATAAAATATAATATAATATAGTATAATATAATATAATATAATATAATATAGTATATATAATTTATATTATATATATATGTAACTTATATTATATATAATTGAATATATAATTTATATTATATATATAATCATATATATTGAATGTTGTAGAGTTTCACTCCCGTGTGAAAGTTTGGCTACCTATTCCCACTGTTTCTAAGAAATGAAGTGCATCCGCTCAGCGGCTCATTTACAACCACAACGTGTGGAAGTTCCCGATTTTCTTGCTCAAATGATCTGCCATTTCAAACTGTGGAACTGAGCATGGGTGGATGGGTGTATGGATTTTAATCAACGGGATGTGCATTGCAGTTTTCAAACTTCTGTTAATCTGATGTGTATAAATATATATACCCCACATCTATTCTATATACATTCGGAAATCATACTACATATCGGCAATGCAAACATGGCAATGAAGATATCCACCGTTGATGATTCTCCCATTAGACCTCTATTTTCGGGACTAAAAACACCAGCCGGCCTTATGCACCTTCTGCAACTGGATGTGGAGCTCTCCATCCTGGAAAAGCTCCACTGGATTGGTTTTGTTGGGAAAATCTGAACCGGAAAACCCATGGGTTTTTACCATCAAATATATCAAATTGATCGGGCTTTCCGGTTAAAATTTTCCCATCATCCAATTCTATGAGTAATACACCCCCAGCAAATCATACTCTAGAAATATACGTATTTCTATCGCCCATATCTATGCATATTAGAATATATTACAAGAACTAACAACCATAGAATGATAGGGGTATATCACTGGAATAAAGTCAGATTGGGGATATAGTGGAACTTAGATATGGTTTTTTTAACACAATGGCCTTTGCCTAGGAAATTGTATGTAAGTGGAAAATAGATGAAAATAGAATGATTAAGCATTCTATTTTGTGGTTCCATGTTTGAGACAGCCCCACATGATCGCAAAATTGGCAAAGCAAGCCGAACCATGAAGAAAGAAACACCACCTTCACGTGGGCATATTCATTTTGCTGCTCACTCTACAATCTAATAAACACATCAAATCAATTTCAGAAGCCTTTTGCAACTGGCGCTCTCGCGGCAAGCTTCATTGGTGTGTGTGTGTGTTGTCACGTGTTTGTTGCATTTCTACCTGCTTTCTTTTTTAGGTTGAAGCGCTGAACAGCAGAGGAGCAACATGATCTTGAAAGGAGCCCAGTTCTGCAATGGGATGGAGGACTTCTGAATTGCCACAGCTGAGATCTTTCCAGCATGACGAGCTTCAACCGCTGGGCAAGTTCTTGATTGTCTCCATGTGGCGGCGGATTTCTTCGTTCTTTTCTTCCAGCTTCACAGCAATCAGCTGTTGTTGAGCCAGCTGCTCCTTGGTGTGTCTCAGGCTGGCTTGAGCCTCGCGCATGCAGAAGCAGACGGAGCAGAGTAGGCAGCATACCGAGCAGCATACCAGTTCCGAACACACGAACTTTTCTTCAAAGCCCTGTTGAGCTCTTGCATACCTGTACTGCAAGTCCCTGTTGAAATCCTGCATTGCAGTCGCCGTTCCTGTTATCCAGAGCTGTTCCAAGACGGGCTGCCAGTGGAAACGCAATGACGTTGTATGGCTTCATCCAACTCTTGGCAGCCGAGTGCAGCGTCGTTTGTGCGGAAGAGAAAGAACTTTCGACAGGATGAGAATGTCACAAAGTAAAACTGTAGTGCTGCAAACCAATCTTGAAGAATCTAGCAAAAACTCTGATAGCACTAATCCAGTCAGCATAACCATTGAAAGTTCGCACAAGAATGATACTAGAACCATCCCCTTGTCAAACATCAAAATCAAGGAAAATACCCTATACATCAGCCTAAAATCATAACAGACGACATACAGCCCCACGGACTAACACACTCCCCAGCATCCCCTTACCAAGTTTCTCCACATGTTTGAACCAAAATATATAGATCATGACAACCGGCACAGTTTCAAATCAGCTCCTCAATCATCCAGAAGGAGCTGTCGGTCTCGACCTTGTGCATGCTGAGGCTGCCAAGGCTGCCAACACTGATTTACCCCCCAATCTGGTCGTTAAAGTCTAAATGACTTTCTTCCAGTGATCCTGACCGTGACATATATTCCGACGTATTCCGCCATATTCCGACATTCTATCAGACATAAATTCTGACATTTTATTTGGCATTTTACCTGGCATTATCTAGTATTCCATTGACATTTCATCTGACATTCTATCCCGCATTCTATTTAGCAATCTATCTGTCTTTTGTCTGACATTCTATCTGACATTTTATCTGGCATTCTATTTGATCTGGCATTCCACCTAACGTTTGTTCTGACATTCTGGCATTTTATCTGCATAGTGTCTGGCAGCGCCCAGAGAGCAAACGAGCTCGCCATTTAGTCTGCTGGCGAGTTCGCCGTGGGGTTCGGGTCCGGCCGGCCGGCTTCAGGTCTGGCGAGGCCCAGCTGGGTCGGCAAAAACTGGGAAAGTGATGATAGTCACTGGATCCGGTACTTCTCTATTGACAAACTATATCAATTTGAGATGGGATGGAGTAAAACCATGCAATGCCCTAACCCCCATTGCTGGCCATTTTGCATTCAAAAACAATGAGACAGACTGGAGGGGGTCTGCAGTGCTGGCCTACACCGATCTGAACTCAGCTGTTTGGGGCTCAGGCCAAACTGAAGACATCTTCATTCAGAAAGGGTGGATTGCCCTTCAGCCCGACACGTAAATGTCTTGGCCTCGATCGGGTGTGTCACAGCATGTGGCAACCGATCTTTTGTGGGGGGAATGGGGTCCTATATGCATGTGCATGTACAAATGTGTAGATATATTCACACTCACACGCATCAATATGGATCAAAGTTGGCTACAACTGCTGTTGCTGTCCGGTGCGATGGTTTTGAGCCCACCATCTGCTATTTGTGGGCGATATTCGCAGGGGTGCACTTCGGAATCCGTCCAACAACAGGTCGCCATATAACTCTATAAGAGTTGGGAACAGTTGGGAACAACTCTTGACCTTGCATAGAGGTCAGTGACACGAAGACATGTTCCTTTTCCTCTCTGCGGTTCTCTTTGGTCAAGTCATGTCAGCAACAGGCTTGCAGCGCTGTTCAGAAAATTGGACTCAGGATTGATCACGGCTGAGTAAGAGGATAGGTGTTATAGCCAGTATCATAGTTTAGTGCAAGTGTAGTGCCTTCTTTCAAACGAAGTGCTTCTTCTCTTGCCGCGTGCTGACATAGAGGATATATGATTCAATCCTGACTCCTCTCCATACTGAGTCAGTTCGCATTCTATCTGCTCACTCTGCAACTTCGAACTTCTATAGTGCCTGCACCAAATGCACTTGCAGACTCTACTAGTGCATGTTTACGCAAGAAAATGGAAATGCTGTTAGATGTAGGAGTGAACATATCTGCAATAAATCGTTGGACTCAAAGCAAAGATTTCCAACATCGCCAACTGGCTGTAGGACTCCAACTCCACCCAATCGCGGCAGCGTCTATCTCCACCTGATGATAGAAGAGCCACACATCTTCTGCAGCCAACCACAAGGAGCCCAAAGACAGGCAGGCACCAGGAGCTTCCAGATCCTGCGGAAAAACATAGCAACTGGCATGGCAATCGCTTGGGGTATCGAAGGCACCCAAGAATTCTTGAATTTTGGAAGTCGAAATGATCCCAACTTTTGGAAGTCTTACATGTTTTGGATCATTTCCAGATGAAAACAGTGTTTTCAAAAGGAGAAAAGGATAGAAAAGGCATCCCCCAGTAGCTTCCCTTGCCACGCCTGAGACGTCTTGATCTTCTGCGCTGCCAGCACAGCAGCTCGCAAAGGTGCAAACCTTGGGTGTTTGAATTTGAATCATATATGACTTATATATACCCCCTAAGCCTGAGACCTGAGAAAATCAAGGTTCACCAAGTTGTTCCGACAAACTTGGGATCAAAGGTAAAAACCAGGTTTTATACTTATTGTGAAGTATGGTGAGTTCAACATGTTTCAACATAAACTATAAGATTAATTCAGCAAGGATCACATGCGTGCACACACACACAATTGCACACAGATCACCTCCAATCTCAACACAATCTTTTCTCGAGCTTCAGATTCTCTCCAACATTCCAGCTTTAGACCAAGCTGCAAAACTTGCGATCAACCACCTTTGTAATGTACGTTTGATTGTGAAAGCTGGCTTTGAACTAACATGGCGAGTCAGACGTGAAGCCTTTCCAATCAGATCTTCATCTAACTGTACGCCCCAAGTCATTGGATTCAGGGCCACTGGGGCCATCTCAGCTTCCCATGCCAGGTTTCTGAATATGTGGTCATTCATGTGAATTTTGCTGTTGTAAAGAAATAGGGCACGTCCTTCTCTTGAAGCTTGTGTGGCCAGTGCTTGGTAAATTTCCAGAAACTGCAGGCCATGCCCTGCTATCACTTTAGCTTCAGCAGCATCAATCCAAAGCGGTGCAAGATACATTTTTCGATAGCACAAGTCAATTTCCATAGCAGCTTGTGCCTAAGTGCAAAACTGTTGGATACATAAAAGGTATACACACACATACACACACAACTGCACAATATTTGGGATCCCCAACACCTACCTCCCACCACAAAAAGAACAATTTACATCTAGCACGTTGACCAAGTAACAGCTTTCTCCAACAAACTCCCTGGATGAAAGATGTTCCGTTTTGACTGCAAAAATGAAGCAACCCATTTCACCAGGGAAGTTGTAAAGTTTCCTTTTGTCCACGACCCATTGGGAAAGTCATTGGGAGACTTCACTCCAAACAGATTCTCCGTAAACTTGGTGCAATAACATTGGGTGTGAGCACGTTGACAGAAACTTCTGTATTCGTTGAACAGGGTGTCAAGTCTGATGTCCACGTTTCGTCCTGGTGTAATGTCCAAAAGTAACCTCATGATGTTACAGACAAAGTTGCGCCCTTCACCCAGGTGATGTCCATGCCAGGGGTCTGGGTGCAGGAACGATTCAGGAAAAGAGCGGTCATGACATAGATTCTTGAGGACGATGGGCTGTTCCACCCAAGGAGTTTCAACTCCAAGGGTGAACTGCCATTCGCAGTTTGGTGACAAGTCTTCAAACGGAATTCCTGGCTGTCCTGCCTGACACCAGTGGCAAATCCCTACACATGCTTTCTTTGCCTCAGATCTCTTTGGCTGGTTATAAAAGCTTCTGCGAAGACCACCAACCTTGTGAAGGAAAGGCCAATCGCCTTTGATTGAGATGATGGCCACATAGTAAGACAGGCCATCTGGTCCTGCAACACCCTTCTTTGTCAGATTACCGATGTCCCTTGTAATGAAGTCAACCATTGAGTGGAAAGCTTTATCAGTCTGGTCGTAGTAGAACTTCGGGAGTACGGACAACAGGAATCTTGTACAATGGGTTGCCCCAGTGTAATTCATTTGCTGCGTTTCCTGCATTGCTGCAAGATTCCTTTTTTTTCTCGTTTGAACTCCACGTCCTAAGACGCTGTGACAACTTATGCACAGCACACCTTGTCTTTTTTTGGATCTGCCCTCGTCCCCATGTAGCATCATAGGAAGTGTCCTCTCGAGGACAACCCCGCCAGTCTTCTCAAGCTCAAATATTTCATGGTTGGGCCTCAGGAGTCTGAACCTGTCCCAAAACAGCTGAAGCTGAGCAGGTGCCGACTTGTGGTCCTCAACCGCAGCAAGCGTTTTCCAATTTCCTGTTCGCCTAAGCATTCAAGAATGGCAGGAAACAAAAGAATATATATTCGTATTAACAAACAACCCATGAAATCCACACAAAATTGAAAGCTTTAAAGGTCTTGAAACTCTTGATTCCAAGGTACAATATGAGCTTGATCCAATCACTCAACAAGAGAACAGGGAATGACTGTCCAGTGCCACCAACACGAAGTTCAGTCAATGGAACCTCCAAGGCTAATCCCTGGTCAGCAACTGTTGCGTGAAACGCTGTCTCAGCATGACCTTCTGATTTGTTTGCTAGATTTCGCAGAGCTGGTGAAACTGAATGGCCAGCTTCCTGGACCACTGCCTTTGCAGTTCTCACCGATGCAGCACATGAAGCCTCAGCACACAGGATCATTGATCTTAACAAACTTGTCAGCAAGCCAAGTGTTTCTAGGCAAATGTACTTGCACAACATTGCACAGCTGTCAGGCTATGAGGACACACACGCACACTCTCTCTCTTCTTTTCCACCGATGTTTTTTGCATATGCCGAGTACGGACGGCCAGCATTTAGGTAAATCACTGTGACCCACCAGCAGCTCATATCTCTTCAGAGCGCTTTTCAAAAACACAAAGGCCAAAATATGCCAAGTAAATTTCTGGCACATTGCCAAAGTGGCCTATGGCCTCTCATCAGGAACCAAGCTACCTTCACGACCCCGAATTCTCCACCTTGGGGCTTCAAACCTCTCAGCAGCATTCAACTCACCATTGTCATCACCTTAAAAGGCGAGGGGAAAGGATTGTTGAGACATCATACAGATTCAAAACGGCGCTGCAGACAAAGACTGCCATAAAGTTGAAACCAAGAAACCTTCGTCATCAGCAGCTCTCGTGTGTCTCATCTCCTCAGGAGTCAACACATCAATCCAAACAATCACACACACACACCAAAAACCAAAACACATCCCCCCCACACACAGACACACGCACACACACACAGTGCACATGCGCCATGCATATGTCTTATCCTATAGTTCAGCTTAGGATCACGAACATAGCTGCGCTCAAGCTCTACCCAGTAGATCGGTTCTCCGGTCACAGGGTCTTGATCATCAGAAGCAGCTGGAATAGGCCAACCTGATTGAGGACATGTTGATGTTTAGAGGGGCATGGTATGGAAATGAAAGAAGTAGCTAAAGTCTTGGGGGTGCAGGTTTCCCCCGCCTTTGTCTTGAAGCTCTCTGGCTGTCATGGCCCGAACTTCTCGGCGCACAACTTCACGTCGATGGACTAGCATGTTGGCCCAGAGCCATTGATTCAACAATTCTATGAATCATGAATATATGGGATATACAGTAAGATATTATATTATATGTAATATTATATATGATATATAGTGGGATTTTGATGGATATTATAAGAGCCATTAAGATTTCGATGGACAATACTGGCTGATAATTCAAACTCACATCACCTGACAATCCAGTTCATGCAATGCTGGCTGGCCTTCAGAGAGATCCAGCACACGCCTTCTGGCTGCAGTAGCTGCTGGTGGCAGGGTCGCTCTGGCATTTGGGGCCACAGTTTCACGGGGAGTCTCTGGTTCTGGCTCTACATCTCCATCAGCTAGATCCGTGTTTTCCACAGGATCATTGGACGACATGTCAAGTTCAAGTCAAACGTTTTGAGCCACATAAAACCTTCAAGATTCCCAGGTACCATCAGATCATGGGGTGATCATGAGACAATGCTGCAACTGATTGGTTCGCTCAAAATTTTGGACTGACTGGTTCTCTCAGGTTCCAACTCCCTCGCCAACATTGTGTGCAAGTTGCCTCAATGTCTGTCCGGGACCTGGCATGACTTGAGGAATCTTGAGGAGCAAAAGATCAAAATAAACCCAAACAAGTCCAACCACCATCTGGGCTGTGTATGAAACTTCAAGTGGTTTAAAGAGCTCCTTTTTTTGGTCCCGATAATTTTCAACCTCTGGGTCCCGACTGTGCAATTTCTATTGCACTACACGGCCATTGCTAATTCACGCAGCTGCGGTTCAACACACTATTTATTTTTGAATTGTGTTTTTGAAATGAGAACCCTTGACTGCCAGCAGCAACTTGCGTGGTTTTAGACCGACGGCCATACCATACCACGAAACGCACACACATACAAATGTGTGAAGGAATCAACTATCTTTCGACAGTATATCAAAACAGCTCACTTCTTTCTCCTCCTGGCGGGATCCTTTGCTTTCGAAGCTGCAGCTTTCTTTGGTTGACCCTGCATGTCAGGGGGCACTTGTTGAAAGAACATGGGACACTTGTGGTCAAAACAAGAAATATTTGAACATTTTTGATAGATTTGATAAATGTTTGAAATACAATCAGCCTTCGCTTTTGCAGTGGGCTCTGGCTCTGACTCTTTATCAGAGCGTGGAGCAGCTGATCTCTTTGGAACTGGGGTCGTGGTGCTGGCTTTCTTCCACGCAACCTTTGCATTCCTCGGCAAGGTCATGTGCAAAGTCTTCTTGCGGACTTCATGGAAGAGGCAGCTCGCTATACAAATCAAACAGATCCATGTACATCAGAGATTTGTAAGAGGCAATTGCGGTAAAACAAGTGTTGTTTCATGTTGTTGTTGCTAAGAAGAGTGCCGGACTTTTGTCTCCTGTGCCAGGGCAGCCGAGCACCTAGGCGCAGAAGGTATGGTGACCCAGACCATAATGCAGAACTATCATTTGTTAAGGGCAGTTGAGGCACACATAGGTCGATGCAGAGATCTGCTTCTCAATCTCCTCCTTCAGCCTTATTTCAAAGATTTTTAAAGCATGAAAAGCATCGATGCATCAGTGATTTCATATCATTTGAGACGTTCACCGACTGATTGTGGGCAAAACCTGATAAGACGAGATTCCCCCCGAATCCTTGTAGTTCACCTTTGGTCTTGAGCTGCACCAACTTGTCGTACTCAAGCTCCATGTGTGCACAGTTCTGTTCAAGCAGTTCTTTTGCCCTGCAGGAAATGGGAAGTTGTCAATCCCTTGCTTTGTCATGAGATGTCATGCACTGCCAATTGACTCCAAGGAACTTCAGAGCTCGAGCATCATCGAATTTGCTCTGCAACTCGCCAATCAGCTGGTGCAGCTTGCTGGTTTTGCCGAGCACTGATGCAATGAACTGGCTCATCTCCTTCTCCTCGGCAGATTCTAAAAAAAATGTTGATCATTTCTTGGCAAAACTGTTTGAGTGTTAAGGTCTGGCCTTGTCAGATCCAGCAGTATCACCTTGTCCAGGGTGCTCCATGTTTGGGAAATCCCCTGGAACTTCAGGGCCAGCCATCATGGTTTCACCATCCTGAGCTACAATGGTTTTGAATGTGAACTGCAAAGCAAAGCCACGCACGAGTGCAATTGCCAGGACAAACCAACGTGCAGAAGAAGCTTCAGCTGACAGAGAAGCTTGACGATTGGTCTCTTTCTCAGACTGGGTCTCCTGGTACCCCACCAATCCAGTAGTGCGGACTTCCACCCAAAACTCTTCAGAGTTGTCATAAGGGTTGTGCCTGCAGTACGGGCAAAACCGTTCAGGTTATAAACGCATCATAAGTTGCATGTATTTTTTCAATCCAAAGTGGGCCTGCCTGATCAGCTGCTGTGGATGGCGGCGACAAGCAGCGATAGCACCCTTCACTTTTTCCCTTAGATCAAGAGGTCAGAACGCAAAGATACTGTAGTGGAAATGAATAAGATTATATAATATTATATATAATTCTAAAAAAAAATGTTTAGGTATATATGTCGACTATATATTTGTGTGTTTGTTGAAGTCTCCCAGTCAAGTGTTGGTTTCCATCCCAGCTCATCTTTCAGATCCGGCTCACTGTACCACCCCTTCGTAGTCTCAAGCTTTTTCTGGTTGCTGCGTTCATGCTGCACGGTCAACTCCCTGATGAAGGAATCCTAGCGATGCACATGTGCATGTTTAGAGTAATGGGCCAAGTATCACTGCATTTTCCAATTCTTAAAACAAACGAAATAACCCACTGGACTAGTCCTTGTTCCAACCATTGGCCTCTAACTTCTCCACCAATTCGTTTCTATTGGCAGGGTTCTTCCACATTGAGTGAAGCCACTCTGGGCAGTGAAGTTTTCCAGTAGGTTTGCGTTCACACAGCCTTCTGAGCCGTGCCTCTTTGGCAGCCTGTGTTTGGGGGACCGCCTGCAACACATGATGACTCCAACAACTTTAGAAAAAGGAAATTGAAGTGTGTTGAAAATTGTTGAGCAACATTGAACACCCTGGCCTGAGGCTCCACACCTCCACGAGGCGGTCGGGAGCCAGAGGGAGTAGCAGGAGTATTGGCATCAGTAGGGCCAGCCGGAGCGGATTCACCCTTAGCCCTCTTTGCTGGTGGCACTTCAGCAGTAACCCCTGGAGGATCCTTACGAGTTGATGATTCTTTTCTAAAATCTGGGGATTTCATTTTTCGAATCTCAGCATGGGCCATGTCCAGCGCCTTCTGCAACTCCGCCTGGATGAGAAAGTCTCACACTCCCAGTTCAGGGAATCAATTGAAACATGTTTTTCACCGCTCAAAACAATAAAGTATAAGTGGCCTGACGTTCTGCAGAAACAGCACGTTCTTCCTGTAGTGCACGATCAAGAGTAGCCTCAGAATCCATGCAGTAAAACTGTGACCATGATAGAGAACACACAGGTGAGTAAGATACCATACCATATAAACATCTAAACACTGTATGCTCTTATATCCTTCGAACTTCTACTGCTATTTACATTTAGATATCATTCAAGTGACATTCACATCATCGAATTGTGGTCTGGGGTCTCTACTGACTCTGCTGGAGACGGCTCCACATTCGGCACAGCGTTGTTCATGCCAGGTTCCTGAAAAGAAGCTGGGCATCGTGGCATGCCAAAGAGCTCGTTTGAAACTCAAGATGGACGCTTCAGACTGGACACACTTTAAAAAAAAACAAGCATTTGGACAAATCAACATATGGGCTCCTCAGGAGCTGCACCCGTCTCCAAAAATTTAAGTAGACCAGCTTGTTCTCGAAGGTCCTGGCATTCAGGAATGTTTGCATGACAATAAATATAAAGATTTCAACCAATATGTCATGAAGAAGTGTTCAGTGACCTAGCCTTCAAACGGTTTTTCAACTCGTCATCAGTAGCATCATGCCATGGCTCTGCTTTCACATCAGACATGACTGCAGTAAGACCATCAGCCAGAGTATTGGCACTCCACTGACGTGAGGCCATCCTCATTGGCGGCTTGTTGGGCCCTTCGACTGACATGGTGGCAGATGTTGGAGGCACACGGCTTTCCTCCAGCAGGTTTGAGCCCTCACAAATCACAAGGGGATTGTTTCAAAGATGCTCTAACCATAGAGTTTTGATGCACATGCCTACCAAAGTGTGACATGTAAGACACCAATGACAGCTTGAGATGCAGTATTGGTTTCTTTTTATCCCCCAGATGCCTCCAGCAGTGAATGCACACTAGAAGCTCGCAATTGTTCCCCATTGGGAATTTTCTAAGCACCCCGCTGGGCTGTGAAACCCCATCCAAAAGTGATAAAGGGCCATGAAATTCTTCAAAATCTGAAAAGTGTGGTTTTTGCCAAAAACCTTAAAATAACCCTCAAAGTACGTAAAATCATTACGTAATTCTACGGGATTTTATGGGTTCTCTACGGGTATTTCCGGGTAGTCAATTTACGGGTAGGTCATATACGGGATATTTTACGGGCGTTTACAGGAGATACGGTACATTACGGGGTGATATTTCCATTGATTTTCTAGAATCATCAAAAATCTAAAAAAAACAAAAAAAACATCAAAAATGATTAAAAATGTATTCGTGAGCCAACCCCTGGGGAGCCCTGGAAATTCCAAATCATTGGTTTGGCCGAGAAGACCAGGTAGGTCCTTCACCCAGCAGGGAGTTGCTCCCTAGATGGCAGTTGGAATGATTCTGCGCACTTCTTGTGGCAGCTCCAGACCCACAGAGCCACGTAAGTAATGACAAACGGACTGGAGTTCAGCATCCTCCCAGACGTCAGTCCAGTCAATACGCTCCAAAGCATTGAGCATGTTGTACCAGTCAAAGTCCCAACGTTTTGTTGGTGGCTGAGCGTGCTCCTTCAGCATGCTCTCACGTAATTGAACAAGCTTCAGCCCAAATCGCATTGGATAATGCCTTGGGACCAGACAGGAATGGTTCAAGACACAAAGTATTACCATCTCTTCATTCCTCTATTTCATATGGGGGCTGAGCAAGTCCCAATATATGAATCAATTGTTTACGTTGTATCCTTTATATAAGGTTCAGTACAGCCACGGAGCACTAAGAGGAAATCACACATCCCTGAGAGCAGAGCACCAGCATTCAAGAACCAACACCAAACACTGCACTTGTCAGCTGAAAACCAGCAAACCACCTATAGACAACACAACACAAGAACCAGTAGCATGTTCACAAATTGTAGCAATGAACAGTAGCGAATGGCCACCAAAGCCATTCAGTGCAGCATTTACCCTGTTTTCTGACTTAGAGCACCAGAAAATACCAGAAATCATCCTCCGTGGTGGACCCTCGAAACCACAATTTGGGGTAGATCCAATAAATCCCATATTATGTACTGTTGGGAAAATCTTCCATTGATGATCTCCAGATATCTCCCATGTAAATTTTCAATTTCATGTTCACCCCTGTCCCAAAAAAGGATCGGGAAATCATCCCCAACATCCGACCAGGCGGAGAAAGGTGCCAAACTCCTATCCTAAGGACTGGCTGGGAAATGCGACATTTGGCATTGCAGTGTTTCTTGAAATCGTTAGTGATTACAATTGTTAATGCTTTCGTAGGTCACCCCATAAAGGAACAGATCAACTTCAAAGGGTATACCATAGTAATATCCCATAGCCCCAACTTCCACCTTAAGGCAGGTTTCTCAGTCCTTTTGAGGTGGCGGGTCCCATGAAACTTCCTTTTTCCATCCTTCCCGATGTAGCTGCGGCATGGTTTCTTTCCCTTGTTGTTCTCAGATTTCCACCCCCGTAGACTCCCAAGCGAGAGCTTTGAGATGTGGGGGGAGTTGGAAAATATCACATGCCTTTTAGGGCTTGATGAGCCGTAGTGCAACATCCACCAGGCCGCTTGGTAAACCTCAGATTCGTTGATCAAAAAACGTTACAAACAAATATTTGTTCCCTGTCTCCCCATATCTCCCCATCACTATTATATACTATATAATATTATATAGTATTATATTATATAATATAATATTATATAATATAATACAGTCACAAAACTCGGCTGACATTCATGATGTGTCGGAATCTCGGGTACCATCGAAGCATTGTTTGATAGGGCTGCTCCAGCATGTACACACAATTCGTCGCCAAAGCAAGTAGGCATAGCAATATTGTCCTTGGATTAACTCACGAAGCGAGGGTCCATTAAGGTGTACAACTGAAAAAGTTGTTCTTTACTCATTTTGTTGGGAAATGATGGAAATAAACCCATGTGCATGTGTATAATGATTAATAATGTAAGATGGAACCAAGCTTCCGTGCAGCCATACAATTGGCTTCCCGGACACTGGGCTGAGATAAATCTCCAGCTGGGCAGCATGGGGCACGTTTACTGGTCCCTCGATTCACCACGGACCAAGAGGAGCACTTCATACCAAGTAGTATGCAGCAGTCTCCAGCTCGCGCTCTGAGCATAGTCGATATGGCCAACCTTATTCATTGTATCAAGCTGGTGGTTTTGCATATATAATTTATTGAACACATCATTGGGTTGAAAAATCTGTTACATACCAAGAAACGCCATCCCTCCATCTGACAAGATGTTGTAGTAGTTGTTGCCGTCTTCCCCATAGTACATGTAGTCAAGGCGGGCAGCACGCAGACCAGCCGATTTCATACACAGCGTAGCCCTAGCTTTCCCTGCGTAGAACTCTATGAATTGCAGGTCCTTCAGGGATATTAAAATGGTTTGACATAAGGGTTTGCTATGCCTGACACCCAACCAAGGCCAGATCACCCCAAGCCTCTTGAATATGGGAATGCGAGATATACGCCGTCAGGAGAACAGCCAAGATGAAGTCCTTGGAGATGGAGGCCGGAAAAAAACACCAGCATCTTAAGGTAATGGGTGCATCATGACATGAAAGATCATCAAAGGAAGAAGCATTAAAAATTATCAAAATTAGACTTTTGGGATATGTTGGGAATCTGTCATTAATACATATAACGGAAAATATTCGACATCAAATTCAATCAGAGTGTCGCCGGGGCAACACATGGACAAAAGATGGCATACGATGTTTGGAAGGGACTTCATGGCAAGCAGCGAAAAGCAGAACCCCTGAAAGACTAAACCCAAAATGCTTCAGATGCGGGAAGCTCAAGTTCTTTCTCAGTTCCGGCTGCACATGTAATGCAATCAGTTTCAAATGGTATCACCCCCAAGTACTCAGAACCCATGAGCCCCAAGACCGCATTGATTGGTTTGATTTGATCAATCTTCAATCTGGCCAGGTTGACGTGATTCATTACGAAGGAGTCCACGTTTTGCAGCCCAGGTCCGGCCCTTGATTTTGACCATAGAACATGGCCTCAGGTGCGGGCAGCAGGAGTTCAGATTTTAAAAACAAGAGCGAAAAGGTCAGGTGGAAAAGGCTCTTATTGAAGGCAAAACATGTAGGTCAACGAAATCATGGTCCAAAGGTTCAGAGCAGTTTGGAAGCACTCAGGACCATTTTCTTCCACGTTCGCTTTCAGATCTTTCAGTTGTGGCCACACGATGTCTCTGAAATTTCATTCGAGCTCATCAGCCATGAATCCCATTGAAATGTAAAGTGCAACCAAATCGGTCTGGTTGCCAAACCCCTGGAAGCAGCAGGTTCTGCCCACTGCGGTGAGTAAAGTCAGCAGGGCTAATTTATTTGGCAACACCGTTTTATCAAAGCAACGATGCAACAAAAAATGGAAAGGGCTGTGCAATCAAAAGTATAATATACTAAGTTTTTCAGTTGTCAGTATGATTTAAACCCCATTGGTGGTAGGATGAAAAAAACATGAACACATTCTCACATAACGGTGGCTGCCTAAGAACCCGTGTGCCTAAAAGCACAACACGGCATCTCTCAAAGTCTCAGAGTTCTATGAAGCCAGTGGGCTCAGGTGGCCACTATGGCAACATCAGTCGACATCAGCAGCGCCGGTCTCAGCTTTGTACTCGGCAATTGCTGCCATGGCCGTTTGGCGAAACAGATCCAGGCCATCAAACGTAGACTGAGCAAAGGCATCAAAGTTCTCATCCTGTGACGCTTGATCATCAATCCACTCAGCCTTAGTTTTGCAGATCAGGGTTTGCTTGATATCTGTTCTTTTGATTTTGTTTACAAATCGATAAGGGATATCATAAGACAAGAAGCAGCTTCGACTGCACACTTCATGGCCAAGCCAACATTGCAAACATCCTTGATGTTGAAGGAAAAATTGAAGTATTCAAGGTTGGTACGCATTGGGTACTGCTTCTTTTTGGCCCTCAAACCAATGGATGGTCTGGACCTGGTAAAGTAGCATGAGAGCGTGGTGTGCTCGAAACTGCGGACTGGGAAATCACCACCGGTCAAACGTGTTTTCCCGGACTTCCACTGATGAATGATCTCACCCTTGAAGGATTTTTTCAACTCAACCATGGACTCATCAGTCGTGGGGGCATCAGGAGCACGGGACTGGGGAGTTGCCACCCTTCGTGGCCCACGTTTCTGGGGCTTTTTCACCGGCTCCGCACTCTCAGGTGCATCAGCGCGAGATTGATCAAGCTCCTCACGTGCAGCAGGACCTCTGGGGCTGGGAGCAGAGCTTGCTGACCTGGATGACTTTGTTCTCGACGCCTTAGACTTAGGCTTGGGAGATGCCTTAGACTTAGACTTGGGAGATGCCTTAGCCTTCGAGGTAGGCTTGGAGGTCGATGCCTTTGGCTTGGGAGGTGCGTCACCCTTGGCAACAGTGTCAACAGCATCATCATCATGAGCTTCCTTGGACTTTCGTGTTCTTTTTGGAGCTGTCTTTCCATCCCCAGCCTCATCACTTTCCTTAGCCTTTTTACCTGTCTTGCCCTTTCCTCTCCCCTTCCCTTTGGCCTTCTTCTGAGGCTCCTTCCCTTTGCCATTTGCTTTCTTAGCCCTTTTTCTGGATCCCTGTTTTGATGCCTCATCTTCACCCTCTACATCACCCTCATCTTCTCCATCCTCACACTCATTCTCCCCGTCACCCTTGTCGCCTTTCTTGCCCTTGGGCTTTCGAACCTTGAGCTGGTCACGGCGAGTCAGCACCTTAGATAGGATTGAGAAACACGGAACTTGTTCATCAGAAATTGGTAGAGGAGAAACGTCCCAATCAAACATATAAAATTGAAATTTGTTTCAAAAAGAAAATAGTCCGTCTTGGTTTTCACTATGGCACGGTGGATTCATCAGGCTTGGATGGTTCAAACTTTGGTACGGGTGGAAGCGTGCGAGGCTTCTTGACAGGTCTCTCACCGGAATCAGGGGTAGCAGGTTCACTGCCATGTGCAGGAGAATTGGCAATGCTTGGGGTATCTGGGACATCAACTGGCCCGGATGTGAAGACCAAAGGTGCAGCATCAGGCTTCGGTTCTGCAGGTAGGCATTCTTCATGGATACCCCAATCTTCCAGAAACAAGGGCAGGGTATCGCAGACATCAATGTCACCACTCACAGGCTGGGAATCGTCAACCACCATCACTCCTGCAGCAAAGCAGCAATACAAGACTGCACTGTAGAACAAGAATGTAACAACTACACAGTGAAGAATTTGTAGCATGGGAGTCAGATATGAGGGGAATGGTATTGGCTTGCATGTTGCTTTGAGCTGGTGCTACAGTATCCTCTTTCCACCTCACCCTCTAGCCTTCGTCTGCTACAGCTTTGTGGTGTCGGCGGCTTTCCTCCCGCCTGCCAAGAATGGTCAAAACATATGTCAAAACATGTCCTGTCAAAACATATGAAGAACATTTGCAAATTTAAAGCATTAATTTACGCTGACTAAAGTGTATAAGTGCATATGAAAGTTTAAGACATATGACATAAGCCTCTTGATTTCAGCAATGATGGCGTCCATCTCTGCATTGACGCGCGCGACAGAGTCATCTGCACCTGCGGCAAACAAAACCAATACATGTTTCATAGGAGGCCTACTATATATCAGTGATATTTGAAGTAATAAGAAACAATTCGACAGTCTCATTGGCGCCTGGGGATGACTTTGTTGAAGATGATGATGGCAAGTCTTCCGGTTTGAGATGCACAGCTTTCCGCAAAGCTGGGGTAGCCTCTGCGACCTCCCTCTCATCATGAGCAGGTGTAGGAGCATGTTCTTCACTCACTGATCGGGGGGACTGGTAATCATCTAAGCCCAATTGGTTGTCCGGCTGGTTTCGGTAGGGGTCAAGATCAGACATCTCAACCTCATCATCGCCATCCACCTCCGAAGCTTCACCATCAATCTCAGTGTCAGGGAAAGACTCTGGTCCATTCTCAATTGGTTCGATTTCATCATCATTTTCACCATCACACTCTTCCTCCCCATCCTCCTGGTCATCATCGTCCCCATTGTCCAATGCAGGATCTTCGCGGGCATCAAGTTCTCCAGGTTCTCCAGCGAAGTCAGCATCCTGGAAGATGGACATGACTGAAGGACTGACAAGATAATCATGGAGGGGTTCCACTGGATGAGTTTCAATACCAATTACCCACTGAAGATCATTGAAGGTTCTCACAATAAAAGAATGAAGAGCAGATAGCAACAAACCAACATTGAACACATATCAGGGAGCCACTTGATTCACGCCTCTTCATCCTCTTCATTCTCTTCATTGCCGGCTGACATTTCTCGCAGTACTTCATCGATGCGCTCCTGCACAGTGCCAGAGAAAACCCAAAGAGGAATGGAAAGAAAACCACATGTCTTTCTTAAGTGTCATTTGGCTTGAACAAACCACTGCATCCCTGCAGGCAAAGCACCTGCAACTCCGGGAAGTATGCCAAGAGGAGCGCGTGAAATCGTTGGTCCTGAGCGCGGGATTGATGCAGCCTAATCCAAATTCAAAGACTTTTTTTTGGCATCCCCAAAACTGAAAGACTTTGTATTGTCAAATTATATATTGCATATTATTGCATTACTCCCGATTCAAAAAAACATACAGTAGTGGGATTAAACTGAAGTACATTTAGCCAGGGTACTTTGGGAACCTCACCTCTGCGACCCTTTCGTTTCACGAAGCCACAGGCAGCTTTGATACCCCAACATTCCCGGTAGACATGTTCATCGGCTGGTTGCAGTCCGTTCCACTCGTAGAAGGTCTTCAATTGAGTTGTCAACGGCTTGACTTCGGGCAAAAGAAGTTCCCTAGGCGTCAGGCATGACAATAAATTTGATTGGTTTCAAAAATGGCAAATGTGCATCACAATAAAGGAAATCGAGATCTGTTGAATATGACATGAAGAATCAGCAACAACATGAGGGTCATACATATTGGAAATCATTGGGACCATCATTATCGTTTAATAATTAAGTCAAGGTGCTCCTGCGTCAACTGGAGCACAGGAAGAAGTGTAGCCACATTGCAACTGCATGATGCAACCGTTGGATGGAACGTAGGGCCATCAACATGTAGAACAGTTTGGTATTTCCGCAAATGCCCCCGGACATCCGGATCACTGTCCCACATTTGGGCAAGCTCAGCCAACATCATTTTGGGTTTCCTAGGCATTTTTCACCCTGGAAAAAATTGAGCCAAAATCCTCCCACATGACTCCAGGACTTTGCTGGTGCAACTTTGACCCACTGCCGCTGTGACAACTGAATCCAAGCCAGGTCAAAAAAGAGTTGGGGCCCGGACGCGAACACGTGGCAGCAAGCGAAGGGCAGGCTCCAAGGTTGGGACTCCCTTTAAACCATTTTGGGGCCATTCTTATCATCATATCATCATTTACACTGAGTTCTAACTATTTGATTCTTTGATTTCATTGTCACTGGTTTGTTTTGCCCAAATTTGAGCCGGCGCTGGATTTCAAACATATGTAACATATGTGAATATCAATATATTAAAATCATAGTATACTTGAAAGGTTCAAAAGAGGGTTATAGTCAAAACACAGGTTTGTACCATATCTTCAGGATATAACTTGACTTTATCATAGATACCTTGAAAAAACAAGGTTCCAAGATCAAGGGGTATATATATTCCAATATAATATAACATAATACACACATATATATATACAGTATATATTTATACACATACATATTATTATATCATATTGTGTGTGTGTGTGTTTCAAATCAGCGAAATGGATTGAAATGGATCAATTGACAAATTATAGAACATCTGCTCTTGTTCTGGTCAGTCCAGGCAAGTGTTATTCACTCTCAAGCGGGAGTTCATGGGGTCGCACCGGCCCTGGAACCTCTTTGTAGCTTCAAGGTACGATGTCCCCAATTAATTACTTGGGAAGGTCCCAAAAAGATGGAAAAGTTCACCAAAAGGATTTTCAGTAGATCACTTTCCCATTTTGTGAGGACAAAAAAATCTATATAATCCGCCTTCAGCTGAACTTCAGCTCCATTAGTTGTGCTAAGTTGCGCTGCTTGACAGAAGTCATGAGGCAAAGCCCAGCGCGGTGCAAAACAGGAACAACGCCAGCCTGCAGCGCCGTGTTGATGACGAAGTCATTTCTTGTCACAGGAACTCCCAAGTCATCATGGTATCTTGTCTGTATCAACTATTTACCATGATGGTATCATAGACCATACCATTACTGATGAAATAGTAGAGATGTCTGTATGGTATCATCAGTGCATCTCTGCTATTTCAATGATGCTTTACTCGTCGTATTTTGGCGTGCACAGCGGGGTAGTGTCAGCCTGTCGCTAGCACATACACATACATATACAGTTACCAACTGTGCATCATGGGGCAAGGGGGAATGTATTAATTATCATCATGTTCTCCATCAACAATTGCCACTTTGGGGGAATCGCCCCAATTTTTTGACCAACCCATCCCCATGATACCTGCATGATATCCCAATGATATCCCCAATTTCGGCGGAATCCCCCAAGTCTTTGTTCCCTGTTTTCAGCTGTGTCGCTGTTTGTGCCAGATTCTGAGCCGTCAGAGTCTGGCGGAAATCACTTTGGGTAAGTTTAAGACAATGTTAGTTTAACAGTTTCATTCATCAAGTTTCAGAGGGTATATGGTATCCCAGTTAAAAAAATCCTGACAGATGTTAAGTTTACCCACTTTTCAGATGTGAAGTTCTTCCGTTGTCGCCCAGAAAAAACTCGTCCACGGCACCATCCACCAGCAGCTCGCCACAAAGTGTGAGAGGTGCGTAGGCCCCCTGCCAGGGGACGCAGCTCATCTTCACGAGTTCCACCGAATCGCCCTGGGCTGGGGATGTTTCACCACCAATGGATACGGGGAACTATTGGGATGGGTGATTTTTTCGGAGATATTCATAGGGAAAATATGGGAAAATGAAGATTAACCCATGTTAACCAATGGTCGGAATCGGGCTATTTTCAGAGGCACCCATTTACTGAAAGATGATACGGGAATGAGTTTAAGTCTGTAAGTCCAGGTGGAGAATCTTGACGTGGATGAGATAAATCAGTGTTTTCCTGCGCCTTCCTTGACCATTGTTCCAGACTTGGACATTTTTCCAGAGAGTGGTGGGGTTTCCTATAGGTCTCACATGCCTCCGCATCTTCCAATTGGTCTCCAATACGCCTCAGCCCAAAGATGGACAGGTCAGAAAAATCAGGATGGGGCCTGGTCGAATGGTCGTCTGGTCAGCTAATCAGTACATACAACTTGCTATCTGAACTTTCCACTATTATTGAAGTAGACTAAGTAGACCACACCTGCTTCCATCCAACACGATACTGCCAAACTCTTGATGCTCGACTACAAAAAAGTGACACCCATCACGACCTGTCATAAATACAACGGTGACACCATGACGACTGGATTGGTGACACCCTCCAAAGAAAACACCGAGACTGTAGCGTCTGCAGCAGCCACAGGGTTTTTTGATCTCGAAATGGCGTCATTGCATCCCAAAGTTCGCCCTTCGAAAGTTGAGATGGGTTTGTCCGAAAATCGGATCATCATTTTCACCGATGAAAAATGGCCATGACCGGAGGGCCCTTACCCCGATGATTCTGGGCAAGGCACGCATCTTTGGCGCGTCGCCAGTGCCACACGTCATCGCGCCGCAGGCGCAACAAGTGGTCCCCCGTCAAGGACAGGGAACGGCCATCGGCGGTCTGGAGGCAGAAGTACTGGAAGCTTCCCTGGCGTCAAGTGGATGGCTGGAGCCATTTGAATCCATTTCATACATCACAAGATATCATAAGATATCAATTTATCATAATCTATCAATAGATATCATTAAAAAAATATATATCTAAGAAGGTCTGGATGATTCCAAAATTGAGATCAGAATTTCTGCATGAGACTTCCATGAACCCTTTGGACCCTTCGTCCTGGCACCTGGGCATCAGAATGTAGGGAAGCGATGACCTTAGACCAGCCGCTGCTGGTCTTCAGCTCATGTCCCACCTGGGCCGCTGATTTTTTTGAGGTGAACTGAGCATTTTTGTTTGTGTAGGTTTAGGGTGGTTTTACCAAAAAAGATGAAAAAGTATGAGGTACAGCAGTACTGACATGATCTAAAATGTACTTATCAAAGTAGGTCTCACATAGCCGTGGCCCACCAATCGCCCCACACAGCCTTCACCTCGGAGATCCAGAGCTCTCCGGCAGTTCGCTCGCAAACGCGGGCAAAGGGCGGGAAACATCCATCCTTGTCGTGGAAGAATTCGAGGAATGAGAAGAGATTCTTTCAATATTTACCTGTTAAAGGGGTTTCTTCAAACCCCTCTATTAATCAACCAACCAATTGGGAAAAGGACATCTATGGATTCTTTATGATTCTTTTGTGGTTTGAACCACCATGAAGAGTAAACCCTTCAGAGGACTTGACTGAACGACAGTTGTGAAGTTTAATCCTTGCTGGGCAAACTCCTAAAACGATGATGAATGGATCTTTGAAGTGGCGCAGCCCGCTCCGATCTTTATGGTTTGTCAGCAAATGAGACATCCAACCCATGAGGCCTCTCTTGCTGCTTTGTTGATCGCGATTTCTGATCGTTTTAGTGGGTTCTGTGGTAAATCCACCCGACAAAGACAAGCAGAATCAGATTGAATCTCAGTTTTTGGTGTTGGTCTGAAAATATAACACACCGAAAAATCAATGGTTGATCATGGTTGCTCATCATATTCCCGAAAAAGAACATCGTATTTGATGAGTAGCCCCCCCTTTTGTCAGATGCACCTCGAAGTGCTGTGCCACTGCCAGCTTGCAGGGCTCCTCAAACTCGGCTCTGCGATCGCCATAGCGCTTTTCGCATTCCTCAACTGCGATACGCTTTGGCCTTCAGCCATGAAATACCATGTGAAATACCCTGTTTGGGAGGGGATGAACATCAACGCTATCTTTGTGTGAAAACCTCATGGTACTACAGATTTAGACCCCCATCCCTGACTTTTGGATACTTTTGGTACCTAAGATGTCAGATGATATATGTTATAGATGTGGCCTATTCACTGTGGCCATGTTCAAATCCATTTGCGAGTCCAAAGAGATGCCAAGGCTCTCGATTGCACACTCCTAGGTCCTGGTCACAGCTCACCTGCCGATGGCACCATTCGCTTTCATGTCACATCAGACATTACACAATGATCACAATGTAGGAGGACATAGGAGGACTGGATCTATGGATATCTATGGTGCGCATCATCCATATGAACAGAGTAGGTCTAGTGTTTTGTACGTGGCTGCATGTCTATACCTATATTCGTAAGTCCTGTAATTACACATTATGGAATTCCGGCCTGTTCGCCCTTTTCTATTCACATCATGTGAAAGGCTCCGGGGTAGGGGCACTTAGCTATCCGGCTTTCAGAAAACCCTTCTGACCTCTTCAAATTTAGAGCACCTGTACATTAAACGTAATCCGGGTGTTGTTTTATGCAGAAAATTCTCTAAATTCTCTATCAGCTGCAGGGCATCTCTACAGCGTTCAGAATGATAGCTCTGCTTCCATTGCAACGTCCGGTTTACGTCTTGGATGGGGCATGTCACTCGAGGTTGCTAGAGCGTTCTCGCGTGCTTGTAATGACAAACACCCAGAAAAAAAAAAAACGCGGAAGTAGTGCATCTCTTGATTTAGGGGTCCCACTCAATGGTTGGTTTTTTATATGGGGATTGGATGTAAGTGGAATCATTATACTGATTTTAACGATTTAACTGATATGTAAATATTTCCGTCACCCAAAACGATGCCGCATCAAACCTCTTGTTCTTTCAACTCCGGGCTCTTTGGAAAGAACTTGATGGTGGTGCCGAAGAAGGATGAACCCCGAGCTGCCCGCGGTGGCACTCCTGCGGGAGACACAGAGGTGAACTGGTGAAAGTCAAATGATTCGTTTTTACCGGCAAAGTAGTGATAATATGTGATAATCCACAATCAACCAAGGGCTGAAATGAGTTATTTGGGATTTCTTGGAAGAATATAATTATACAGATACAAGAACAAACTGCACTGGGCATTGTTGGATACATTATCTATAAATTTAACCAACAATGACCCAACAATCTCAGGATATGAACAGCTGGCGCCTTGGCCCCAGCTGAAATGGTCGATGCCAGCTCTACCGTCACATCCCACCCTCTCCTCCCAGAAAGGCAGATGCCCCGCGGCTTGAACGAAGACCCAGCGACGCACCGGCGTCATCCAGAAAGGCGGCGTGGGCAGAACGGCCCATGACTTCCCGCTGACCCGCTGAATCACCGTAGGTCATGTGGTCATGTCACCTATGGGAAGTCTTGTTGTTGATGGTTGATGCGGGGAATCCAGCAGCTATGATAGCTATGTGTAAACAGCTACCAGGGTGAACTGACCCGTGGCAACAGCATGGTTCCAGAGTTGACAGTCTCTGTGTCCGAGCTCCTTGACCAATGATCTTGACCGAGCTGTAGATCCAGAGTGATTGCACGCAAATGAAGTGATCATGAATCGGAAGAAAACTCATGCAATGGAACGATCCTTCATTTTCTGAACGGACGGCTGCACTGCCTTAGAGTCAGGAGAGCGATTCAAAGAAAGCAAACCTGAGAAGGGAGGAACGAAAGCCACGGGAGTGCGGAAGAGGTATGAGAGGAGGAGTGAGGATAGAGGAAGATACAGTAGAGTAGAGTAGATATGGAAGAGAAGGTGCAAGGGGAACACGAACAAGTCTCTCTTTTTCGCTGCAGCGGGCAAAACTGAAAGGCTTACTGTTTCAGACAACCATGTCCACACGCACTTATCCAATCTTTGCGCCAATAATGGTCCCGCATCGGAGCCCAACAGTTAAAGGTAGAAGAGTCAACATAAAATGGTGTGAAGTATTGTGAAGTAGTGTCCTCGTTCTGGATCTTGAGCTATGCTGCGCTCAGCCATCTGGCTCATCCTGCTCACCCTCCTTTCCCTTGCGCTTCCCTTGCACGTCTCCCCCAACCCACTTCTGCCTCAACCCTGGCCTCTAATTGAAACCTATCACTATACCGCCTCCCAAAATGCACCTCCAGGGACGGACCAGGGGGAATCGATACCCCACCGTCACCCAATTGCCGCCTAAAATGCTCAAAAAACACTGCTCCACTGAACCTAATTCCATGATTTTGGGTACCGTTGGCACGCTCTGCCCCCAGACCCCCTTAACTCACTTAGTTCGCAAAACAAACTTTGCCTAGCGCCTGGTTTTTGTAATAAAGAAAAGCAGCCACCTTTCCAAGCAATGCCTTTGCCCTCATCCTGTTCACCATCCTTTCCTTTGTGCTTTAAGCAGTTGTGGAGCTTGAGCTATGTGTTGCGCTCAACCATCTAGTACGCAAACCAGCCATTGAGTTCCAACCTTTCCACGCAATGCCTCTGCCCACATACCCCATCTAGGTTCAGCTCAGTGCTTTTCCAAGCAATACCACTGCCCTCCTCGCTCACTCTCCTTTCCTTTTCCTTCCGCTTGTCTTCCCGTACACTTCCTCATGTCCTTGCTTTCCTTCTTTGCAGCCTATTCCTCTTGCCCACTGTCTCGATGTTCAGCAAACCTATCAATCCCCTCCCCGCCCACCCTCTATCAATGCGGGCGACATTCCCTCCAGGGCACGGACCGACATTCCCTCCAGGGAACGGACCAGCAAACATCTGTTTCAGACAACCATGTCCACACGCGCTTATCCAATCCTTGCGCCCATAATGGTCCCACATCGGAGCCCGATAATTAGAGGTAGAAGAGTCAGCAATAAATGGTGTGAAGTAACGTCCTGGTTCTGGATCTTGAGCTATGTACTGCGCTCAGCCATCTGCCGTCATTCTATTCTGCTCTCTAGATTTCTATTCTGGTCTCTATATCGCCTCCCAAAATGCACCTCCAGGGACGAACCAGGGGGGAATCGAAGCCCCACCGTCACCCAATTGCCACCTGGTACATGCCCCTCAAAAATGCTCAAAAAACACGGCTCCACTGCAACTGAGACTGCTCTGCCTCCAGACCCCCTTAACTCACTTAGTTCGCAAAAAAAACTTCGCCTAGCCTAGCGGTTGGCTTTCGTAAAAGTCCACATACCGAATTGACAGCACTTCTGCGGTGTAGCGCCATGAGAACTCTAGGCTTCCAGCTCAATCTTGATGTCCAAAGCATGCCTCAACTACAGCATCACACAGCATCCCCATCAAATGACCCAATCACCTCCACTGATGCTGCTGTCATTGCCAGTCATTGTGAAGATGTTGCCTTCGCGCTACAACACTTGCAGAATGGATCTTGTTTCTCAGGTGTCTTCCCAGTCTCCATCCCTCGGCTTCCAACTTTGTGACCCCTGGAGGTGGCTGGATGTAGATATGGGTCTCATCCAAATTCCTGCCACCATCTGCGGCTGGGAATGGGCCCCAACTTCCGGCTGAAAATGGTGGATCAATGGTGGATGATTGGGGGAGATGCCCAAATGAGACCCGAGTTCTATGTCTTTCATTCGCCATTTTAAAGAGACACAACTAACCCAGCGCCACACGGCCAAGGCTCTGCTCCCATTCGTAAACGGTGCGTCCATCGAATACGAACCTCAGGGTGCTGCTCTTGCAGCTGCAGGTGCCAAACTGGAAACCTCTTCTGATTTGGGCTGAATCCAAAGTTGCGCAGAGCGATGTGTTGGCAATTGAGCCCGCATGGCATTGGATACCAAATCGATTAGAAATCTGGATCAAGGGTGGAAAAATGGACAGTTATTGTTGGGGATATTCCGCAACCAATAGAAATGAGATGAAATGGGATGCAACCAGCAATGGTGAGGAATCGACCTGAAAATCAAAAGTATTCCAAATATGCAGGTAGTTAAGAAAAGTGCCAATGGTTTGCCATCTTGTGCTACCGTGTCAATATGTCATGCTAACAGAACGTACTTGCCACAACTTCACGCCTTGGATTCGTGAATCAGTGAACCAGCCCATCCCTACCACGAAAAAAACCATTGCAATGACTTCAAGTAAAATGTCTTTGTCTAAAATAGGCTACCCAAAAACTCCCCATGGTAGAAAATAGTAGAAAGCTGAATTTTCTCCATTCGAAATGGCCATAAAGGGAATTCCCCATGTTTGGACACGCCCATTGTTGCGGGTTGATCTGCAGTGTCCAAGCCAGGAACCAGTGGAAAATCCAGGGGACCCCCACTTTTGTCTGCCACGAGCCTTTTCAGTCAGCTTGCGCACCTCTGGGGTTTCCTGTAACTTGAAAAACCCGCCATTCCAAATAAGGTTTGGTGCGAAGACGGTTTCAAGGTGTAACATATGGGCATAGTATGGTATAGTTTCATGTGTTGGCCATCTTCACTGTACATCACTTGTGGTGAGGACATTCACTGACGTTAAAGGAAAAGTGGGCAGGAGGTCCTCGAAAACAAAACTAGAAAGGCCACAACCAAACGTCTATGTATACAAGCAAGTCCCCAGCTACAGACATATCAGCTGTCACACTCTTCTTCTCAAGATCCAGTTCTGAAAAATACTAAAAATTACAGATTGTGTGGGTCCATTGGCACCGTTTTTCTGATCCATGCCCATATAAAAAATCATGTGCTGCTGCAAAACGACACGGGAAACAAGCAAATATACATGAACATGCCGCTGTCCTCCTGCATTGGGCGTCAAAGAAAATTTGTCGCGGAGTCAATGAAAACACCGAAAGCTTGTTTTTTGTTTGAACTCAGGCCGTGTTTAGAAGTTACACAACATCAACTCGAGTAAGATGCATGGAAGGGTCAAGACTTGGATGCTTTGAATTTGAACGCGAAACTGTCCAGGTGCCCGTGCAAATTTTCAAATGGTTCTTGAATGAATGCATCGGTTATGCTCTACCTACTTGGTTAGTCTCCTGCATGACATTGAACCAAAACCAGCCAAAACAAAATCGTCCTTCCTGTGCTTACAACTCTGTAATGCAGGCGTATGTTGCAATTTGCGCAGTTTCAAATCCTGCCAGAGATTGCTTCCGATAAGTCGGGCGGATATGGAATGATCTGAATGATGCATGCCATTTCCACAGCACAGAGCTGACAGTACTGGTGTCTCCAATAGCTGCGAGCCAATCTGCGCGCCATGTCCCTCGTCAGATCATGGAGTTCCCACTACGTCAAATCGCAGATGTTCCCAGATGTTCCCAAATGTTGCCAGTGTCTCAGAATGGACAACAAAAAACGCTGAAGAACTGTGTCCAAGAACTCAGTCCTGCAAACAACTGCCCACAGAAAACACCAGCAAGTGAAATAGTTACTATACGTTCCTATGGCTACACAAGAAAACATCATCACAAACGTCCGTGTCATGACTCGTGACTCATATCGTAGCACATCGTGGCACCCCGATGGCACCCGAGCCGAGCTTTCTTTGGCCGCGTGAGCTCGGTGGTGTCACATCGTCCCCCTCCTGGTGTTCAACGAAGACCACTACAGCGATACTATCATCACTGGAAAAACAGTTTGTCAGAACAAGACTCTGGAAATAGCATGAATCAAATAATCTATGAAATAATTTATGAACTATCATCGAAGGAAGTTTAGAAGTCAATCTTCCGACAATATGGACAGATGGAAAAGCAGAGGTTGGAAGAGGCAGAGAAGAGAAGAGAAGAGAAGAGAAGAGAAGAGAAGAGAAGAGAAGAGAGAAGATCAGAGAAGAGAAAGAGTCAGAAGAAAGAAGATGCAGGTGCGGGAAAAGGTAAAAAAAATCGCGAAACACTGTGGAAAAGGCTCCGGAGGGTCAAAAAGTAGGCTCGCTAAAACGGCGGGTGCGGAGCCATCTGGCCGGATGAGAGATGAAAACTTGCACGCTATTGTGGCGCGAAGCACATTTGGAAGTAAAAATGTACAAAACACCTCATGTGCGGACCACTTTTGGAAGTTGAGATATCAAAAAAGTGCACGCCGTTCTGGCGCGAAGCACATTTCCAAGTCAAAATGTGCAAAACACACCAACGTCCGAGCACTTTTGGAAGTTGACATGTTGAAAAAGTGCACGCCGTTGCGGCGCGAAGCACATTTCGAAGTCAAAATGTACAAAACACACCAGCTTCGGATCACCTTTAGAAGTTGAGATGCCGAAAAAGTGCACGCCGTTGTGGCGCGAAGCACATTTCGAAGTCAAAATGCGAAAAACACCACATGTTCGGACCACTTTTGGACGTTCAGATGTCGTTTCGCGTGGCAGGCGCGTGGGGATATTGCATCTTGCCAAAAGTGAGCACAACGTGAGGGTTTTGTAGCATGTCCAAAACGATGGCAGGCGTGGGACATTTGAAGAGGATCTGCAAAGATGCATTTTCCCTGGCAGGCGCAGTACAAGAGACATGTTCATCAGAGCTGTTAGGAGGTCCGGGCGCTGAATTCCTGAGGGGGGTTGCATTTTGGAGCATCAGATCTTCAGGTTTGCTGAGATGATTTTGCGTGACAGGTGCAGCACTTCGTATGACCCAGTATCACTTTTTCGTGGCAGGCGCAGTAGTTTAGACAGGTGGACTGGAAAAATCGTAAAACGCATTGGTACGAGGCCGTCAGCTCTCACTCAACGTTCCATTTTTGAAGGAATTCTCGCAGAATTGCTTCGTTTTTGATGTTGTCAAGTTAAAAAATTGAGGAAGTCTCGCATTGCTTCGTTTTTGACGTTGTCACGTTAAACATTGAGGAAATCTAGCAGAATTGCTGCGTTTTTGATGTTGTCAAGTCAAAACATTGAGGAAGTCTTGCCGGATAGCTTCGTTTTCAAGCTTGCAGATAGACAGATAGATCGATACATAGATAGACAGACAGACAGATACAGCTACAACTACAACTACAACTACGACTACATTACACATCTAGATTACACAACACAACATAACACTACATACCCTACAGCTACAACTACAACCACAACCACAACTACACCTACAACTACAACTACACTTCATTGCACTACACTACACTAGTTGCACTACACTACGCTACACTGCAACTGCGACTGCAACTATAATTACAACTGCAACTACACTACATTACATTACACTACACTACACTATACTGACTAATTATACTACACCTACAACTACAACCACACAACAACTACTACGACCACAACTACGCCTACAACTACAACTACAACTACAAACTACAACTACGTTACATTACACTACACACACCACACTGCCGTGCCACTACAGCTACAACTACAACAACATTGCTTGACGCTACACTACACTAGACTACACTGACACTACACTATACTACACTACAGTACACAACACGACAGTACACCACGCTACAGTACATTACACTACACTAATTAAACCACACCACAACCACAACTGCACTGCAACTACAACTACACTACACCAATTGCACTACACTGCAACTACAACCTCACTACACTACAACTACAACTACAACTGCGCTACACCACACTACATCCAGCAGTTGTGGGTGAGGTGACCACTGCAACCATTGCAACCACTCCAAAAAACACAACTCCAACCACCTTTCGGTCCATCAGTGGATTTGCTCTGCCATCCATGCATCACAACAACTCACCTCTCCCATAGTGTCCTATCCTTGAAACTTCCGCCACCGCCTTGAGCGGCACTACTGGTAAATTGCTATGACTCATACTATTTGTACGCACTAGGCGCCCGATATGTCGGAAACCCTGCAAAATCTCCTAGCCTATTACCTCTGGACCGTTAGTCCTTTGGCAACAACTCAGAGTACTGCTATGATCTTGTTACGAGGGAATGCATCATCATTCCTGGAAACGTTGAACACATGGATGTCTGAAAGTCTGCTACTTGAATTTCTTGCAGTAGCACGCACCAATTGCACCCAAGAACGTTCAATACATTTTTTTTTGCACACCACCTTTTCCAAAAATATGTTGGTTCCCAGTTCACTGTCCCTGCTGAAGTCCTGCGCAGCCAGCCAAACTGCAGATACCGAACCAAAAACATGGTCAAGGCCGCCAAGGCCCCATGTTTTCAGATCTCGTTTTGCGATTCCTCATACTGTGCAGATTCCATTCGACAAACAAACTGTCTGTTTGTTCAAGATGCAGTGTCCAAAGTTTTGTTTCAGAACTTGAAACCGATGTCACAAGTCCGCTAGTGGTTAGTCCCAGATACAGGGATGGATGTCCCAAACAGCACTTCTTGTTCCAGCCGTCGGAGTTGCAGCCACCCTGGAGCCAAGTCTTCTGCACCCGCGTCTGACAGCCGAAAGTTGCCCCAAATTCCTGGGAAGCTCGGCGCTGGCAGAGTAGTTTGAAGATGCTTGAGGGGAAGGAATGCCTTCGTGCCAGAGCACTTTTGAATTGTAACACATGCAGCAAATCTTTTCGAACTCATCAAGCACTCCTGTTCGATTCTAAAACCCGTAAAAACATGATGAATCCTAATCCAACATTCTGCCTACTTCTGTTTTCTTTCTCTGACATGTCAGTTCGACGCTGAACTGCCATAATGTCGGAATTTTGTCAGTGGATTTTAGATTTACACTTGTCCAATTGTGTGCTGGGTGAAGCTCATTGTTTGATATTTCAACATTTTGATATGAAATCAACTTTGATCTGCTATCTTGTCTCAGTTTACTCTCTTGTTGTTGCACTTTTAGCCTTTTTGAAAGCAGTCAATTGGCTTGTTGACTCTCTTATCACGGTATCAGATCGAAGTTATACAACCCGCCATGGAGTGTGGATACGTCTTTTCTTCAAATTAGAGTAGCTCGCTCTCCCAGTCAGTCTCTTCAGATGTACCAGATCGAAGTTGGTTTTGTTACTCCTTCATTCCTGATTTGTGGTAGTACCAGGTGGAGGTTGACCTGTTACTTGCTTTACTTTCAGCTTTTGAGACAGACATGTTTACAAGTTCTTAACAAAACCTTTTGAAGATCATCATCTGCAACCAGTTTCAATATGTTCCAAGCAATTCCGAATAATTCACATCTCAGCTTCAACAGGAGATCACGTGACGTCACGTGGCCCACTTCGACCATGGCGCTGGAAGCGATGGCGGTGCCAGTACCGAATCAGGGTGTCAGTTGAGGTCACGGTGGTCAACGCGTGTCCGTGTCGTGTGCGATGTCGACGTTGGGTCGACCAATCTGACGCACGGCTGTGCAACTCTGGAAACATATCAAACAGAGCTGGGCACAAAAGTCGCAGGTCGGAAGATGTCCGAAGCAGGTTTCAGGCTGTTCGAGCAAACTTAGTTGCTGGAAGAAAAGTGATGTAAGCGATGACCTGCTGGAAGCCAAAATGGTTCATTAGAGCTTCCGCACCATCAAGCAGCAATGCAAACCTTGGCTGCACAGAAAATGAATCAACTCACTGAGAATAGACAGTTCCACCTTCCTACAAATAAGAAAAATCAACACCGAGAATAGTAAAATCGGATAAGCAAAGCCCCAGAAACTCCTCACCAATCAATTCTTGCAGCTGAACTTGGCCAAGACTCTCACTTGCTCAGCAAGTGTGGGGCTTTGGCTGACACCTCATCAAGCATGTCTTCTTAGAGCAAGACACTAAAAGACTTCATGATTTGCAGCCGGACAAAGAACACGAGACAGGGCTTGGGCGAGCCTGCATCTATCAGTTGCAACGCATGGGTCGAAAACCCCAGCAACAGTGGAACAGCAGCCCATCACAGTCCGTGATGACCCACACACTGTGCAGAGTTGTTTGGAAATCCTTCATCGGGCCTCTTTGTACTATATCCATACCAACCTTCAGTGTTGGGCAGAACTTGCATAGAACTTTTGACCGCGGAGCTTGAGCGGGCTTAACCATGTTGAAAAACTTCTTGCAGCGCCTAATTCAAACTGAGTGCTTGTTTGACAAGTTCTTTCCTTTTTAGGGAAATGGCCCGCATTCCTAGACTCTTCAACATGATTGGAGATGATTGGAGTAGGTCTCTTCGCCACAAATGTATTTGTGTGACCCATTGGGGCCAGTGTTGGTCCGAAAATATGACTGTCTCGCCAAAGTGAACAAGTGCTTGACTCCCTGGCTTGCCACGCGTGTCTGCACACTAAGTGCTGGTCTGCACCACTGGCCGAAATTCCGCCAAGACTTTTGCCGGCACCGAAGATTGAAGGACCAAGTGGGATACAGCAGAAAAATCTGATACTGTTTATCTGCCCAACCTACAATCTTGACGAAATCCTCAGCCTGCTCAGCCCTTCCTCAGTCTTCCGGCCTGTATTGAAGGGAAGGTGCGAAGGGCCTATATGTGTTGAAAGCGAACACACGGAGATCGATCGACGTAGGGGGAAACCTGCCGCTGCCATCCATTGCCTGTATCTGGTAGGCTTCACGCATGTTCTCTTTTCATCTCTTTTTGCAGTCGCACCCATGCGCTTTCTGTCTCTCCACCCCCTACTCCTCACTCTATGCAGCGATTTCAATCTGCGCTCAAGATCCTTAAATTAACATTACATGCTCGCGAGAATGAGCATGTGTTTAAATGCGGTCGTTGCAGCATGTTTTTCGGTATTTTAACTGCTCCTTTGACCAGTAGCTCAGGGCATCGCACGATGATCAGTCCTGGAACTTCTGGCGGTTTGCTGTGTTGTCATCGCAAATAAGCTAGCCTTTTCATGATTCTTGCAGCGGCCAACGCGCCAAACATGGAAATGGTCCACCTAAGAGATCTAAAATGAATTTGGAAAACAGATCTGGCCAACTCGAGACCTGTCCGTTTTGGAAGCGCTTTTTTATGTGTGCCCTACTGTCCGGTGAAGATTCCTTGGCATATGTTGAATACCGAGCCAGTTTGGGAGTGCTGAGGGCACCTGATGTGGAGGCTCCAATGCGAATGGAGCCACAGGAATCCCCTTGTGAATTAAGTGAAAGTGTTGATGTGCGCAATGTTATAGTGATAAACCTGGAGACGTTGAGCCTCTTTTTGAAAATGCATCTATACAATCAGAGACGCCAGGGCATTTTCAAGCTGACAATCTCTATAGAATTGCTGTCACTGAGGTTGTTTATGAGCATCATTTTCTATAGAATAGCTGACACCAAGTCACTCTCGTAAAGCCTTTTTTAGGTTGGGGGGGTTAGCTGGCCTTCTATAAAATCAGATTCCTCAAGTCTCATTCATTGACAGCTGACCTGAATACTCCAGTTGCTCTTGCCTAGCTTATCTCATGCATTCCCAAATCTATAGAGCTCTCTTGCTCCAAGTTTTCAGTGTCAACCTGTTTTCAACATGAAATCTCTATAGAATCGCTGACACCAAGGTCCTCTATTGGGTACCCCTAGCTTAAAATTCCTTCTGCTAATTTGAAGATCAGCCTCCCACAGCAGTTCTCTGAGACGAGGCAGACCGAAGGTTCCAAAGGTTCAGGGATGTTGAGGGTGCCGTGTGGGAGACATCAGATCACAAGAATCCACTGTGGCAAAGGGTTTGCCATGCCTGTTACAAATACAGCATGATGGCAAAACTTCAGATACTGTCATGCAACGTGTGGGGTCTAGAAAGGCTCTCTGTCTCTATTTGGCATATACTTAGTATACTTGATGAAAGGAAGACATCCACAACATCCACATTCGTCACATTCCAATGTGTTTCTGGACGGCAAGGGCAAGTGGCTCAGACCTCCATTCTGGGCCTCCTACGCTGCACCGCAGCTTAGCTTGCCGCTGTGCTCACTGAATTCAATGCTCCTGGTTGCATTTGTATACTGAGGGACTCTCCAGACATTTTTGCGTCAATGCTCTGGAAATAATGTGATGCCCGACGCATCCCGAAACCACCACAATCGTGGGCTTGGTTTGGCACTTTTCTTGAATGCGTCAGTGTGCGAACGAGAATATGTTTGAATCCCTCGTGGCTGCTTCATACACCATGAGGACCAGGAGCACCAAAAGCACCATGAGCACCACCCACTCTACAAATCAGCTCGGCAAGTCGACCATTGTTCAGAGGCAAACCTTCACAAAGTGACAAACTGTGACTGTCGTCGTACCGTGAATCTTTGAACATGTTATAATTTGTTCAAATTGAAACCATGTTCAATGAGCAAATCACAGGCTCAGCTCGAAGGTGCCTCAACTAGCAGGGGCCACAATGCGGATTGCTCGGGTCACTTGGCAGGGGGAAGGGACAAAAGCTAGGAACGCTGGACATGGGCAGGCGCAAGTGGTCAAAATGGCGCCCCCTGGTTGAATCGAACCTACATCCATCCACTTCCAAGACGTGGGGGACAGCAGCCTGGGTGGTTAAGATTGCAAGCATGAATGTTAACTAGGTTCCAGCCACACAAGAGGGACTACAGCTTGAAACTAGGAAACCCTTCGCTTCCAGCCAGACAGAAACGTTCTATCTACATCCTCGCTCCTCAACCCGGCTCAGTTTCTCCATCTCAAGGGCACTGGTGACTCTGTTTCTACATTGGATTATGCTTACAGACTCATAGCCGTTGAGCCAACCAACATCAAGGTTGCTGGTTGTGCTTTCACCAAACAATTCAATGTCAGATCTGTGCTTCTCACCCTCTTGGACATCTCGATATCTCACCATCCTCTCTAGAAAATTTGCAAAGATGTCCTCCTTCCAAGGGGCAGCAAACACAGACTTTGAGCACCATGAGCACCACGAGCACCACTCACTCTACAGATCAGCCCGGCAAGTCGACCATCTATGCACTTTACGCCAGGCTGTTCAGAGGCAAACCTTTACAAAGGGACAAACTGTGGCTGTCGTACCGTGAATCTTTTGAACATGTTATAATTTGTTCAAATTGAAACCATGTTCAATGAGCAAATCACAGGCTCAGCTGGAAGGTGCCTCAACAAGCAGGGACCAATGCGGATTGCTCGGGTCACTTGGCAGGGGGAAGGCACGAAAGCTAGGAGCGTTGGACATGGACAGGCGCAAAGACTCACACACATGAAGAAGAAAACATGTGGACTGCACTGCAGTTTGGCTAGGGCATCACAGCGGTCAAGATGGCGCCCATGGATTGAATCAAACCGACATCCATCCACTTTCAAGACATGTGGGGGACAGTAGCCTGGGTTGTTAATATTGTAAATATCGATGTTAACTAGGTTCCAACCACCCACGTAAGACGGACTACAGCTAGTTGGAGTTATTTTTCGCGATTATGAAGCTAGGAAACCCATGGAAACCATACGCCATATATACGCTTTGCAGCCAAACCCTCTCAAACCTTTCGGGGTGTCTTCATCATTCATCAGAAATGCTTTAAAATCCGTGTCCATGCTCTAACGGGCAGCACAAAGAAATTTGGGCCACTGCTCTTGGCTGCTCAACCCGGCTCAGTTTCTCCATCTCAAGGGCACTGGTGACTCTGTTTCTACATTGGATGCACTATGCTCATGGACTCATAGCCATTGGTTGTGTTTTCACGAAACATTTCAGTGTCAGATCTGTGCATCTTCACCCTCTTGGACATCTCGATATCTCACCATCCTCTCTAGAAAACTTGCAAAGATGTTCACAGGCTCAGGTGGAAGGTGCCTCAACTAGCAGGGACCAATGCGGATTGCTCGGGTCACTTGGCAGGGGGAAGGGACAAAAGCTAGGAACGCTGGACATGGGCAGGCGCAAGTGGTCAAAATGGCGCCCCCTGGTTGAATCGAACCTACATCCATCCACTTCCAAGACGTGGGGGACAGCAGCCTGGGTGGTTAAGATTGCAAGCATGAATGTTAACTAGGTTCCAGCCACACAAGAGGGACTACAGCTTGAAACTAGGAAACCCTTCGCTTCCAGCCAGACAGAAACGTTCTATCTACATCCTCGCTCCGAGAAATTTGGGCCTCTGCTCTTGGCTGCTCAACCCGGCTCAGTTTCTCCATCTCAAGGGCACTGGTGACTCTGTTTCTACATTGGATTATGCTTACAGACTCATAGCCGTTGAGCCAACCAACATCAAGGTTGCTGGTTGTGCTTTCACCAAACATTTCAATGTCAGATCTGTGCTTCTCACCCTCTTGGACATCTCGATATCTCACCATCCTCTCTAGAAAATTTGCAAAGATGTCCTCCTTCCAAGGGGCAGCAAACACAGACTTTGAGCACCATGAGCACCACGAGCACCACTCACTCTACAGATCAGCCCGGCAAGTCGACCATCTATGCACTTTACGCCAGGCTGTTCAGAGGCAAACCTTTACAAAGGGACAAACTGTGGCTGTCGTACCGTGAATCTTTTGAACATGTTATAATTTGTTCAAATTGAAACCATGTTCAATGAGCAAATCACAGGCTCAGCTCGAAGGTGCCTCAACTAGCAGGGACCAATGCGGATTGCTCGGGTCACTTGGCAGGGGGAAGGGACAAAAGCTAGGAACGCTGGACATGGGCAGGCGCAAGTGGTCAAAATGGCGCCCCCTGGTTGAATCGAACCTACATCCATCCACTTCCAAGACGTGGGGGACAGCAGCCTGGGTGGTTAAGATTGCAAGCATGAATGTTAACTAGGTTCCAGCCACACAAGAGGGACTACAGCTTGAAACTAGGAAACCCTTCGCTTCCAGCCAGACAGAAACGTTCTATCTACATCCTCGCTCCGAGAAATTTGGGCCTCTGCTCTTGGCTGCTCAACCCGGCTCAGTTTCTCCATCTCAAGGGCACTGGTGACTCTGTTTCTACATTGGATTATGCTTACAGACTCATAGCCGTTGAGCCAACCAACATCAAGGTTGCTGGTTGTGCTTTCACCAAACATTTCAATGTCAGATCTGTGCTTCTCACCCTCTTGGACATCTCGATATCTCACCATCCTCTCTAGAAAATTTGCAAAGATGTCCTCCTTCCAAGGGGCAGCAAACACAGACTTTGAGCACCATGAGCACCACGAGCACCACTCACTCTACAGATCAGCTCGGCAAGTCGACCATCTATGCACTTTACGCCAGGCTGTTCAGAGGCAAACCTTTACAAAGGGACAAACTGTGGCTGTCGTACCGTGAATCTTTTGAACATGTTATAATTTGTTCAAATTGAAACCATGTTCAATGAGCAAATCACAGGCTCAGTTCGAAGGTGCCTCAACTAGCAGGGACCAATGCGGATTGCTCGGGTCACTTGGCAGGGGGAAGGGACAAAAGCTAGGAACGCTGGACATGGGCAGGCGCAAGTGGTCAAAATGGCGCCCCCTGGTTGAATCGAACCTACATCCATCCACTTCCAAGACGTGGGGGACAGCAGCCTGGGTGGTTAAGATTGCAAGCATGAATGTTAACTAGGTTCCAGCCACACAAGAGGGACTACAGCTTGAAACTAGGAAACCCTTCGCTTCCAGCCAGACAGAAACGTTCTATCTACATCCTCGCTCCGAGAAATTTGGGCCTCTGCTCTTGGCTGCTCAACCCGGCTCAGTTTCTCCATCTCAAGGGCACTGGTGACTCTGTTTCTACATTGGATTATGCTTACAGACTCATAGCCGTTGAGCCAACCAACATCAAGGTTGCTGGTTGTGCTTTCACCAAACATTTCAATGTCAGATCTGTGCGTCTCACCCTCTTGGACATCTCGATATCTCACCATCCTCTCTAGAAAACTTGCAAAGATGTCCTCCTTCCAAGGGGCAGCAAACACAGACTTTGAGCACCATGAGCACCACGAGCACCACTCACTCTACAGATCAGCTCGGCAAGTCGACCATCTATGCACTTTACGCCAGGCTGTTCAGAGGCAAACCTTTACAAAGGGACAAACTGTGGCTGTCGTACTGTGAATCTTTTGAACATGTTATAATTTGTTCAAATTGAAACCAGGTTCAATGAGCAAATCACACGCTCAGCTGGAAGGTGCCTCAACAAGCAGGGACCAATGCGGATTGCTCGGGTCACTTGGCAGGGGGAAGGCACGAAAGCTAGGAGCGTTGGACATGGACAGGCGCAAAGACTCACACACATGAAGAAGAAAACATGTGGACTGCACTGCAGTTTGGCTAGGGCATCACAGCGGTCAAGATGGCGCCCATGGATTGAATCAAACCGACATCCATCCACTTTCAAGACATGTGGGGGACAGTAGCCTGGGTTGTTAATATTGTAAATATCGATGTTAACTAGGTTCCAACCACCCACGTAAGAGGGACTACAGCTTGAAACTAGGAAACCTTTTGCTTCCAGCCAGACAGAAACGTTCTATCTACGTCCTTGCTCCGAGGAGCAACAAAAAGAAATGTGGGCCTCTGCTGTTGGCTGCTCAACCCGGCTCGGTTTCTCCATCTCAAGGGCACTGGTGACTCTGTTTCCACATTGGATGCACTATGCTCATGGACTCATAGCCGTTGAGCCAACCAACATCAAGGTTGCTGGTTGTGCTTTCACCAAACAATTCAATGTCAGATCTGTGCTTCTCACCCTCTTGGACATCTCGATATCTCACCATCCTCTCTAGAAAATTTGCAAAGATGTCCTCCTTCCAAGGGGCAGCAAACACAGACTTTGAGCACCATGAGCACCACGAGCTATGGTAACTCTCTCTACAGATCAGCTCGGCAAGTCGACCATCTATGCACTTTACGCCAGGCTGTTCAGAGGCAAACCTTTACAAAGGGACAAACTGTGGCTGTCGTACCGTGAATCTTTTGAACATGTTATAATTTGTTCAAATTGAAACCATGTTCAATGAGCAAATCACAGGCTCAGCTGGAAGGTGCCTCAACAAGCAGGGACCAATGCGGATTGCTCGGGTCACTTGGCAGGGGGAAGGCACGAAAGCTAGGAACGCTGGACATGGGCAGGCGCAAAGGGTCAAAATGGCGCCTCCTGGTTGAATCGAACCTACATCCATCCACTTCCAAGACATGTGGGGGACAGTAGCCTGGGTTGTTAATATTGTAAATATTGATGTTAACTCGGTTCCAGCCACACAAGAGGGACTACAGCGTGAAACTAGGAAACCTTTCGCTTCCAGCCAGACAGAACCGTTCTATCTACGTCCTTGCTCCGAGGAGCAACACAAAGAAATGTGGGCCTCTGCTGTTGGCTGCTCAACCCGGCTTTTCTCCATCTCAAGGGCACTGGTGACTCTGTTTCTACATTGGATGCACTATGCTTACAGACTCATAGCCGTTGAGCCAACCAACATCAAGGCTGCTAATTGTGCTTTCACCAAACATTTGAATGTCAGATCTGTGCGTCTCACCCTCTTGGACATCTCGATATCTCACCATTCTCTCAAGAAAACTTGCAAAGACGTCCCAATTCCAAGGGGCAGCAAGGAGGTGTTTGCCTCCCTTTGGTGTGCTCGATGCTGCTCTGTTTCTTTGTTTCAAGGAGATGACACTGTTTCTACCTTGGGTGCACTATGTTCAATGTTGGGCCAGCCAATTCGATGCTTCTGGCTTTGTTTGTATATCATGTGCACTGATGCTGGCGCTGTTAGGGAAGGGAACACATCCAGGCAGTTGGCGATCTAATTAGGTCTAGATCTATCAGCAATTCCACCCCTGGATGCACCGGCAAATCTGAATCTGCTTGGATTCTCAAAGACCCACTTAGAGTTGTCATTCATCCCAGAGATGATTCGATTAGTCTTTCGCCCTATGTCCACGTATGGCGAACGATTTGCACGTCAGAACCGCCGCTACGAGCATGCATCAGGGTTTTCCAATGACATTTCTTTTCAGTGACACAGTCTGCTTTGCGCAGTCTGCTGAATATCTGCTGAAGCTTCTTGCGTTTCTGGTCATTTTGAAGGACTAGTCAAATGATTAGTCGGCTTAGTCAAGCCAACGTTCTTTCTTGTGATCAACCAGGCAAATGATCAGCTTGAGTGGTCGACCGGCGCGCCCTCGTGTGCTATCAACAGACGGGATGTTATGGATCGAAATGAGCGATCCAAAAATGATCCAAAGTAGTTGTGTTACCACTTACCACCAAAGTTGCCGAAACGAAATCATACGTACTTACCGTACTTGTGTTGTGCCGCAGAAGTTGTGCCAATTGAACAACTTTCAAGCATGACTTCAACAGAATCGATCTCTGAAGCCGCAGTTGATGCGCCGAAGTGAGGATCCCAAGCCGCCAAGCAACTTAGCAAACATCACAAATACGATTTGGATTTCCTGTGACGGGCCATGGGACGGCGAGAGGTGGGCTTGGAAATGTTGGAACCCGCAAAAATATTGAGATGTGGAAAATGTTGCACCTATGGAAAAATTGAGGTCAAGAATCACCATGTTTCGGTGTTTTTTGCAAGAATGGGGTGTCAATGAATAGCCAGACTCATGGGATTGTCTGAAATTCTGGAGAATCAGGCTGGTGAAAGATGGAATGTTTGTTCAATTTTGGTAGTGTTCAGGTGTAAATGGAGACATACAATACCCCAGTAAAAAGCAGTGTAGGCAATTGATTGCTGCTTGGTGAATCCAGTACTGAACCGCTGAACAGAGCTTTTGCTGCCACCAGCTACGGGAAGCAACTTTGGTAGGGGGATCAAGTCAAGTTTTGGCCACAAGCCTTTGAAGCAGAAATAGGCTTGGAGCAGAATTGACACATGCCATGTTGGAAACTTTCATGGCGACAGGGTTGTGACAGCTTCATGTTTTTAAATATTGATTTCAAAATTTCCACAAATTTTGTAAGGCAAAAGGAGAAGGGCATAGACCAGGTCATCCTGACACTGCGTGAGCGCTCGGAACGAGCTAAGCTGAGCAAGTATTCACTCCGTGGCCGTGCTGGGCCTAACAATGCCTGTTGAGAACCTGGCAAACAATGCCTGTTTGAACCTGACAAACGTGGCTTCAAAATCTGTCTCAGCCATTTGGAACGATCAATCTGCGAAACCTGGCCGAAAATGAGGAAAACTTGTCACAGCCAAGGCAAGTACATTGGGACTTGTTCACATCTTGGGAAGTATCGATCTCAAGAGTCCTGCGGAAACCTTTCAAAGGTTGACGTGTCACAATTTCTGTGAAGTCCAGACCATCTGTTCTAGAATGGATCGAGTTGAATTATGTTGAATTCAAGTTGATGGAATATGGACCCAGTGCCTTGTTGGGACCTCTTCTGGAAAATTCAATACCGAGCTGAATCCATACACAACTGACAAACCTGCTGATACCTGGCGTGCTTCGGTTGGATCTGACAACCGTCCAATGCGCACACCAGATGTTCTGCGCATTGATGCTGGGGCTGTTAGGGAAGGGAACTGGCATTCAAAATGCGCTGAAGCATTCAGGGGTGGTGTTGTGTCAGGTTTTGTAGTATTAATTTGCTTTGTCTGACCCTGCACTACAAAGAGGCAGGACGAGACCCAAAATGAAATCACAAAATGCATCATCTCTAAGATGGGTCCTCACTACAAAAAGGGTTGGGTCCTGAACAGGGTTTCATATGATGACCTCAAGGCCTAATTTTTTTAGTGGGTGCATTTTGTAGTAAGGAATTTGCTCCACAAAATCGAGGGACGTCTAGCACTTACTTTTTACAACTGCATCCTGTACTTTCTGACTGGTCACGATCCGAGTCGACAACGTGGTCACTACAAAATGCAGTGCTAGACCCCCGCCTGCCCGTGATACAACTCCAAAAACATCCTTGCTACAAAATAGAAGGCTCCAACACCAAGATTCCTTACAAAATAGCCTGGCTGACAGTTTCGCAGTGGACCCAAGTCCAACCATTCTGTAGTGGAAATTGGAACCTGGATGCATTTATTAAGTGAAAGTGGAATTTAGGTCCATCCAAGAAAGAGATGAAAGAGTAGATGAAACATGTGCAAGCATCGAGCATTCCTCCTTCTCACCAGTTTGCCGAGTTGTCTTTTGCAACGTCATTCTACCAAACTCTTACCCTGGTTTCAGACCAAAACGGCTGAAAAATGTTGAAAGATGGTCTATAGGTTGTATGCGCGCACTCCTGTGGTATGCGATGACTGCCCTGAAGTGCGTTCTCACACGAGTATGTGCGTTGAAAATGTTGGGAGATGGTATGCACACACTCTTGTGGTATGCGATGATGCCCAAGTATGTGATCTCCCTGGGCAGCTGCGGTATGCGCAAATATTGTGGAATCCATTCGCACACCGGTATGCAGAGTACGATGTTGGCATGGTATACGTTAGTTTTTTGAATTTGGGCGATGACTGTGGTAGAGGGGGTCAAGGCAAGTTTTGGCTACGAGCCTCTAAAGCCGAAAAAGACTTGGAGCAGAATTCACATGCCATGTTGGGGACTTTCATGGCCACAGGTGTTGTGACGGCTTCATGTTTTAAAATATTGAATTCAAAATTTCCGCAAATTGGGTCGCAAAGGATACAGTAACACTGACAACTCCTCTTCTAACAAGGAAGTAACTTGCACCAACTTCATGACAAAAACTGGAAAAGGAGAAGGAGATAGACCAGGTCATCCTGACATTGACACCAGCACTATGGAACAGGACGCGTGAGCGCTCGGAACGAGCTAAGCTGAGCAAGTATTCACTCTGTGGCCGTGCTGGGCCTAACAATGTCTTTTTGGAACTTGACAAACGTGGCTTCAAAATCTGTCTCAGCCATTGGGAACGATCAATCTGCGAAACATGACGGAAAAACTGATCTAGAATGGATGCACTTGATGAAAAATGGACCCAGTGCCTTGTTGGGACCTCTTCTGGAAAATTCAATACCGAGCTGAATCCATACACAACTGACAAACCTGCTGATACCTGGCATGCTTTGGTTGGATCTGACAACCGTCCAATGTGCATACCAGATGTTCTGCGCATTGATGCTGGGGCTGTTAGGGAAGAGAACACATTCAGGCAGTTCCATCCCTGGCTGCACCTGCGCCAACGGCAAGTCTGCATCTGCTTGGATTCTCAGCAACACCATCACCTGGACCCCTGTGCGATCCTTTGGGTTCGAGAACGGACACAGCTTTTGCTGCCACCAGCAGCTACGGGAACCAACTGTGGCAGAGGGCGTCAAGGCAAGTTTTGGCCACAAGCCTTTGAAGCAGAAAAAGACGTGGAGCAGAATTCACATGCCATGTTGGGGACTTTCATGGCGACAGGGTTGTGACATGTTGTGACAGCTTCATGTTTTTAAATATTGAATTGAAAAAACCGGCGAATTGGGTCGCAAAGGATAAACTCTCGACAACTCCGCTTCTTCACGACAAAACCTGCCACTAGCTTTGAGGTCGATGTACTTCGAAGGGAAAGGGACATAGACCAGGTCATCCGGACATTGACACCAGCGCTATGGAACAGGACCCGTTAGCGCTCCGAACGAGCAAAGCTGAGTACGCTCTGTGGCCGTGCTGGGCCTAACAATGCCTCCTCGAAACCTGACATTCGTGGCTTCAAAATCTGTCTCGGCCATTGGGAACGATCAATCTGCGAAACATGACGGAAAAACTGATCTAGAATGGATGCACTTGATGAAAAATGGACCCAGTGCCTTGTTGGGACCTCTTCTGGAAAATTCAATACCGAGCTGAATCCATACACAACTGACAAACCTGCTGATACCTGGCATGCTTTGGTTGGATCTGACAACCGTCCAATGTGCATACCAGATGTTCTGCGCATTGATGCTGGGGCTGTTAGGGAAGAGAACACATTCAGGCAGTTCCATCCCTGGCTGCACCTGCGCCAACGGCAAGTCTGCATCTGCTTGGATTCTCAGCAACACCATCACCTGGACCCCTGTGCGATCCTTTGGGTTCGAGAACGGACACAGCTTTTGCTGCCACCAGCAGCTACGGGAACCAACTGTGGCAGAGGGCGTCAAGGCAAGTTTTGGCCACAAGCCTTTGAAGCAGAAAAAGACGTGGAGCAGAATTCACATGCCATGTTGGAAACTTTGATGGCGACAGGGTTGTGACAGCTTCATGTTTTTAAATATTGATTTCAAAATTTCCGCAAATTGGGCCGCAAAGGATACAGTCTCAACACTGACAACTCCTCCTCTAACAAGGAAGTAACTTGCACTGGCTTCATTACAAAAAATGCCAGTAGCTTTGAGGTTGATCTACTTTGAAGGGAAAAAGAGAAGGACATAGACCAGGTCATCCTGACATTGACACCAGCACTATGGAACAGGACGGGTGAGCGCTCGGAAAGAGCTAAGCTGAGCAATACGCTCTGTGCCCGTGCTGGGCCTAACAATGCCTGTTGAGAACCTGACAAACAATGCCTGTTTGAACCTGACAAACGTGGCTCCAAAATCAGTCTCAGCCATTTGGAACGATCAATCTGCGAAACCTGACCGAAAATGAGGAAAACTTATCACAGCCAAGGCAAGTACATTGGGACTTGTTCACATCTTGGCAAGTATCGATCTCAAGTGTCTTGCGGAAACCTTCAAAGGTTGACGTGTCAACCTAATTTCCGTGAAGTCCAGACCATCTGTTCTAAAACGGATTGATTTGAATTCCAGTTGATGGAATTTAGACCCAGTGCCTTGTTGGGACCTATTCTGGAAATTCAAGACAGCCAGCTGAATCCATAAATAACTAACAAACCTGCTGATACCTGACGTGCTTCGGTTGGATCTGACAACCGTCCAATGCGCACACCAGATGTTCTGCGCATTGATGCTGGGGCTGTTAGGGAAGGGAACACATTCAGGCAGTTGGCGATCTAGATCTGTCATAAAGTCCATCCCTGGCTGCACCTGCGCCAACGGCAAGTCTGCATCTGCTTGGATTCTCAGCAACACCATCACCTGGACCCCTGTGCGATCCTTTGGGTTCGAGAACGGACACAGCTTTTGCTGCCACCAGCAGCTACGGGAAGCAACTCTGGTAGAGGGCGTCCAGTCAAGTTTTGGCCACAAGCCTTTGAAGCAGAAAAAGACTTGGAGCAGAATTCACATGCCATGTTGGGGACTTTCATGGCGACAGGGTTGTGACATGTTGTGACAGCTTTCATGTTTTTAAATATTGAATTGAAAAAACCGGCCAATTGGGTCGCAAAGGATACAGTCTCAACACTGACAACTCCTCCTCTAACAAGGAAGTAACTTGCACTGGCTTCATTACAAAAAATGCCAGTAGCTTTGAGGTTGATCTACTTTGAAGGGAAAAAGAGAAGGACATAGACCAGGTCATCCTGACATTGACACCAGCACTATGGAACAGGACGGGTGAGCGCTCGGAACGGCCCGTGCTGGGCTGGGCCTAACAATGCCTGTTGAGAACCTGACAGACATCGATCAATCGGAGGAATTTGACCGAAAATGAAGTAAACTTATCACAAGCAAGGATAGTACATTTGAGCGGTGTTCAAAACCTCTGTTAAATATAAATATAAGCGGTGTTGAAAGCATTCCAGCTTAAGCGAAACTCTTGCGCCATACTTCTCCGGCCGTGGGTATATCTGGATTTGTTACGCATGGAAGGCTGGACATCTTAGGCGCCCTCAGGAAGTTGACGCTTGGCGTTCTTTCATTCGTCTGGAATCTCAAGGCAAATGGTTCTTTGAGACTAGGCTTGGTCTGTACCCCAGGGTTTGATTACCGCGTTCTGGCGGCCAACACAAATGACAGAGATGCTGAAAGCAAAGATTCCATGGTTCAAGTGAGGCAAACTCTGCCCAGCTTGAAATGTCACTGCCGCATCCAAATTTCAGGATAGAACAAACCAGGTGAACCAACAGGAACCAGTCGCCACGATCCAACAAGATAAATCCAGGTTGGGATGCCATGGCGGATGTGGCAGAAAATTGGGAGCACGAAAAGCTAGATGTTTACACTAAATCAATAAGATACGTAAGATCACATGAGATAATTAAAAAAAAACTCTCGAGTTCCAACAACCCAAACTGGGGATGTATAAAATCGAACAGCGGATCAATGAAATTTATATATTTGGTTATGGCTCAAAACTGTGGTATCATGTTTAGTAATATACCATCCATCGTCTGGTGTTTATAATTTTGAGCAATACCCATTTCTAGAAAAACTACAAAATTTGTAGTGTTCGAAACTGATGGCGGATAAAGATTGATTTCAGACCTCAGTTCTTGGGGGTTCATAGTCTGGGCCAAACAGCTGTGGAATCCAATGTCGGTTGGGTCGTCGACCCACCTTTTCTTCGATGTCGGTTTACTTTGCTCGAGGTAAGCTACCTAACTGCATAGCATTGCATAAAATTTAAGATGTCAAGGCGCTCTTGTTTCACATCCCTTGACCCCATAACAGTTTCCAGTTTTTTTCTTGGCAGATTAAACCTGGCTATACAGGCTGTAGGCTCGGCCTCTGCAGTTATTTTTCCTCATTGTTTTAGTCTCACTTCTCCAACAATTTCAACCTTTACTGACTTGACAAATTACTTTACTGGGTTCTTTTGACGCCTTGGTTACTGGATTTGCTGGGCACTTTCAGCATCACTGCTTCGTTGGCTCCCAGAATTTCCAAACAAAACTCCTATCGCCTTTGCAGCGCGCGGGAAAAACATCGGCCAAAGCTCACATGCCACGCTGCCTGGGAAAGTTGGGTGAATGCTTCAGTGAAGGTTGGCAAAATGACCCCCTTAAGCCTTTTCATGCAGAAATTGTCGAGTGTACTGAAAGACCAAAGACATCAAATGTCAAATACTAGAGGTGCACATGGCAAAAGAAGATGATTTGATGAGAAGCTGCCTAAATATGTGCGTGTGTGTGTGTGTGTGAGTCTAGGAATGCTTTCAACATACGGAAACAAGTGTTGTATATTGACAACAAGAGAGATGTGTCCTACGAAATAAAGACACAGAACCCTGGGAATTAATTACGTTATGAAAACCAACATGTAAAAGGGGGCAATGGGAATCGGATGTCCTGTGTCCGAGTTCAGGGTTGTTACATGTTGAAAGTTGAAACACCTCACAGCCATTGGGAACCGCTGAGGTAGGACTGTGCTGACTGTGGTTGTTGTAGCCAGGACGAACCAACGGAAATCTTAGGGAACCACCACTTTTGTCTGCCCCGAGCCTTTTCAACTCAGTTTGCGCCTCTGGCGTTTCCTGCGCAGCAAATGAAGTAATTACCGACCAAGTTTGCAAACTGGAAACCCACCATTCCAAATGAAGTTTGGTGCGAAAATTACAGATTGTGTGGGTCCATTGGCACATTTTTCTGACCCACGCCCGTATAAAGAAAAAAAACTTGTGTTTCTGCAAAACAAGACGAGAAACAAGCAAATATACATGAACATGACGCTGTCCTCCTGCATCGGGCGTCAAAGAAAATTTTGTCGCGAAGTCAATGAAAACGCCGAAAATTTGTTTTTTTGTTTGAACTCAGGTCATGTTTAGAAGTTACACAACAGCAACTCGAGTAAGATGCATGGAAGGATCAAGACTTGGATGCTTTGAATTTGAACGCGAAACTGTCCAGGTGTCTGTCGGTTGTGTTCTACCTACTTGGTTGGCCTCCTGCTTGACATTGAACCAAAACCGGCCAAAACAAAGTAAACCCACGGAAAGCACTGCAATACAGGTCTATGATGGTCTATGTTTAAGAGGATATTTCAACATGATCTTGTAATTGACACAACTTCAGATATCACTTCCAAAACTATTTTTTGCCTTGCGCACTTAGTTCCGTTCTCCATTCCAGGTTCTCAGAATACGAAGTCCAACATGTTCATGGTGCACAACATGCGGCATTTGCAAGTATGTATCGGCGATGTTCTGAGCTTAGCTACCGAATTTTACTTGTGCGGAAGATCATGATGATCCAACCATTCCTCTGATGGGTAAAGGAGCAAAGTTTGGCGAAAGGTATTTCTGCAATTTGCCTCTGTCATGCTGTCATGTCCTTTCTGTTTGGAACTCGCTCTCACTCACTCGAGAGTTCTGCGCAAAACACACGTAGAGTGGAAACATATGCTAAAAGTCTCCAATAAAAACGGAACATGAACATAAGCTCTGAACATCAGCTCTGATCAAATGATGACTGCTAAATCAAACATTCACAACTTTACATTGAGTCTGAAGTGGGTGGACCTGGGGTAAGCGCAGAATGATGGCAGGCAAGCAAGCAGTCACCATGCCCCGTCCATGGAACAAACTCATTGAAAACTTGCATCAGTGGACGGCCTCTCTTACCAGTTTGTACTGTTTCAAAAAGACGTGGCCACGAATTGGCGCTTGCAATGTCTTTTAAAGGTGCCTGCAAATTCAAGAAAAAATTGGGGAAATCTGATCCTATGGATGCTTCAACCATCTCAGGCTGTGTGGGTTTGGCGTGTGCTGTCAACACCATCCTCCAAGGTTATATCAAGTTTGTCACGAAATCACATTTTGGTGGACCTCCACCCAGTTCAGGGCTACTCCCCACACCCCAGATACAAGGGGAAAAACTTGGTAGGCAAAGTTGTAAAATTACCTATGGTTACCCCTTTTGGATCCTTTTGGGCTATCAAGCAATCGGTAATTTTACAATTTTGGATAATTTTAACCCATTAAATTGTGAATTGGCAACGGTATCGTGCAGTCCAACAAAGCTTGTTTTGCTACTGGCGATAGCGGTATAGCTCAAGGGCCCTATTAGCCGAAACGGCAACAGACAAAGTATGTGACAACCTGGCCTTTACATGGAATGTCAAAATACCACAAATTGACACTCAACCTGTTCTTCAGGTGTCACATGGGAATATATACAGGTATGTCTGTACAAGGGCATTGCGGAGAAAACACGCAGTGGTGATTCTACTGCTTCTGTGCTTTGTACATGCATTCTGCCAACACTCGAATTATGAAATCTGGTTTCATACTCTTTGTAAGGCAGTCGCTGATCATGGTGTGTGTTGCTATCCATGACAGTTTGTCTCCTCCATTTGGATAGATGTCCCATGTTTTCGGTCACCATTCCAGTAGGATTCGTGAATACTTTGTAATTCGATGCCAAGCCTTTTGTCGCTCACCTTCGCCAGGATCTCGGAAGCCAAGTGGTCTGACAATGAGCGGCAATCTGTGAGGGCTAAGTGCGGTACGCAGCTCCTTGCATCAGTCTCCCATGTCCGCATGGATTTGATCTGGCCTTTGAGTTCTGCAAGACACCTCTGAGCTTGTCCCCTGCTTCGAGACCATGCTGCAGTGAATACGTCTCAGCCTGGAGCGTGCTTCGACACGTCGGATCGTGGTAGAACTGTAAGACAGAGGCATTACTCTGTACGTGTTGCAGCTACCGCTCTTGATCTCTGTGAGGTCTCCAAGAAAGTGACAACGCCCCTGTTGGGAACGGTAGTTCTGTTCATTGGAGAACGAAGCATCAGTAATTGTGATCGGACCTACCTCATCCCATTTGAGATGTCCGCTTGGAAAGCGAAGCCTTACCTGATCACCTTTGTGAGCAAGTTGTACGACTGCATTTGCGTCACACAAAGTGCTGACTGCGGCATTTTTGATTGAAGATTGTAGGCGGCTAACTCGGTACGCCTTATTCCTCCATAAACCAGGTCCAAGTTCAAACTAAACAGATCCAGGTGGTGGAAGTTTCCAAGCACACACAAACAACAAAATACGCTCCACGAGATTCCACGTTCTCCTTTGTCATGCTTCGTTGAACATCCCCAAAATTGGGACTGATGAAAAATTTCGATCCGTTTCTTAAAAAAATCAGACATGAATGCAAACGAAAGGTCAGGCAGCTGTGATTCGAGGCGCCCCTTTTTTTTATCTTCCAGGTTTGCACTGTCGGGGAAAGTTTCGAAATGCTGGCCGTGATTCCAGCTTCAAATGAGTGGTGCCGGATAGGTTCATGCTGCCTATCCATGTTTGAACTTTGACTCAGTAAGTCATGTTTCACCAAAGTCAGGGCACCCGTTGATTCCCCATTCAGGGTGGGAGTGTAACGGGGTGGGTGCTCGAAAATTCCCTTTATAAAAAAGGGGGTCCCTCCCTCTCACCACTTGATGGGAAATGCAACAGTAGAAACATCAATAACAACGTGACCACCACTGATGTGTGTTTCAGTGTTGATTGTTTGTTTCGAAAAAAAACACGGTCAGAGTTATTTGTTGTTAAAGGTGATTGTAACAACAACTTTTCAGTGGTTGTTTGCAGAAGGATTCTTTCACCACCAAGACGGTTTAAAGTCAAGGACCTTATTTGTGATACCTCACAATTTTTTCTGAGGAATAATGCTTTCATCTTTTCTCAAAAGAGTGACACCTTATTCCCCCATAAACCAGGTCCAAGTTCAAACTAAACAGATCCAGGTGGTGGAAGTTTCCAAACACACACAAACAACAAAATACGCTCCACGAGATTCCACGTTCTCCTTTGTCATGCTTCGTTGAACATCCCCAAAATTGGGACTGATGAAAAATTTCGATCCGTTTCTTAAAAAAATCAGACATGAATGCAAACGAAAGGTCAGGCAGCTGTGATTCGAGGCGCCCCTTTTTTTATCTTCCAGGTTTGCACTGTCGGGGAAAGTTTCGAAATGCTGGCCGTGATTCCAGCTTCAAATGAGTGGTGCCGGACAGGTTCATGCTGCCTATCCATGTTTGAACTTTGACTCAGTAAGTCATGTTTCACCAAAGTCAGGGCACCCGTTGATTCCCCATTGCGACAAGTGCTCTGGCAGGACAAGTTCAAACCTTTCAGCATCACGTAGCCAGATCGGAGAGAAATCTAACCGGGATGGTTGATCTGCTGGGTTGCTGTGGCTGGCAACTCTTGCAAACCACGGAGAAAAACGACATTTGTATTCAAAGTTTACATAATCTGTGACCAGAGTGGTACCCAGGGAGGTCGAAGCACTTGCACGAATGAAGGCTGATCTCGCTGCATCGTTGTCCAAATAATGGACTACCAATTTTCCCATGATAAATTTCGACCACGCTCTGATCGCAACAACCACCGGAAATATTTCAAGTTCATATATTGGGTGTCTTGACTCCGCAAGAAAATCGTTCAGCAAGGGTCCAGACATGTAAGCTCCGAAATATGAAACCACTTTGCCAGATGGGTGTACCAAAATGCCACCGATGCTTGCAGGTTGTTCGTTCGTTGGTTCGAAAGCCCCGTCAGTAAAAATTATCCAAGTCTCGTTCAAGTCTCTATTGATGGACACCGTGGTACTTTTTCATCAAGTGGTTCTTCAAGTCAATCAGCGCCCCCCTGAGTTTATTCTCCAAAGCAATTCTCGGGAAAGGCTTTCTCGAAAACCAAGACAATGTCCTGGTGGCTGCATTCAATTTTCGTCCAAAAATGAACGTGCGAAACCAGACAATTCTGCCATGCAATTGCTCCAGCGCCTTCGTGCTGACTTGCTCATGGGACAAAATCTCCTCCAAGGTGTCAAGCAGTTCGGAAGACCTTTTCCTTGGCGTTTTCGGCGTCCACAATCAATCCCAGTGTCTTGAACTTCTCCGAAAAGGGAGGAGCTTTTGATCCTTCCGATGCGAAGTTAATTCCCAAAAGCTTGAACAATGCTTCTGCATAGAATGTTGTATCCGCCTCCAGTCCCTTGGGCGACAACGCAGTATAATCATCGAAAAATACCGACCATGGAATGGACAAGCCCTTGGTGCCCACATAGGCTATAGCAGCCGATATCCTGAGAAAAGCCGCCACGCTGCCAGTTGCTCCGAAAGGTAGCGCTAGGACTTTGAAGTAGCCTATTCCGCCCCCAGGCCTCTTAACTGCTATTCTCAGTCGTTCAGCATGTGCTGCATCCACTCCAAATTGTTTGTAGGCTGACTTCAAGTCAAACGTCCTTCCCAGAAGACCCGTGGCCCTGGCTCCAAATCCGTCTGTATCCATCAAAACGGAAATGCCAGCCACAATCTCATCAATTGAATCAACTCGTAATTTTTCTGTCATCCCAAAGGCCGAATTGACACCACAAATGGAAAAGTCATCGATTAGACGCGTTTTGTCTTTCTGCTGAATGGGGAACCGCTTGGCGATGAAATGTCGCTCCAAATCCGGAAAAGGCTCTTCAGCAAGCCAACCCTGTTCGACTTCCTGCATCGTCTCTTGCCATGCAACCTCGTCGACGTCTTGCCACTCAGCCGATTCCAGCGAGGCAACAACCGCCATGTTCAAACCTCTGGCCATTCCTGTGAGTTGCTGGAGGGAGACTGTTGGCGACTTCACTTGCTTTTGGAATACTGTCGATTGTTCTGCCCAGCCAGTCAGCGGAAAACCTTGGCAAATCTCATCAACAATCTTGTAATCCGGATACTCGAGGTCTACCAGTATCTCTTTCCACAATAAGAGTTTTTTGTTGGCTAACAGGCGTCGAAGGTGATCAGGAAGATTGTCGTGCAATTTTCTTTCATCAGCTCTGAGTTTTACTGCCCTTTTCATCCATTTTTTCAGGAATGAGGCCCGCTTGGATCTGATCTTAAAAGGGTCGCCCAGAAAAACTTCCTGGAGTGTGGACTTCATCAGGTCCGACACTCTCGCCAATGCATGTCTTGGATGTCCAGCTTCCGTTGCCTCCTTCATGAATGTTTCTGGACATCTCGGTACGCCCAATTTGATGAGTTCGAAGTGCGCACCCTCTTCGATATGCTCTGTCCAAGAGATTTTGTTTATCCAGTCGTCCCGCATGTAGCCCCACTTCAGTTGACGATGGACCACTTTGGTACCTTTGGGAAAATCCTTCAACATTTTATCCAGATTTTGGAATCCTAAAGGCACTGCTGCTTGAATTGTGCCGCCGTATTCTCCAAGAATCTGTTTGAGTTTGTTGCCTCGGCTTTGTGCTGCAAACAAATTCCGCTTCCCGGTGCCGAGATCTAGGGACAGTTGTTCCTGGAGGGTCTCGCAAGGAGATACTTCACGAGCTTTGGCTTCATCAAGGCACAACGAAGCCATGCGTTGACACAGCACATAAGGATAAGCTGCTTCAGCTGCTGTGGGAAAAAACAACTTCCCATCGACCCAACGTGGTTTCCAAGATTTATGTTGGTGTGATTGGTCACATAAAAGACCCAAGCTCGCCAAAAAGTTTTCCTCAGGTTTCCGCGGATTGTGCGACCAGAATTTTGATTTCTTGTCTCTTGTTCCGCCATGCATGCAGTGTTGTAATATTGTAAAATGTCCCGGGTACCTGTCAAAAAGTCTGACCATGAAGCTTGTCAACCAAAATAAACTGTTGAGTGGGTTTTCAACTGATACGGCAATTCCAAAACCGATGAGTATCAACAGAAGCTCCACCATCGCCTCGTAAGACTTGTTTGCTTCTTTGACCCTTTCTTCTTCCCTTTCAGACAATCCTTGCAAACCATCAGGGTAAGATTCACTCCGCAAAGGTCTGGGCGGGTTGGCAACTCCTTGGACTCGCCTTTCCCTGGCTTTCGATGCAGTGCCGCAGCTGGGGGCAAAATGCGCCCAGCATATGTTGTCACGCTCTGTCTCAGCAAACTTGCAAACTGTCTGAAAATCATGTGGCTTTGTCAAATCAAACGCTGCAACTGGAAAATTCTCAGCTCTCTTAGGGTCCTTGTCAATGGCCAGGACTCTGAGGCCAAGTTCTTTGCACGCTTTACTGAATCTACAAGAACCTGCAAAAACTTCTAGAACCAAGCCCGAGCCTTTTCTCGGAACACCGTCCCAGTCAAACTGCTCATCGGGAGATCCACTGTTAGCATTCGCTGAATTCGGAAAAACTTCACAAGCATCACTTGAAGAGGAAAAGAACTGTTCACATGCAACTTCACACTCTCCAGGTCGAGGGTGCTGCTTGCCTGCATCAACTTCGTGATTGGCGGCAACATGACCTGGAGTAACCTCCTGTCAACTTGTTTTGCATCTGGCTGCACCATGTCCTGTCTTCAAACATTTCATGCAATCATTTCCAAACCGGCAACGCCCAGCTTTGACAGGATTGTTACAACCTTTGCCCATGTTGAAGTGCCAGCATAACGGTTTGCCAGCTTCTGTTCGTTTGTGCAGCCCCGCAAGTTCTTCAGGCATCTGAGGTGCCGGCTTTTCGCCTGGCTTGATTCTTTTGGAGGGCTTTCGAGGACCTGGGTTTGGTTTCCCGGCATCATTCTCCAGGGGTCTCTTCGGCGGCGCGGAGGTCAACTTCGGCATCGCTATCAGATGGACGTTGATGCGTGGGTCATGCATCAGCTTCTCAAAGATCTCATCCAATGGTGGCCTCGCTCCAAGCACCGCTGTCAACGAACCCTTGAACTCTGACGCCAAAATTGAAAACATTTCACGGTCTGCTTTCATAACCTGCGTGATCGTGATGGCATTGAAGCTTGTAGGCGCATCTGAAACGAGTGTTGACATCAATTTGTCAAGCCATTTCTGACACACCGTCCATGACAACAAGCCCACCAGGTCAAACGCCAAATGCCTTCTTTGCAGAGCAAATACAATTTGAGTTCTGTGCTGGTGTCTAAGTCCTGTAAATCAGACACCACAGTTTGCTTGAGCGCTCCCTGTTCCAGCGTGATCATGGTTTTTGATTTGCTTTTGGATTCTGTTTGCACCTCATTTTCCCTGGAGTGACACTTGCTGGGATGCACGTACACAATGTTGCCACTTTCAACAATGTTGTACACAGTGTCAATGAGTGAGTGCGACGGCTGCTGCTCAGGTGTGTGAGGAAGGCCTGGCAATTTCTTTCTTTGCGCATCAAGTCGACTCTGCTTCTCCACAAAAGGTAACTTCCGAATGGGTTGTGATGCGTCCGCACATTCTGATTGCGTTTTCATCTCTGCCATGAGTAAGGTGCATGACTCAAAGTGCAATCTGCGGAGAACTGCAGTTGTGCCAAGCGTCGACTGAGTTTCGAACACTGAATCGGCCAACTGAGTGAGTTCCGTCTCCCCGACTTGGTTTTGTGGGCTCCCCAACGAAAAAGCGAGAGTGGAAAAACTGCCAATGTTTTGTCCCTTCAGCTTCTCAAAAAGACCTTCTTGCAGCTCGTCGCACCTCTTCTGGAAGGCGCATTCAGAATCTATGAGTGACATGGCTGGATCGAGTTCCTACAAACAGCGGAAAATTGTTTGTGACGTGACTAAAGTCATGGCATCGAAACATCATGCTGATTGGCACAGAGTGTTCCCTTTGGGGAGTAATAACAAAACGTTTGTGTTTTATTTTGACTGGAGCACAAAGTCCGTCGTTTCAGCTGCCTGGACTGTAAGTCTCAGTAGGATACTGCATCATGTTTGCAGGCGTTTCTGGATAGGTGTCGTGCTTCCCATCCCTTCCGCTTGGATTTCTCCTTGGATATCAAGAGATTACATGTTGATCTCAATCACTAAAAGTGTCAACAACGAACCACCATGTTTGGTTGCTGTTATTTAGATCGACACAACTGATTCGGGAAGATTGCTGTTTGGAGGCTGCTTGATACCTTTTTGCCCTAATGCAATCTGGATCCCAAAGGTGTGTTTGCTGCCCGCCAACAGTGGCTGCAACAGGGTGTGTCCCACCTCAATGAAGCAGGCGGCTTTTAAAGGCTTCCATTGGCCATCTGAACTTTCCTTCCACACATCAAGTATCTGGTGTGCTCCTCCTGAATTAAGTGAAGCGTTCTTGATTTTGGGTGTTGCAACAAGCTTGTGCCCTCTGGAGGTCTCGGAGCGCTGACCATTCTGGCTGCATGGGTGCCCGCGACATGTTCCTCTTCTGAGTCTGAAGAGGTGTCGCTTCCCGAGCCCGGTTCAGCTCCTGCTTCCTCATCCAAGGCGACTTGATTGTCACTGACAAGCTCAAAACCAGCGTCGTCCTCTATGACAACTTCTTCCTGCTTCACCTCGGTGATCATCATTCCAGATCTCGACGCATTGGGGTCAAAATGACCGCTTCTGATCTTCTGTAGCATATCATCCAGTACAACGGCGCGGCCAAGGCATCTCTGGAGTAAGTCAGAACCGATTTCATACGGCCTGTGTGGCCTCCCAATATCTCCCTGTCAGGTATGGAAGCCCCATACTTTGCCAGGAAGCTCAACAACGTTGCTTTGCAGGAATGGCTCGTGATTTTTGCTTCATCATGCAATAAGCCGTGTCGGTCTAAAATCATTCTGACCCATTTCCCAAGCTCGGAGGTGCTAAGAGGTCTGACGGTGGGATCACCCTCCCCATTCGGAGCAGGCATCAGGGGGTAGCCCTCACTCAAAGCTGCGTGGAGCTCCTGTCTGAGGCCCCACCATGTTGCGACCCAATTTCCTTGCACCACACCCGATGCAGGACCAACTGCCGCCATGGCTCCACCACGCCAAGCATTGGCCTTCTTGGTCTTGAACTCTTTGATCTTGAGCTCCACAAAGATCGGCACCAGCTAGTTCGGGTCCAGCACTATCTCGTCAGTGTGTTGCATGTCCATCCATCTAGACCTGGTATAACCAGCCATCAAAGTTGATCCACTCACCAATCTGTCCCAGAAGAGGGCCTGATCATCGTGGAGAACCTGGTGCAAGCAACTCAGCTGAGACACGGTGAGCGGGTCAGACTGTCTGACGACTGTTTCGCCTGACCGCCTTGAGGCTCCCAGGCATCTTCTGGACAAAAGCTTTTGGCTTAGGCCTTCTATGCCAAAAACAAACTCCGTGAACCTGATCGACTCCACAAGTGACCTGAGCCGGCTGAGTGGAAAACCAGCCGTCCTCATCTCACAAAAATAGTTGTATAAAAATGCTTCATCACCTGGAACTGCAACCCTAGCGACCCTGAGTTTTTCAATGTACCTGAGCATCGCATTTGCTCGCTTTGTCAATGTTGCAGGTGCTTTGCCAGCCAGGATGTCTCTCAGCATGCGGAGTTGTTCAGGAAGCCCGGCAACCAAATACAGCTGCTTCACAGTCTCATGAATGTCAGGAAATTGTGAGATGATGTCAAACCACCTTTTCAAAGCAACGTCCATCTTTGCCTCTTGGTCTTCCTTCCAAGAGACTGCGTCTGTATTGGACACCACTTGCCTCCAATGCTCTGCAACTCGATTCCTTTTGAGAAATTTCACTGGCCTGTCAGGTAAATCCAGTGGTTGAACTGCAGGTGGAATCAATCGTTTCCATTGGTTAATCGGCCGCTCTGGAAAACCAAACTGTTTGTTGCCAAAAATGCTGCTCCAAATTCCTCTTTCCCAAGGCATTCTGAAGTCGTTGCTGGGTTCCAGGCTGCGCCAAGATCTCTCCAGTATGTCTGGAGTCAAAAATTCGACTGCAAGTTCCTCCAAGTCATGCTCTGAATCACCCGGCAATACCCCATAGAAACTTTGTGATGTAGAAGACCCCATATCACGTATTTTGATGAAAATAACACTCGTGGTGAGGCTGTCGACGTGGGTTCAAAACTGAAGGATTTGCAGGTCCGACCAGGCGTCTCTGCAGCTCTGCGCTAACCAATTGAAGCAACGAAAGTAAATCACTGAGGCTAAGTGCAAATAAATCTCGATCTGAAATCATATGCCAGTTGTTTCGACGTTCAATTCCCAGAAAATCCACACGAATGTTGCAATGATGCCCAGGAAAAAACTGATAAGCAACTGACAGCAAGACCAAGATGAAGGTTGCGACTTAAACTCCTCTAGTGCTGAGCGCCCTTTGTCACACACAGTGGCGGCGCGGAAGCGAGCTACCATGCACAGTGCTCGAAAATTCCCTTTATAAAAAAGGGGGTCCCTCCCTCCCACCACTTGATGGGAAATGCAACAGTAGAAACATCAATAACAACCTGACCACCACTGATGTGCGTTTCAGTGTTGATTGTTTGTTTCGAAAACAAACACGGTCAGAGTTATTTGTTGTTAAAGGTGATTGTAACAACAACTTTTCAGTGGTTGTTTGCAGAAGGATTCTTTCACCACCAAGACGGTTTAAAGTCAAGGACCTTATTTGTGATACCTCACAAATTTTTCTGAGGAATAATGCTTTCATCTTTTTTCAAAAGAGTGACACCAAATCTGGTCTTGTCTGGCGAGCAACCCAAGCTAGTGACCCGGTCACCGACCTAAGTCGTGTGATGTCATCACCTGAAATCTTCTCACTGCCTGGACGGCCAGCGTCAATTGGAATTGGCTTGATCTTCCTGGTGTTATCGACGGTGTCGACGAAAATATCTCCGTCACCTGAACGCGAAAACTGCTTTCCGCAATACCTGAACTCGTTCACCTCGGTGCTGCCGATGTTGAATTTATTCAGAAAACGCTCGATGACTTCCTTACCCTCGGGCAAGTAACAGTACAAAAGATCGTCAACATGTGTGCACATCAGCGCGCACGTATCACCATCGCTCCCTGGAAGGAAATAAAGACCTGGGAAAAACTGTGATGCTTTCATGCCTTCTTTCTTGGCATCTCCGTCCAATCGCAGCCAAAATCCGCGACCTGAGTCTGTGAGTCCATAGATTGGTACCCTTACGAGGTAAACAATTCCCTCGTCAACTCCTGGGATGCCACCCCGGGGTTGTCTCATCAGGAGCACCCGGTCCAAAGGTCGTCCTTGGAAATATGCTGATGTCACATCAGCCGAATGCAAGTCGAGCTCATGTGCTGCACACCAACAGCAAATGAGGTTGTGAACCTCAATGTCAGCTGTGGGGCTGTCTGACCTCAGACCGTCACTGCATTCGAAGTTTCCGCAGGAAACTAACCTGCTTTTGTATTGTGGCTGGTAATTTGGATCTCGGCCTTTCTTGTACTGAGCTTTGTCAACATCTACCCATTTGGAGGGTATAACCTGATGTCCCTCAGCAACAAGCTCTTGCACTTGATCCGGAGTCAGTGGCACGACTGCTCCGAAGCTTTCAAACTTTGACCATTCCTGGGCTCGAGAAGCTTGCAGCGCCTTTTGAACCTCAGGCGGCGCTGATTCGAAATGAATGCTTTTCAGGACCTTCTTGCCTTCTTCTACAATCTCATCTTTCCCTGCCATAAAACATGTGAACATGGCTGTGGACTGTTCAACTTGTTCTACGGACCATTGTGCGGCCGCATTTCGGGCTCGCTCAAAGTGGCTCCTCAGGGATGCTGGAAGGTCATTGAGACTGTCATACGGATTGGGCCATGATTGTGGCCCTGGGCAATACTTGATCTCCGTCTGTCCAGACTGGAGCTGGCAGCTTCAATCAATTCATCTGTACCACTTATGTCTTCACCATCAATGGTGATTTCCGGTACAGTTGCCCCTGCATTATCCAATTCTTCATCTTCGGGTATTGGTGGTAAATCCTCATTATTATCTCCCCAATTTATGAATGGTAGTTCAGCTCCCTCGCCTGCAGCAGTTGGTTCAGGCGCCTCAAGTACGGATGGCTCACATCCGTCACTTTGGGAATCTGGGGAAATTCGAGCATCCAAAAAGGATTGCTGTTCACCTCCGATCACGACCTCATCAGGAATGACAGGCTGCCCATGGAGAACCGAATGTGCCAATGCTTCACTTGGAGTAGCTACCTTCACATTCTGACTGGCCACTAGTACTGGGACATTTCCACAAAGCAACCATAGATTTCTCTCTCCCTCATGGCCTATCACCCTACTTGTGGGACTCCATCGTGTGCCTCCCCGCTGGTTATCCCTGCGAAAGGTCACCAAGTCCCCAATTTCGAAGTCTCTCGGAAAAGGTGATGTGTTTTTGGTCATGGCTCGCTGGACACGCTTGGAGCAATCAAGGTATACAAATGCTTTCTGTGCTTCCTGCCTAGCAAGATGCTGCAAAGCAAAAATGCTTTCGGGGTTGTGCTGGGCTTCCAAGGCTCCGAGCTCTGCAAATCGCTCTTCAGACAATGGACTGGGCTCTGAGCGTGGTGCCTTACCCAACACCCATTGTGATGGTGAAAAACCTCCTACACGTGATGCATTATTCTTCACCATGAGCACCTCTTGCAGAACTGACTCAACCTGTTCTCTGCCAAGAGGTTGAGTTTCTTTTGAGACCTTTCGGAAAAGAGCTTTGGCAATGGCCCCGTGGCGTTCTACACGGCCAAGGTTTTCAGGTGCCTCAAGTGGGCTGTGATAAACCTGAATGCCATGATCGTCCATGTACTTTGACAGTACACCACGGTTATGCAACCCTCGGTCACACATCAAGTTCACTGGGTGTCCACTCCATGAAAACCAACGTTTCTGCAGGGCTTTCAGACATTCACTGGATGATGGCTGTCCCTGGCCTGTTCTGACAAGCTCGCACAGTTGAAATGTCGTCCCAAGATCTACCATGTTCAAAACTTGAAACTTGGAACCACCTGCATCTATGATCTCAAAAACATCAATTCCCAAGCTATGGTTGAAAGAGTAGTTGTGGGGCAGTGCAGTTTTGTGTGTGGGTTTCTTTCGGGATGTTTCTTCACATGCTTTGCACCTATGAAGTTTTACTGCATCAATGAACTCTGTTCGAACCCTGGCAGCACGAAGCAAGTGGATCATGGTCTGCCTCGGCACATGACCAAACTGACGGTGAAGTCGCCTGACAGCGATCCTCACTCTGGCTGGAAGCTTTCTCCACTGCCTGCGTCTCTCCACCTCATCTTGTGGAAGTCCTGGAATCTCGACTTCGTCAATGAGGGTTTCCTCAGAAATCAATTCCTCAACAGGGTTCACCTGGGCTCTGTCATCGGAGTCCCAGAGGGCGTCAAGTTGTTGATGCTCTTCACGTGCTTCTTCATGCATGTCCCACACAAACGCTATCCCCATTTGATGGTTCAAATCATCTTCCTTGGCCCAACTCCCAATCCAATCTGCAAACTTCCAAGACAAGACATCGTCCATCGTCTGTCCACGAAACCAAGACTCAAACTCATGGGTCCACTGTTCGTCATTGCATGTGAATGCCAAACCATGGTCATTGATATATGGTGTTTGGGGGTGTTGATGTTTCTCCCATCGATCAGTCATGGCAACATCTATGTGCAAAAACTTGCAGCTGTCCAAGTCGCACATCAACTCCACTTCTGCCAGAAAACGACCATGTCCCAATGGATCATTTGGGTTGTTGTATCCAATGGCAATGACAATGTTTTGATACCCCTCCAGCAGATTACAAAAATCTTTGGGGTTAAATTCAGGGTCAAGATGACTGGCCCCCACACCAACGTCGATCACGTCGACCGAAGGCTGGCCAGACTCCTGGACAAACACGAACGGATGGGAAGTGAACACAACTGTCTTGCTATCTCGATTGGGATTGGAGATCAAACCAAGTCCACTCTGGATCATCATGTCGTTCTTGTTCAAATTGGCAATACCGTCCAACACTGCTTTACGGTGCTTCCTACCCATGGTGACTCTCTCATTGGGTTGTATGGCAATTGGACCATGTTCATGCACTTCAACATCGGTGTCGGAGTCCAGAACTATTTCATGCATGTTGGGACCATCTGGATCTCTGGCCATGAGTCCAACTGGCAATACATCACCGGGTTCGTTTTTGATGATTACTTCACCCTTTGGGGTTTTCTCATGACAAGGCTTTTCATTGGGAGGTTCGCTTTTCACAAGTTTGGCAACAGGGCTCTCATCGGATGAACTTGTGCTATAGTCGGTTGACTCTTATTTGACACTAAGGAAACCAGCTGTGCACCTTGCTCAACACCGGCCAAAACTATTTTCGCATATATGATATTCACGTATAATATATATATATATATACAATATCATATACGCCAATACGGATACGCAGAAATAGGAGTCAACACGCACAAACCAGTCACGTGTCCAAAAAACGTGTCCCAAACCAAATGCTCAAGAAGTTTGCAATGACATCTGAATGATTCACAAGTGCCACGTCTTTTTTCCTCATTGCAGTTGGGAAAATTCACAGCCGGATCCCGTCGTCGAAAAACGGTAGGGTTAGGCCAGAAAAAGGACAAACAACATAGGAAACAACCCTCGCAAGAGCGTCCGTTGAATCCTATCTGTGTTTGTAAAGGTAAAAGGGTGGGAAAAACACTGGTGTTGGGTGGGTAAATCTCACATTTGCAACTGTTTTTGCAAAATGTAAGTCAGGACCCTCCTCTCCCTCCCTAACTTGAGGCGTGCACGGAAACACATATATGTATTCCTTGCAAACACGATGTTTTGTTGAGAGTTTCTGTTTAACAAAAACTCAACAAACCACAGTTGAACACAAACCAAGGTTTGTCAACCCTCCATGTTTGTGACATTACCGGAAAACACATGTCAAATGACATCCAGGTTTTACACAGTAACAGGTTTATAGTTTTGTGGGTGTTAGTCTTTTAAAGGTCACAGCTTAATTTTTGTTTCACAAAAAATTTTCCTTTTGTTTTCAAATAAAGGTGTCATCATCGCTTTGCAATGAGTAACCCCTTATTTGACACTAAGGAAACCAGCTGTGCACCTTGCTCAACACCGGCCAAAACTATTTTCGCATATATGATATTCACGTATAATATATATATATACAATATCATATACGCCAATACGGATACGCAGAAATAGGAGTCAACACGCACAAACCAGTCACGTGTCCAAAAAACGTGTCCCAAACCAAATGCTCAAGAAGTTTGCAATGACATCTGAATGATTCACAAGTGCCACGTCTTTTTTCCTCATTGCAGTTGGGAAAATTCACAGCCGGATCCCGTCGTCGAAACCCCAATGTCTCGATTCGGCTTTTTCCCAACATGTCCCAAAGCGTTGACTGGGAAACCACCGATTGGTAACACCTAAGGTGTCCATTTCTCCAGTGTCCAACCTGCTGGGAGCATCGGAAACGCTTGCACTTGTCGGGATTCTTGAAAACCAACTTTGACTTGACAAGCTATCTCCTCTTCTATAAAAGACTGTAAGATAGCACTATCAGGGACAGTGCATGTAGTGGCCCTCACTAAAGCTCTGCTCGCCGCCTCATTGTCAAGGTGGACCACACATTTGCATTCGCTTACAAAGTCCTATGAGCCTTGTTGCCACTCTTCGCCCGCCACGCAACTTCTCTGTGTCCATCGCCTCCTTCTGGCTCGAGATCTATCAAAACATCTAAGGTCTTCACCCTCGTGCTCCATGCTACTGCTTTCCTTCTGTCTGTCGCAAGCTGAAGTCCAAGTAAAGGAAAAAGGGGGGTTTTTCTGCTGACACCTCCGCACTATCGGAGAAGGATTTCTTCGACAACAGTAGGAAGTCGTCAAAGAAGCTTGTCCAACGAAAACGTAACCCAACACTCTTATGTAACATACTGCCATAGAAATTCGAAGGAAGGCCCCTACGGAGCCATTGCTCCAACAGGAAGGGCGTTCGGTGCCCTCAGCTTCCCCTGCTTTGCAACAGGGTCCCAAACCGCTATTCTCAAGAGCGCACGGTCCTGAGACCTCACACCGTATTGTTTGTATGCGTTCTTCAGGTCATACGTCTTGTCGACTGCTTGACTCATGGCCCCTTGCCCCTAGATGTGTCATGCACTAACAAATGCAAGCCGCCGTCTCATACACGGAAGGCACCTTCATCCTCTCGTTCACTACACAAGTCACATTGAAACCTCCTATGGAGCAGTCATCTATCACGTGTATCTTTCCAGCTTGCCTCAACCCAAATCTCTTTGCCAGAATTTTGCCGTCAAGGGTCCCTGATTCATCAAGCCAAGTCCAACCCTTGTCAGCTTCCTCTACAGACTGCCGCCAAACCTCATCTGCTAGCTTGGTATCGCTCTGCTCAGTCACCTGCTTGGTGACGCTCTTGTTGACACCTATTGCAAGTTTGCAAGCCGACTCCAAACTGTGTGCTGGTCTTTTCAAGCAGGCTGGAGAAGCGTTCAACCTAGGCAGCCATCCCGTTAAAGGGAAACCTGAACATATTGTTTCAACCAGTCTGTATCTGCGTTCTAAAGCTCTCTCAACATTTCCTTGAAAAGCAATAAACGTTTGCCTTGCAAGACATGTCGAAGGTGTGGTTCACGACCCTGATGTAAAAACTGTTCATCAGCTGTCAGTTCTTTTTGTCGTTGCGTCCACTCACGCAGGAACAACGCTATGACTTTAACAACATGATATGGTTCCTCTGCTAAGTTCTCATACAGCATCTTGGCGATCGCCCGCCTCATTCACGTGGATTGCAAGAGTTCGAGGATGGCCTGCATTGACTGCCCGTTCCAAAAACTCCCAAGGACTCCTGGGTATTCCAACTGTCACATTTCTGCATGAATTTCTTCACCAATATCATGCTTTCCCAACAGAGGAGGACTCTTTTCAATTCCTAAGCTCTTGTCACCTGACAGCCACAGACATTCATGTTCATCGACCACAGACATTCATGTTCATCGACCCGAATCTTACCCCACTGAAGCCGTCGTTGAACAAAACGTGCACCTTTGGGCAGGTTTTCAAAAACTCTTGTCTTTTCTGCTCCTCTTCCGATGTAGGAAAGGTCAACTGCTGTCCAACTGGTTTTTGCTTCCGCTTCGCATTCACCTGCCGTCCATCACAGAGTATGCTTAACTTGCCAAAAACCTTTTGTGTGGCCCACAAGGTCGTGAGCTTTTTCCTGGTGTCTTCATGCATGCAGTGGTGGAGGTCCACTTTGTACCCATTGTCCAAAAGCTCTTCTAACTCCGGAATGAACCAGAAAAGTGAGTTGGAACCTTGTTTTGCTAAGCTGCTCCGTTTGGGTCAAGGGTATCACCAACTGCGGTGTCTTTCTGTTCTGATGAGCTCCACCATTGCCTCCACATGGTTCGGGTCTGCAAGGTCATATTGTGCTATGAAGACTTGTGAGGCTCTTGCATTTGTCTTGTCCACTGAAAAAATTGGATGCCAACATTTCGAGCCACTTTGGATATTCTTGCAGCGCCCGCATAAATTTCGGGAAACAACAATTCTGACACATTCATGCCTGTGAAACGTTTTCAACTTGGCTGCCATTACCAAGCTCTGTAGTGAAAACCTCTGCAACCGACTTGTCTGTAAAGCTAGCCTCTTGAAGGCCCTCTTCAATCGTAGTTTCAGCATCTCTTGCAGCGTGGTGTTGTTCACCATTCTGCTTTTTCAAGTATGCCTTCTTGACTTTGTGCAGTTTTCTCTTCAAGAAATCTGAAGACTATTGTTGCAGGTTTTTTCCCCATCTATTCAGTTAACTCTGCATGTAACCAGACTGTGGTTCGATCGATGGCACTTGATGCAACAATGAACCCCTTTCTGGCAACGTCCACTTGTAACTTCTGCTTTGCAACCCGACTTCAAATTGAAAGCCCAACATATGGCTTGTCCACTTGGGTCTTTTTGTGGATAGCCTTTCAACTCCTGAGGGCACATGGCTTTGGCCTTTGCCGAAACCTTGGTGCGCTTAGCTGGGCGTGCCGGCGCTGTCGGATTTGGTCTCATTGGAGGCGCATGGGAGGAAACTGTTTTTTCCGTATCTTTGGCAGCCGCTGCTGAGGACTTTGGCAACGGCAAAAGGTACATAGTGACCCTTGGGTCTGTCCGGAGTTCCTTCAGCTTCAGCTCCATCGGGAAGTCACCCCTTTCATTGGGCTGCAAAGAACCTTGCAACTCCTGTGCCATAATCGTGAAAAGTTCACGGTCTGCACGGATCACTTGTCCCGTTGTGACTCGGGCAAATCCGTTAGGTGGTTCTCTTGTAATCTGTCCCAAAAGCTGTTGTACCCAAATCTCATGCTCTGCATTGCTAATCAAAGAACACTGATCAAACGCCAAGCCACGCCTTTGGAGCGCCCATTGCAGATGAAGGTCGGTGGATACGTCTGTCGGCACCACTTCGTCCGCCGCTGTAACCTTGACCATCTGCTGCTCCAGTGTCAAAGTCACTGGTTTGTCTTTGACCTGATTCTGTATCTCCGTGTCACGTTTGCTGCATTTGCTGGGCGGTATCCATACCACACAATTCGTTTCTTTGATCTGTGCTACCTGATCTATCAACGCAAAGGAAGGTTGGAGCTCTCCTTTGATTCGCATGCCAGGTAGTCGTTGTTCTTGGTCTTTAAGTCGGGCCGTTTTCTCAGCCACAGGGAGTTTCCTGGTCCCATCCCCAGAAGTATCTGTTGCACGTGCCTTCAAATCTGCCATGACTATTGCTGACGCTTCGAAGTGCAATCTCCTGAGCGCAGCTTGCACTCCAAAACTCATCGGGTTGCCTCCGTTAAGTCTGGTGGCAAATTCTGCAAACTGCTCATCTGTTGGAGGGGACTGTGGGGTCCCTGCAGAGAAAGCCAAAGCGCTTAAACTCTTGACACCATTGTCTACTAAAAGGGCCACCAGCGATCCGTCTGGAACCAGTTTGTTCCCGTGTTGCTCGAAGGCAGCTTCTGAGTCAGCCAAAGACATGGCTTCCAATCTAACTGCGCACTCAACTCTGAAAACTTTCACTGGTCTATGGCCAAAAATTTCACGTCAAAAACATCGAATCACTTGGTTCAATACAAAACGGTTGAGTATCTTGAAACCCCCGCCACTCAATTGACGCATGTTTCAAGAAACTATTCACCGCATTCTTTGGTTAAAAGTTTTACCGGTAGATCTGACCTATATCGACCTATCATCTGCAAGTTGCTTGAACCTCAAATCACAGATGACTCCTCGATGTCAAATCTTTCCAGCAGTTTCAAACCATGGGGGCCCTTGCAAGAGTCCTATAGGCTCTTTCATTCCCCCATGTTTCTCAACAATTTATTCTAGTAAGAAGTTGCCAAGCTTCCTTTTCGAAGCAGTTCAACCAACACTAGAACGAAATGTTTCCACATCTCCAACATGCCTGTCGTTTTAAACGTTTGCATGCCTGAATGAGAAACCAAGGAACAAATCCCCAAAAATACAACTGGAATCCCTCTTACATCAAATGAAACAACATGACGTCTCCAACATGTGCACCGTTTCTCAAAAACGTTTCAACATGTCTGCCACGTGAACGTCAATCCATTGCTTGACATGAATGACATGAAAACCTGCGAACCGCTGCAAAAGTTTTCCAAGCCCACGTTCGGCACGCTTTCAACTGTCCTTCAACCTGAAACATGTCCTGCATTTTGCAGAGTCAAAACGGACAGCACCATCATGCCTTGCAAACGATTCTGAAATCCTCCTGCCACACAACAGTACTCTCACGTGATCTTCATGTGAAAGATGAAACATCTTGGAGTTGCAGTTTTTCCACAAACGTTTGTCTGGTGGAAGCTCCACAACATAGTGACCTACCACTGGGCTCCACTGCTGTTGTTCACCTTCTGAACAGTCGCTTGAGTCCGTGGTCACATGTCCCTCATCATCTGCTTTGTCTGAATCGGGTACATCTGCAGCTACTGACGACGGTTGACCTGGTTGCCTATCCTGACTTCCAGACAATGGTTCACTCACAAACTCAGCTCCACACTGCTCTGATGCTTGAGACTCTTGCGGAGGAATGGGTTCTGTTCCAACCTTGTCCAAGGATTCAGCACCTGGTTTCAACCTGCCACTCCGGGTGTTGTCCGGTTCGAAAATTCCTTCACGTATCTCCTTCAAAACATGTGACAACACTGCAAGTGGTCTGGCAACTGCATCACGACTGTAAACTAGTGCCATGCGCATCTTGTTCGAATGGTATCCAAGGGTCAGACGATCTTCAATCGATGCTCCCCTCTTGGCCAAGTAAGATAGGCATGTGCATTTGCACGAGTGACTTGTCAACCTAGCCTCACTATGTGCCGTGTCCCCAAGCAAATGCCTCAGCCACAATTTCGCCTCCTGAGTCGATATAGGCCTCTTTGTAGGCTCCAGGTTCCTGTCAGGTGCAGGCATGAGTGGAAAACGGTTCAAATCAGAAATCTGCAACATGTCTCTCACTCTGATCCACTGCAACGCCCAATTGTCCAACGTGACTCCCTGAGCCGGTGCAGAGATTGGCAAAAACATGTGTCTCAAGTGGAAAGCTCTTGCAGTTTTATGAACCGCAGTTTTCAACTCCAACGACTGAAGCACTCCACCATCATCAAGGTCTGGCACCATCTCAGCAGCATGCTGGGCATCTGCCCATCTTGAACGCCCATATATGCAAAACAATAACATACCTGCCATGGCCTTGTCCCACAGCTCATCGCTATCCCTGAGAATCTCATGCAGTTTCTTCAGTTGCAAAACCGTAAAAGGGTCAGCCTGCCTAGGACATGTCTTAAGCTTCTGTGATGCTGCACCCAAACATCGGCGACTCACAACCACCTGCTGAAGCTCTTCCAGACCCAGTACATGCCTTGCAAACACAACTGCCTCAAAGAAAGCTTTGAGACGTGATGGAGACGCTTGCTTGTTGGGTTCAGTCTTCAAGAAATTGTAAAACTCCTCTTCAGTGCAGGGAAAACTTGAACCTACAGCTCGAAGTGCACCACAGAGACTGTTAAGGCTGTTTGCACGTTTGATAAGCGTCTGAGGAGCCTTGTTGTAAAAAACATCCACCAAAATTTGAGCCTTTTCAGTGAACGTCCGTTTGCTGTGCAAAGATTTCAGCAGAGGTGATTCACCTTCATGCCACTGGTCAAGCAATGCAACCCAACGCCGAATGCCAGTCTCCCACAGTGCATCTCGCTCCTCTTGCCAGCTACGTTCAGGAACGTCTTTAATATGCTGCAGAAAAGAAGTGATCAAAGGAAATGTTTTCGCCGAAACCCGCCTATCAATTTCAGCTCCATCAGTGGACTTTCCAACTGTCACTGCAGGTGTAGACATCGGCCTCTTGAAACCTCTTGACATCTGTTCCATGACCGTCACTCCAGGGTCAAGAAATTGGCTCCAGAATTCATTTTCCCAGGGCAACTTGTAAACATCTGAACGCAAGCTATTCCATGCAGAACTCACAATTGCATCTACGTTGTAGTTGCTAGACAAAGTTTCAGCATGCTCAACTGACGGAAATGGCAGCGTCTCTGAAAAATCTGTAGGGATAAAAGACGGAGCATAACTTGCAGATAGATTGTCTGCCTCCACACCTCCAAACAAACTCTCCCCTTCAGGGATGACAGTAGATGAAGGCCCTGCAAATTCTACTTGTGCAAGTTCTACTTGTTCCACATCCATGGCACCGCCTAACTACCCCAAAGCTAAATCTCACATTTGCAACTGTTTTTGCAAAATGTAAGTCAGGACCCTCCTCTCCCTCCCTAACTTGAGGCGTGCACGGAAACACATATATGTATTCCTTGCAAACACGATGTTTTGTTGAGAGTTTCTGTTTAACAAAAACTCAACAAACCACAGTTGAACACAAACCAAGGTTTGTCAACCCTCCATGTTTGTGACATTACCGGAAAACACATGTCAAATGACATCCAGGTTTTACACAGTAACAGGTTTATAGTTTTGTGGGTGTTAGTCTTTTAAAGGTCACAGCTTAATTTTTGTTTCACAAAAATTTTTCCTTTTGTTTTCAAATAAAGGTGTCATCATCGCTTTGCAATGAGTAACCCCAGTTTTCGGGGTCTGAATCTTGAGATCTCCCTTGAACATGTCATCATCTGTACAAATCATAAATCGACTTGGCTGTGGTGGAGTTGGAGGATTCTTTCGACTCTGCAAATGGACTTTTGTTTTGGGGAGATATTTCTGGCTCTTTTGGGGCTCCGTTTTGGGTGCGGTACTGCCCTCAAAACCCTGATCACCTGACAGCTTCACAAGGCGCCCCATGTATGCTCGTGGACGCATGTCGCGATGTGAGAATGTGATCAGGTCAGACCACGTGACTGGCAAGTCTACGTTCTCTCCAACAGGGTCTTCACGATGGAGACGATCCCAAGCAGCTCCTGCGGAGTCTCTGGGTCTGTAGAAAGATGATTTGATCCAGCCTCTCTGTCGCGTCCATTTTCCACCAGTGATCATAGTGTTCCTGATATGGCTCCTGATGCGCACATCAACACGGATGCCCATTGACTGTTGAACGTCTTGAGGAAGATCTGGGTCACAAATCCAAATCGTTCGATCTCGGTTTGACCAAAGCTTCATACTGTCAGCAATCCAAGACAAAATGTCCTCGTCGAGGTTCCAGCAATAGGGCGATCCATCAGTCTCATGCAAGATGTTGAAAAGCTCCCTTTCCAGCTGATGCCTTTGACTTTCGTCATAAGGCTGGCGCACAGGAGGTCTCGGAGGTGTCGGTGGTGTCCTCGGCGGAGGGATGGAAGGTGGTGTCCGAGGCGACGGAACACGGCATCTACTTCGAGATCGTCGCTCCCGCACTCGACCACTTGATGCTGACCGATGTCGTCCTCGTCCACGATCTCGGTCTCCTTCCAACACCTGACGAACCAAACCTGACAACTACTGGACCTGATTAGCAAGTACCTGAACTGCAAGGTCTCGATCTCGGACATCTCGCTCTCCACGTTCATAGTCTCGACCTCCTCCATGAGATGCTCCAGCCTCACGGCTTGGAGGAGGATATGAGGGATAATGTGTCGGCGTCAAGGGTGTTCCTGATGCTGTCGTCGCAAGAGATGGGGGCAAAGGACCTCGGAGTGGAACTGGTACTGTGCTATGGGTCCTTGTCGGCCCTGTGATGTGACCCCTGGCAGGTGTCAATGTTGGCCTTGGCACTGTCGGAGAAACTATGCGCACATCTGGAATGAACCTGTCAATCAGTCGGCTGAGTTCCCTGGCATCAGCTGTGCCACAAAGGCTACAGTGACCCCCGCAAGACATGTCGTCCCATTCTGGACTATGGTAGTGAAGCAGCATTGGCTCTCGCGCATCAGTTGTGTTCAAGTAATGGTAGATCATTGTTCCAACTGCGACGCTGCGGTGACGTCCGCTTGTACAATAAAGATTGATCACTAACCTCCCATTCGGGTTGGTTCGCAGAAAATCTTTAACCTGATTGATGAGCTACTGCATGGCTTCTGTCCCGGCAAGTCCCTGCATAATGCTGGGGTGTCGTCCAACAAAGCGAGCGATCACTTTCGGCATCGTGAAAATGCCTGCAATCCACCTGCAAGACGGTCACTCCCGGAAAACTCGGTTGACGACCCGTCCATCGAGCACCTGACGTCACAACCAAGGTCCGGGATCTATCAAGTCCCCTCAAACTGTGGTTCAGTGCTTCTTCAAGTGCAGTTGTGCTCGACGAGCTGAATCCATTGAGGGATCTCAAGCGATCAGTCGAAGTTGGCATGTCAGGCAAATCGGACAAGGCGGCAAATGCAGTTCTGAATTTTCGATGGCATTTTGGAACCCGTTGAGAAGTGTGATGGAACTCTTTGCCCGTGGTGTCAAGTTGGTTAGGTGTGATTGCTAACATCATCAACCCTGTGTGTGAACATCTAAAAACTGGCAACTGGTTACCATCAATGGTTTTGGTCCCATTCTTCAAATCCTTGACAAGTCCCAGGTGGGCTTGAGCGTGCAATGACAATAGAAGTGGTGACTTCCCGGAGCTGAGCTGGTGCGTCTCAAGTACCCCATGTACGGGTGTACAATGGCTATCCACGAAATTCAGGCTGAAAGGCAAGGTTCGGGATCCCTCTGTCGAGGTTCCCCCAGTCCCCAATCCAGAGAAGGTTTTTCCCTTGGTGTCATTGAATGGAAACTGGTACCCCAAATTCTTCAACTTCTTCTCAGTCACCTCAGCCCAATGTTTAGAGTGACAAGTTGAATTACACCCTTCATCCAGTACAACGTAGATGTTTGGATCGTTCATGTCGTACATGTCTCGGGTCTCTTGAAACACATGCACCAAGCCATCAGACATCTCTACATCTGGTTCATCCCCATGAAAGCATATCCCAAGACCTGCAAAATCTCCCCCAAAGTTCTCTACATCTCCAACCCTGGAAAAACTGCTGTCTCCTTCTGCGTTGGTGATGGATTGGTGGAGAAGCTCATGCAGCTTGGTCGATGTGATGGCCTCAGATTCCGAGCTGGTGGCAACCAAGGAAGCAAAATCATTGAGAATTGTGTCCCGCATCTCGGAGCTGAATGTTGCATCTTTGGAATCATCAACCAAATGCTCAATTATGGGAACTCTATCCAAAGGGGCTTCCAAAACCTTGTGGGAAACTGCTTTTCGGGTCTTTTGGAGCTCCATCGGAATCTCGTCCAAAAACGTGCAACACTGCTTGTAAAAGGTTCGATGAACAGACCTCGAAGAACCTCGAAAATCCCTGTCTTCATGTGGACACTGGTCAACAGGATATTGGGGAAGCAGGTCTCTCCTGGTGGTACTGTAGTTGCATGGCCACAAACCAAACAAGTCTCTTTGATGGTGTAACCTGCACTCCCCTGACGAGTGAACTGGGTGCAAGTAACACATTTCTCTTTTTGGTGGGTATGGTGGTTTCCTCAAGCGTGTGTGTTGCTTTGGAAGAGGTGGTGGTGGCTCCAGACTGCTTCTACGATACACTGTGTTTCCATCGGCCAAACGCGAGGAAAAAAAAATACGATACACTGTGTTTCCCCGATATTCAAAGTTCTGGTTCACCCATTCAGCACACTCTGAGGCTCCTGGACTCTTGGCGTTCTTCTGCGTCCAAGCAAAGTGGTCGGGATGGTCATGCAGAATCTCCCAAAACGTCTTCCCCTTAAACTGACCAAATTTGAACTTCGTGTTACTCCCAATGGGTCTTGTGGAATCACTTCGGCCTACAGGAGTTGTGGGAGGCCCCAAACTGGGTGCCTTTGAAGGGGCAGCTGCGCTCTTGATGGCCATGTTTGCAACTGGTGTTTTGGGTGATGATGCACTCAAGAAAACTCCCTCATCAGAAGATGAATCCGAGAAATCTGCAAAGTGTGCTGTTGGCTTAGGATTATTCAATGGGGGTTTGGAATCCTTTGCATTGGCATTACTCTTGGGCACCTGGGAATTTACAAACAGGTCACCTGCCCAGTGCCCTTGCTAGGTTTCTGCGGAAATTCTCCTTGCGTTTTTTTTTTGGTCGGCGCCCGTTGCCTTTCGGCGGGTCGCACTTGCGGAAATTCTCCTTGCGTCTGCTATTCCTCCTTGACATGGTTCTGCCCCAGCTAGATGCATGCAACGCAGGTCGACAAATGCAGCAGCTGTGCCCGTGGGTGAGCCTGAACCTAGAACAGCACGTCTAGCTGCAGTCAGAAGGAGTACATAGTCTCGCGACACTGGAGTTCGACACTTGCATTGAGACCTCTGTTCAAGTTTGTTTCATCTAAGAAGCTTTTTGTTTTTGCTGCAATTTCCATCAATATGAAGCCTCGAGGCTTGCCTTAAAGCCGTCTCTCTGCGCCGGCTGCGGTCTAAAATTCCAGCAAGGCAGCATAGTTGCGAACTACTCTTCAGTATTGGAAGTTTAACCTTACTGGGTCGTATTATAAGTTTCGAGTCCCGTAAGTCTCGCTTTGTCCTTGTGCCAATACGTTTTGCGTCCAAGGTGTGCCTCGGCAGGCTCGCCAAGCCTCGAAGCGCCTCGATTGCAGGCTTGGAAAGACGGAACCTCTTTCATCAACAGAACAGGAAGGGAAAAATTGTCATAACCAAGAGAAGCAGGTACAAGGGGCTAGTTTTCGGTTCGTTTTTGGCCCTGAAATTGATATTATTTTTGCAGACGGTGTTGGGCCTCCCTTGTTCGAGGCCCTTATTGCGAATTCGGTGTTTGATGCGTTTCTACATTGGAACAGCGCAGCTGAAGAAGCTGCTTGGGTAGGCTTAAAACCGGACCTCCAAGGAGGAGGGCGGGCCCGACCCCTTCGTCCAAGGGGGGGCTTAAGGGGGGGCGTAAGGGGGGGCTTAAGGGGGGGCTTAAGGGGTCACGAAGGGGCTTGCCCCCCCCCATCGAAGGGTCGAAGCCTTAAGGGTCGAAGGCTTAAGGGGGGGCTTAAGGGGGGGGCTTTAAGGGGGGGCTTAAGGGGGGTGAGGGGCTTAAGGCTTAAGGGGGGGGGGCTTAAGGGGGGGCTGGAGGAAGTTAAGGGGAGGCTGACTAGGCCTGCCACAAACCAAGTTCAAACAAAAAAATCCGCAGAACTGGGCCTGCCACAAACCAAGTTCAAATGAAAGGGGTCCTGCGCAGAACTGGGCCTGCCACAAACAAAGTTCAGATAAAAATATTCCTGCGCACAACTGGGCCTGCCACAAACCAAGTTCAAAAAAAACATTCCTGCGCACAACTGGGCCTGCCAATGTGACCCATACCCGGGTTCCTAGCCATGTCGTTATGTAGCTATTTAATCACTGAGCTCATTTGAGAGCTTAGATCTTGCAGTATCTAGCTATCCAGCTATCTCGCGAGGTAGCTAGCTAGGCATCTATAGCTATCTAGACCAAGGGAAAATGAAAAGAAAAGAATTTGAATTTAACAAACATTTTCCAGCCATTAAAAAGGCTTGCTGTTTACTTATAATAAAAAAAATCAACTATCCTCCTATCTAGCTATCTATCGAGGTAGTTATCTAGCCATCTATAGGTATCTAGACCAATGGAAAATGAAAAGAAAAGAATCTGAATTTAACAAACATTTTCAAGCCAAACAAGGCAAACTTTGAAAAAGAAACACAAAAAAAGAAATGAAAAACAAAAGCCTATCGAGCTATCTAGCTATGTAGCCAGGTAGCTATCTACCCATCTACAAATATTTAGACCCAAACCATTCTCTTCCTGGGGGCTGCGTCCCCCCCAACCCCCCCGCTTCTTTTAATCCACTCCCTTCGCTTTCAATCACCCTCTTCTTTTCCAAACCCTTCTCTTCCGTCACGTCTTTCTTCTGGGGGGGGCTGCGCCCCCCCCAACCCCCCCGCTTCTTTTAATCCACTCCCTTCGCTTTCAATCACCCTCTTCTTTTCCAAACCCTTCTCTTCCGTCACGTCTTGCTTCTGGGGGGGGGCAGCCCCCCCAACTCCCCCGCTTCTTGTAACTCTATTTCGTCGTCCTCGGCCTCCCTTTTCTTTTTCAAACCTTTGTCTTCCGTCACGTCTTGCTTCTGGGGGGGGCTGCAGAAATGGTTACAACTAGGTACAACGAACCCGCACACCAATCTTTCTTTTGCCCCCGCCTGGAAGCGCCAGGCATTTTGTCTTGTAGCTGCCTTTGGCAGCGGGAGCAGTGTTGCTACAGAAGAAAACCGATTTTGGTATCGCACAGTCAAATGGCTCCAGCATCCCCTAGGTAGGAACCCCTGTTGAAAAGGAACGGTACGCCACAATGCCATTCTTGACGGTGCGAAACGGTGTGAGATTCACAACTGCACCAAAAATCTCTCTGAGCTTGTAACCATGGCAGGAGTAGCGCTACCTGTGCAATGATGGGTGGGGAATGAAATGAAGGCCATGTTCGAACAAACTGCATTTGGCATCTTGAGTTTCCGTCGTGTCGTGCAATGGGACTGAACCGCCAAAAACCATGAAGAACCTCGGATTATGGTTTTTACACCTACTAAAACCTATAGGTGAATCATCTGCTTCAGGAATCTGCCAGCGTAGCACAGCACATGTCTGACACAGTGCGCAGCATTGGCCTTTTTCATCTTGGACGCAGGCTGCAGAAGCACACGGAGATGAAGAAACCGGATCAGGCCGCAATGTCTATGTACAAGCGCTCTTGGGATGACATCCATTGAAGCCCACCTTGAAGCCCCCCTTCAAACCCTCCTTCACGTCAATTTTAGTCCTGCCCCTTCAAGCCTCTTCCTCAAGCCTTAAGCCCCCCCTTAAGCCCCCCCTTAAAGTACCCATTAAGCCCCCCCCCTTAAGCCTTAAGCCTCCCCTTAAGCCCCCCCTTTAAGCCCCCCCTTAAGCCCCCCCTGAAGCCCCCCTTAAGGTCCCCCTTAAGCCCCCCCTTAAGCCCCTTAAGTCCCCCTTTAAGCCCCCCCTTAAGGACCCCTTCAAGCCCCCCCTTAAGCCCCCCCTTAAGCCTCCTTCCACCAAGGGTACCTTGCACCCCCTCCTTAAGCTCCCCCAAGGTACGCCTTAAGCCCCCCCTTAAGGTTGCGCTGTTTGAAGGGTGAAGGGCCCAGTATGCCAAGGAGGAACCGGATTCAACCTGTTGAGATTTCAGTTTTGGACCCCTCGTGTAAGGAAACGTGTTCAAAAACGGATTGGAAGCGGACTTCCTTGAAATCAAAAGTGGTGTCTCCTGGAGGGTCCAGTTCACATTCACTGTGGCAAATATGTTGAAGCGCTCATTTCACGTTGACGCTGTTTTTTTTTTCCTCGAGTTTGGCCGATGTCGCTCTGAGGCTCGGTCCTGAGCTTGGTGTAAACAGGTCAAACTAATTAAATCACATGAAACGCTGGTTCGAGCTGTACTTTACATTCGCAAATCAACACATCACCCAAGACGAGAAAAAAGGACGAAGACAGCAACCATGTGTTTGCAAAGGGAAACTGCACAGCAAAACTTCCACTTATCATTGCACGGCACCACATGCTGGATAAATTGGCGGATGAAAGCAGCAGCGGCAGCCAACCCTTCAAGCACTGGCTTGCTGTGTGAGCTGCAAACTTGTTCACTACACAGCCGCGATGCGGGGGGTTCTGCTTCAGAGCTGTCCGTGCCACGGGATGTCCAAGTTGAGATGGGCACCTTCCAGGCTTGAAGGATTCCTATTGGAGAGAGGGCCGCTCGGACAAACCCAACATGCCATTGTCACAGCCCTCCGGAATCTGAATGCGATAATCATGTGAGCTTGCCTTCATTTTTTTCTTTCCGTCCAACGCCTTCATGGCTTTCGCCAGGTCGTTACAAACGTTCAACCGCAGCAGACAAGCTGAATTGTAATTGCATACAAGGCCGTCAAGTGAGTCAGCAGCCTCAAAAGAGCTGGTAGTGGACCAATACAAAGTCCAGTGGGCAATCCCATCAAAGACAACACAAACCAGAAAAGAACCAAAAAGCAAAAAACCAAAACAACAACCAAAACAGAAACCAGCCAAAAGAAGACAATGAAAGGATTGCGACCAGCAGTTGGAATTCCATGCACGATGACATCTTTTGTGTCATCCATAGAATGGCCCAAAATAAAACACAAAACAGAACAAAATCATGTGAGCTTGCCTTCAGCGCAGAATAGTCGTCCACCTCTCCTACTGGATTGGGCGGGCAGTGGCATCTCCATCCAAAGGCCTTTGGCGCCCAGGTTGGAGGAAGGTCTTTTTCGAAACGCACATTGGCAAGCGTTGTGCAGTAGCACCTCTGGACTATCATGCTCTGTTGACTCTGCATCCAACACCACATTTAAGCTACAAAACCTCCCATGTGTCCAGAGAACCGGCAAAGTACAAGCCAACAGTGGCTCCCTCTTGGAAAAAAGCTCGAAAGAAGGCTGCAACATCATTGGGAGGTACATAGGGCTGCAGTAGCCGAAGGACTTGAAGTATATGAGATAGCCACTGCAATTGTTCCAGCTGCGTCTGCAGCTTCGCCCTCATGCTGCGGACACACTCTTGTAAATGCCAAGGCGTAGTGTTGCTTGCCTGCACAGCCAGCGCCCACGGCTTCGTGAGTTCAAGGCTTTGCTGGAATGTCATTGTGAACACCAGCATCTTGGCATTGGCCAATCTCTGGCCAAGCTCCGTCCACCATGTCACTGTCTTGTTTGTTCTGCCCTGTTGACGACCTGCAAGTCCCCCAGCCAGATTTGCGTTTCGCCGGGAAGCAACAGCAAGCAAAAAAAGAAAAGGGCCGGGACTCAACACAAACAGAAAAACCCCACGATTTGCCAGGACATAGAGGGAGTTTCCCACCGCGTCACAAAAACATGCAGAAACCGAAACTAATTGTGTACATCCATCATTGACCAAGCAGACTAAAGTGCGACAGAAGAATACACAAATTGCTTCAAGTGCTTCCTCTACATGGAAACAACTTGCGTCCAAATAGCTGCCACGGCAACCCCAATTTTCAGCTCGCAATCAACCCTGCTTTCTGGACTCCACGGACCGGTTCTCCTCAGTACAACATTGCCTGGCACCATCGATGTGCAGTGGCCATCCCACTGGCATGTGGGAGTCTTCTAGAAGCCCATCACCATTTTGTTCGATGATTGTGCCTTGAGGCTAACCTGCGCACGTTTGCACTTCCATGTATCTGGTGCGAGCAAGCCACGCGCGGCCTTAATTAATCAATTAATCCCAATTGCAACATGCTCTTAAACATGTTGAACGACCTGGCGGAAGCCATGAAGGCGTCGGACGGAAAAAAAGGTGGGGCGGACCGACTGGACACCTATTGCACTGGCGGAACTTGCGTTCTTGATGCTTTCCCTGCGCAGGCTGTGGTAGACAGGAGGGATCATCCATGCGGGTACAAAAACAGTGATAAACTGAACGTTCCAGATGACCTGCAGGTTCTGCGGCTTAATTTCAGGAGTGATGCATCTCACTTGACCATCTATGACTCGCGTGTACGATTCGGAGCGATCAAACGATGCTGTGACTTTAGGTCGAACTAAACCAGAGCAACATAAAGGAAAGATGAGCTGCCCTCACTTCCAATACGTGCGTTGCTGGTATCAGGAAGGTGACCAACCATTCGGCCAAAAATTCATAGCCCGTGCAGTTGCTGCGCGGGTGTAAAAATCTTAATGAACCCCAACTCAGCTCAGCGAGTTCCAAATCCTTTTCGCGCCGTCAACAAACGGGTCACACAAGGCACAAAACCAAGTGTCTTAAATTCTCTTGTTACTCGAGCCACTCTCTGGTTGAGCAACACAAAGTCACACGGACTTCTCAAAAACAAAAGACTGCTGTACCAACTGCGGATTCCAGATCAAAAGTTGTTTCAGATAACATCCTACGCAACAATCAACGATTCCGACCTAACGTGTAGCTAGTTAGTACCATAAGTGGTTGATTTAACCAATCCAAACAAAGAATCAACCACTCATAGTACTTTAGCGTCACAGGCGATGTTGTTAGCTAACAACATCGACAAAATTGGTTGCACCAAAACTTGCCGTTTCCATATCATCCAATGATGATATTCACAGAAATCTTTACAGCATGATTTGACGAACAACTTCGTGATGTCAAATCATTTCCAAACGGTCCAAAAATGTTTGAAATACTTCTCAACTGTTCCCAACGTTTCCGAAAATGTTCAAATGTTTCCAAAACCGTTCCAAACAAACTGTGATCAAATCGGCTAAATCCCTAAAGCTCGAAATAAAAAAAACACTCTCGTCTCATTGAAAACGCAAATTCCAGCAAATACAGAGGTCAAAACGCAATGTCACCGAAATCGCATCCAATGAAATACCATCCAATGAAATACCGTCCATTCTAGAACATTCTCAGCTCATCAAAAGTGCAGAATCTCAATGAATACCGAAGTCAAACGCAGTATCATAGAAGCACCATCCAATGAACTATTGTACCAAATAGAGGTGCACAACGGTCTAATCCCAGCGTACATCGTGAAGAAGCACGACGGTTCAATACCATATATTCACACCCCCTTTCGGCGTGCTGCTTCCAAACCCAAAGCGACACATCCCACTCGAAAAGTCTTCAGTGTCTAACAGAAAGGAAGTCTCCTGTTTCATCACGAAGCCACATGGATCTCTAACTTTTCAGCTGAAATGCAAAAACCCAAAGCGACACCATGTGTCTAACAGAAATTGCAATAGAAGCCAGACTTTCGCTTTCCAGATACATAGGCTCTACCAATAGATCCTGCCCCCTTTGAGACATTCACAATCACAAAGCCAATGTATCGATAACCGGAGTCATGTAGAGATCACGGCTTGATAACCCTCTTCCATGAACTGGCTGGCTCCCTCTCTGGATCAAATTCCATATAGAGAAGAAATCCAGCCAAATCCACAGCCTGGGATTTGTGAGTTCCATCATAGGACTCATGATACTTTTTGTAGATGAATCCCAGATACTTGTCCAGCTCATTGTCACCATCAATAGCCATCCTAAGCAGCTCGGAATAAGTCTTTCCGTTCCACTTCGGCTCACCATTGATCTTTGGAAGCTGGCACACTGTGTGAGACCAATCTTTCAAAGTGCAATTCTTCGGCAATGGAACCTCCTTGCGATCTTCACTTCGGAATAGCTCGCTCGGAGTAGTTGGGGATCCAATTGCCTCGAATTCTGAATCACTCTCTCCACGCAAACGCTTGGAAGCAAACGCTTGGAAGCGTCAGTCATTGCTGATCCACCAGACACCTTCGGTGCCTGCTGAGCTTTGTTCAACAACTCTTTCAATTGTTTCTGCTCATCATCTGTCAAAACACTATATCCAGCTGCATTCTTAGAGACAGCCATAGCTTCAGCAATTGATGAGAGTAAAACGTAATTCTTACTTAGGCGCTACTCAGAATCCGAAACAACGCAAAGCCTAAGCCAAGAATCCAACAGATCTCCACAGTAGCTCCTAGAGCAAGGTCAAAAACGTAAGGAAGGACGAAACCTGCCTACCTGGCACCCACACAGACCTTCACGGCCCGCCTGCATACCAGACACACAGACCTCAAACCATACGCATCCCAGTCAAAGATCTTAAACCTTCCAACTGCAACGCAAGTCAAGTTCAGTCAATTTCAAACAAGTCCAAAACAGTTCGCAACAAGTCCAAACATGTCCCATGCTTAGCATTGAGATCAGTTTCAACGTTTCAGTGCATAATCGTTTCAGGTCAAACTTTATTTCGTCAGCTCAAGTTCGAAAACAAAATCGAATCAAGAACTCTGTCATCCTCAGATCACAACAGCAACAACAATCTTTCATCCATCATTTCTCAATGCATCCAAAGCACCACGAACAATCGAAACAGCTAAACTCTCGTTATAGAAAGCAGTTTCAGACCAATCCACACTGTCCAAACCAGCATGTTCCTGAGTGCATTGACACCGTCCAAAGTCCTTGGCCAACCTGCCAACCATCAACCTGCTGTTGCTGGTGAATTTCAACACCTTTCCAACCGGTTCACCGTCCTTAGTCTTAGAACCTGTTGAACACAAGTGCACAGCCGCAACATGTTTGTGATTAGCCTGAGCTAGAATCTTCGTGGTCATGTCATGTGTCCAAATTGCATTCCTCCATGGCAACTCGAAAGATGAAAACTTTCCCAGTTTCATATACTTGGAAACATGAGGAATAACAGTAACATCAAACCAAACTACATCCGCTTCAGTAGCTCTGTCGTTTCCTCGAAAGTTTCTCAATGGGGACCCCGACGAACATGGTGACGAAACATGGACAAAAACTTTTGAATTACCCAGATCTTTCACAGTTTCCAACACATGGTCAAAAACACTTTTCTTTTCCATGTTCTCAACAACACCAATGTACAAGAATCCAAATCTTCTAGCTACCTTGGAGATGCTTGAATCCGGTTTGCAACAAACTTCAATGAACACATAACCACTTGAAATGGCCATGATGGCTCCCAGAGGAGCTTCTAGGACCTCAAAACCCATTGCAGCTCTATGTACCCCAAAGATTGAACTCCCCAGGCATTTCGTCAGAGCATCCGCTGGATTACTAGATCCCTTTTCATAGTGGATTTTCAATTTACTAAGTTCCACCCTTTCACGAAGCCATTCGATTCGAATCTCAAGATGCCGAGACTTTCGGGGTAAATCCAAACCTTTCAACAGTTTGATCGACGACTCAGAGTCTGTCCGCAAAACTCCTGGAATTTCATTCGTGTCAATCTCCTTGAAGGAAAACAGGATTCTCCCAAGCATCTTTCCAAGAGATACCATCTCTTGGCTCACACTCTGCAACGCATACAGCTCGCTCTCCATGGAGCTCAATGAAACCAGAGCCTGATGCCTCGACAATGTCTTCAATGTGCATCCTCGGAATGTTAGGACTCCTCCGGAAATTCCTCTCCGTCCAGTCGTCTTCAATGGTGCATGGGAAGCATCCGAAAATGCAACAATATGTGGTCCTTGAAAAACATCTGACTCCAACAGCTTTGAATCACTTGGAAACCTAACTGCAACATTCATGTCACCTCGAAGGTACCTCAACAACATACGCATGGCATGTTCCGTGTGTTGAGTTGGGCGTGCTTGTTGAGTTGCAAGTATCCCAATCCATGCACGCAGGTCACCACGGGTCTGCGCCATCCAAGACACTTTACCTAGAGCTGCTCTGAAGCGTGCATAGGCATCACAACTCAGCTCCTCCCCATTCTCTTTGTCCATGACCGGAGTCACGTCAGGTGGGCCTTTGGCATTTGTTTTGATTTGGTAACTGGCAAACGTATCATCCAGGTAGTTGGATGGTAGAGAAATCAGTAAAGACCTTTCACCACGCCTCCTAGTGATAAGCCTACCCAGAAACCTCAACTGTCCCCCTTTCGAATGATCATGTATCAAACCAGTTCTTTTCAACCTCACACTTTTCCCAACGGTATCAAAGACAAAGTCAATTGCATCAACCGATGGCCCAACACAAATCAAGTCGTCAACATATGACAGAATCATGCATGGTTCACTGGAAGGCAACAAACCGCTGTACAAGCAAGGTTCTAGACCACAAGAGCGTAACCTGCACTTATCAACAATCGACGACAAGTACACATTCCACTCCTGGCTGGCACTCCTCAGTCCATTCAGGGCTTTACTCAGCCACAGGTACAGCGCCTCACCACTTATGGAAGTGATGCTTGCAGGCAACTTGGCGACCACCTTCCGGGTACGCAGCGGCGTGGCCATAAAGGCCGCCGAAATGTCAGCTGCTCCAACAAGCCAATCTCTTTCACCTGCAAAGCACAGCATGGCAAACAATGCCTCAGCTGAGGGAGTAGGTGACGATATTCCAAGGGACCGGGCTGATTCAGCACCCTTTGCAATGTCTTTCAAGACTATCCGCGCACGGACCAAAGACGCGTTCTTTCGCGTAGTCACCCACCGAGATGGGATTACCCTGCATTGCTTTCTCAAGTCACCTAATTCAGACTCAGTCAACAAGTCACCGCACTGCATGCTATCCAAATTGCCAATTTCAGTCTTCATGCCTCAAGCGTCAAGTCACCAGGCAACTCCTCCAATGTTGAATCATCAATGGAGCCACTAGGACACCAGATCCGAATACGCTTGTCACCAAACGAAACAACAGAACTGGAGGCATTCTTGTCAAACTTCAACGACGCAAGAGGCAAGTGACAAATGAGGTCATCCGAGTCAGTTGTGAGAAATGCCAAAGCATACACTTCATGCAAGTCGTTGACGGGAGTATCAGACAACAAAGAATCACATGTCAGGCCAGAAACAAGTCCAGCAACATCAGGTTTCACGTCAATACGCTTGTTGTCATCCCTGACCTCCCGATCCAAGTCCGCAAGTTCCACATCAGGTTCCCGCTTCAAACCTCTTCTCTCAATCAAGAGATCCTCTTCCGACCATTTTCGCTTGACTCCAACAGATGCCTTAGGGTGACTACCAAGAGGATCAGGTCGAGAAACATCACCAGATTGAGAAGAACTCCCAACCTGGGAGGTGTCCCCTTCCCCATTCCCAAGGTTCACATCTACAGGGTCCTGGGACTCAATCGTTGGTTCAATTTTCACTTTCGCGGTTTCACCAGTCAATCCATCATCTTGTGGACCAAACGACAAAGGATCGAGTTCCTCGAAAGAATCCAAGGCATCTTGTCTACGCACAGGAACACTCCCAAGACCATCAAGGTCAGAAACCTCCCTGTTCGAACCTTCCCGTTTCACCTCCTGCAAAACGGTTGGTTTGCTTTCTGAAGGCCCAGAGCCTTGTCCCTGTTCAAGCTCAGAACGGATCCATTTCTCATACCGCTCCATACATTCCCTAGAGTGATTCTTATTCCCACGGGTCCCTCTAATTTCTATTTCCTTACATGCAGAACATTTCAAAGAAACCCCATGTTCATCAAGCCATTTCACTGGCGGTCCTGTTGAAGGACATTTCAAGTCCGAAGGCAAAGGAACAGAAACCTCTTGGGAAGACCTTGGAGCCTCTGGTAAACCACTACGCTCATCAACCAGTCTCACAAACAAACCATGACCATCAAGAATCTCAACAGGCATGCAAAGTTTGATTGACTTGGCTACAAAACGTTGATAAACCATCTCTGAACCAATACGGATTCTCGCAGAAACCCAAACTCCCATTGACGAAAACTCAGGATGCAAGTAAACCCCTTCGACAAATCTTGGCAGGTTAGGATTCTTTGACATGATTGATTCAGGAAGCTCTGCAAGAACCTTACAACCAAACAGTGCAAAAACGTGGTTCCTGGCTCTGTCTCCAATCACCAAGTCTCTCGGCGTTCGGCTGGACTGCTGAACAGTCGTGAAATTGTTGTGGGAAAAACAAATATAGTTCATACAGCATTGCAAAACAGGAGAACTGAAAACCAGGGTGTATCCCATTCTCTGAAAATCCAACTGCAACGTCTTCAAACCCTCTTTGATTTCCCGAATAGTTCTCTCTGCAGTCCCATTGGCTTGGTGACCCTGTGGAGGGGCTCTTTCAACCACAACACCCATTGGCAACCCTGCTGATGAAATGAAATTCCCAACAGAAGATTCAGCGTCCGTGACAACTCTCAAAGAATGTTGATCCTTGCTACCCCCTAAACCCATTTCAAGCAACCACTTCTGAAGTTGGCGGTTATCCCTTTGTCGATCACCAGTCATAAGAACACAACCAATGCTTGAGCTATAGGATTCACGAATAACAAGAAACTTGATATTCCCACGTTCACTGTCTTCAGATTCCGGTACCCATTCAAAATCCTTGTTGAGAAAACCAAAATCCGCATGAATCTCAAATTCGGTTCCTTTTGGGGTTTTCTTTCGGGAATGTTTAGTGACTCCACGGCAACTCTGACAAACCTCGCAAGTCGGCTCGTAAGGCCGATGTCCTCTGAGTCTGTGCTGCACCATCTGGTCTGCACTCAAGGCGCAAACAGTGTCCCCCTTTGAAAAACTACTCGCAACCACCGGAGATACATTGAGGGCTACATCATTCCCTTCATATGGAACAACACGAACCCATGGTGTGTCATGCCAAAACGACAAATCACTAACTTCGTGTTGAGATTTCTTGTGAAACATCCGAACATGGTCCTTGTCAAATGTCACGTCCCAACCCTGCTGAGTCAACTTGCAAACAGAGATAATTGGGTATGTCGTTTTCCCTACCATGACATCCAAAGGAATGACAGCTGGTTTCACATTTCCGTCTCTGTCAAAAACCTCAATCTGCAACAGCAATTTACAACTACCTTCCAAATCAACAGAAGTTCCATTAGCAGCTTGCAACGGCCCTACATTGTTTTGGATTTCGGAGTGTTGAAACTGTTTCAAAACATCTCGGCTAACAACTGACATGCTAGCACCACTATCCAGAAGCCAAAAAGACTCACCCGGACCGATACCATTCAGCATCATCTCACATGGTTTTGACACCACGTGCCCTTCAGTCTCGAAACACTCAGTCATCGACTCTCGTGCTGTCAGCACACCATGTGTGCCGTGCGTATTGGGCTCATTTTTCTCATCAATAGGGTCAAGTTCAAAACCAGAATCAATTCCAACATGCACAAAAGGTTTCAAGTCACAACAGCAGGCTTCCAAGTTTCCTGCATCCAGATCATCACGATCAAGCCACATGTCACCGAAATCATGCATGTCATGAAAGTTGGAATTCAGACAACAACAAGTCAAATCACTGTTCAAGCACAGGTCAAACTCCTCAGAATGATCTTCAACGTACAAACCGTCACCATCTTCCAAGCTCATGTCAAACACGCAAGGTTCACAAGGCAAACATGGCACATCGGGACAGGAAACCAAGGCACTCAAAACAAGCACATCTTGCTTTTGCTGGCCATCCAGTTCCGCACTCGCCTCTTCCGCAACAGGTTGATCATCGTACCAACCTTCAGAGTACCACCAAGTGCCACTATCATCGACCATCGCAAACATTTTGCCCTTCTTCCCACCCGATTTTCCCGTACCTTTGCCTGAACCTTTGACACCTTTCTTAGATGCTGACGGGGCACCATTAGTGCCACCACTTTTTCCAGTTGAAGATCCCTTTGAACCATCCTTGTCGCCGGTCTTCACCCGACAGTTCACCGATATATGACCTGCCTTGCCACATTTATAGCATTTGACTTTCTCCATGTTGGTTGAACAAGCAGACACGTCATGACGTTTTCCGCACTTCGTGCATCTTGGTCCCTGCTTGTCCTTGTCCAATGCAGCATTCACAATAGGATCCCCCGAACCCTCAGATTCTTCACCTTCCTCTTCCTCAGCCACCGACGTGGCAGGATTCAAGCCTGCAACAACCTTCCGAGATTGGAGATGCAAGTCCTTGAAGAGCCTGTGCTGTTGTTCAAATCGACGCGCAGCAAGTCGATAACTCGAATACGATTCCCCACCACTATGCATCAAACAGTAGTTTCTTACATCGTTAGGCAACGAACGAACCAGCATGGTCAACATGTCAGAATCCCCAATCGCTAATCCAACACTGTCACCCAACAAGGTGGAAATCATTCGTGTGTACTTCGCACATGCAAGCTCAATCTGGCGAATCAAATCTGAACTATCTTGTCCTTGAAAGACCCTGTTCAGCAACTGCACTCGCAATGAAAGACCCTCAGTTCTACTACGGAGACTGAATTCGTGGGACAACTGCCGAAGAAGTTCGAAACCATTTCCAAGGTACAGATTGCTACTGCTATATGGATCACCCAAAGTGACTCCCGGGACAATGTCAATCCCTTCCTGAAATGATTGAATCATGACTGCAATCCTACCATGGCTTCCAAAAGTTGCCTTCAAAATGGCACTAAGTCTCACAGCCCTAGACTGCTGGTCAACACCCAAGGTGCTCCACGCAATACTCGTCGGCCAGTGAGTCGACTGTTCGATCTCTCGCCCAAACTGGACAGATCCCTGGCTAGCCCATGCTACCAGTTCCTGAACATAGGAAGTAAACCCCAAAACCTCATCTTCGCGGGTTTTCCAGGCTGAATAGTCAACAGTGGGACTAGGACCCAACCACTTCTCACTTCTTGAGAAAACATCCCTATTCTCAGATCTGCCCTGACTAGTACCCAAACCAGGCAAATTACCAGTCGCATCAGGAATAAATCCCCCTCCAAACTCAGGTGGAACATCCCCCAATCGATCGGGAACAAACCTCTGGTGGTTACCATCAACCAATCTTTGAGTATTCTGAAAAACCTGTTGAAGCTCTCTAGCATTCAATCCCTGCAACAACTGTTGAATCTGGGTTACTCGGTCGAAGTTACTACCACACTGCATCGGAACATTCTGCAAACCATTTCCGGCTATCGGATTTCTCACATTTCCTGGCCTTTGATTCATGCCCTGCAATGTCGGATTCACAACACCCACCCCATTTACTGGTGGACCGTAGCCATACACAGGCATAGGTGGCACAACTCTTCCAGGCTGAGGCCCTACACTACCTCCCCCACTGCCACTTCCGTGGCTACCTGAAGAAGGCGGCACAGGAACTCCAGCTCCTGGAGCAAAGACCATTCCTTGGTTCTGAAAACTCTGAGCTCCTTGGTTCACAAGATCAGGTTGCACAGTGTTCCTGTTACCTGTCCAGTTAGTCCACGGGTCCTCTACTTGCAACGGATCACAACCTTGACACGCACCACCTGCACAAGATCCACGACCTGCCTCACCCTGGCTACCAGCACCTCCGGCACACCCTGGGCAAGCACCCGCAGTCACCCCTGCCGCAGCAGCACGACCTGCACCAGCTTGACCTCGTTCAGCTTGACCTGGACTAAAGAACGACTCAGGACCAACACCTCCTGCACCTGGACTGTTCATTGAAGACCTGGATCTCTAGTAGAGATACCCGAAGGCTCCCGCTACCATGTAAAAATCTTAATGAACCCCAACTCAGCTCAGCGAGTTCCAAATCCTTTTCGCGCCGTCAACAAACAGGTCACACAAGGCACAAAACCAAGTGTCTTAAATTCTCTTGTTACTCGAGCCACTCTCTGGTTGAGCAACACAAAGTCACACGGACTTCTCAAAAACAAAAGACTGCTGTACCAACTGCGGATTCCAGATCAAAAGTTGTTTCAGATAACATCCTACGCAACAATCAACAATTCCGACCTAACGTGTAGCTAGTTAGTACCACAAGTGGTTGATTTAACCAATCCAAACAAAGAATCAACCACTCATAGTACTTTAGCGTCACAGGCGATGTTGTTAGCTAACAACAACGACAAAATTGGTTGCACCAAAACTTGCCGTTTCCATATCATCCAATGATGATATTCACAGAAATCTTTACAGCATAATTTGACGAACAACTTCGTGATGTCAAATCATTTCCAAACGGTCCAAAAATGTTTGAAATACTTCTCAACTGTTCCGAACGTTTCCGCAAATGTTCAAATGTTTCCAAAACCGTTCCAAACAAACTGTGATCAAATCGGCTAAATCCCTAAAGCTCGAAAAAAAAACACTCTCGTCTCATTGAAAACGCAAATTCCAGCAAATACAGAGGTCAAAACGCAATGTCACCGAAATCGCATCCAATGAAATACCGTCCATTCTAGAACATTCTCAGCTCATCAAAAGTGCAGAATCTCAATGAATACCGAAGTCAAACGCAGTATCATAGAAGCACCATCCAATGAACTATTGTACCAAATAGAGGTGCACAACGGTCTAATCCCAGCGTACATCGTGAAGAAGCACGACGGTTCAATACCATATATTCACAGCGGGAACAGACCGAGCCTGCGGCTCTCTTTGCTGAGCTGCAAGAAACTTTGCCGAGCTGCAAGAAACTTCGGTTCTGATCCGCAGCTATCGTGGAAGGGCTGCTCTGCAGCGCCGTGCTGACGCCGCTGTGCCAGAAGCCCCTTCCCATGCTGCTTCGGCGGCGGCTGTGGTTTTGCGCTCCTGAAGCCTTCCTGATGTCCTGGATGAGTGAGCTGGCCCCGGTTTCTTGTGGCCGCCTTGGTGCTTGGCAGCATTTGTGCACGATGCTTTCGTTTTGCCTGGTGCCTAGTTTTCCTGTGCAGTCCCGGCTGGTGCAATTTCAGACTCATACTCCTCGAGGTGCTTGATTTTTAGCATCTGCGTTTTTGCTCGTGCCCACTTTTTTTAATTTCCTTTTGGCATCGCCTAGTAAGTTATTTTACAGATTATTTTACAGATTCCATTTGTTTGCGTGACAGGCGCAGCACTTGAGAACCCCGTACGGCCATAAAGGTTGAAGCGCGGCAGGCGCAGCGCTTGAGAACCCTGTACGGCCATCTTAAAACTTGAAGCGCGGCAGGTGCAGCCAGCGCGGAGCGCATAGTTAATGAACTTGGACAACTATACCCTAAAAACGTGGAAATTTGCGGAAAAACATGGCCAGCTGTATGGAAATATGCACTCCCGTGCATATTAGTTGCATGTGCAACTGTTGGATTTTTCGCATGGTAGCGGAGCGGTTGTGCTCCACGCGTAGTGTAAGTAGACGCGATGATGCCAGGAAGTAACCAGGGACAAGGACCTACAAGGGAGGCCCCCACCGCGTCTCCAAAAAGTCTGCCGATTTCAGGTGCCGAAAACGAACCCTCTGGACATATGAGATGCTGCTCCTATACTGTCGAGGTAGGTCCCTTTCAGGCCGCCAGGTTTTGACCACTTTTTTGGGCCCTGTTTGAGGGGCCATGATGAAGCAGGTTTGTTGGCATTCGAGGCGCGCCAAGGCGTACCGAGGCCTGCCCGAGGCACGAGGACAAAGCGAGGCTTACGGGGATCCGAATCTATATAATACTATTGTTGGGGTCCCTTAGCAATGATTGCTGGTATGGCAATGGGACACTGCGGCGTCTTCTGGACGGTATACGCTCTTGGGCGCTTGTGGCGCAGCTAGGGGTACCAGATTGTTGAGCCCAGCAGAAGTCATGAACAAGGTCTTCCTGAGGCGATGCTTTTGAGAAAGGTAACATTCAACAAGGAAGCTTTCTTAATTAGCCACTTTTCGAAACGTGGAGGAAACCTCAGAAACCCAGGGAAACCTTTGGGAAACCCGTGGGAAACCCCTCAGAAACACTACTCTTTCTTTAGATTCTGGTTCAAAAACGCTGGCAACTGTGCAGGAAACCCACGGAACCCCTGGGAAACCCAACACTTTGTAGAGGAAACCTTCGGAAACCCCTTTGGAACAATGCACATTCACCCCCCCTCAGAAACTTTGCTCTTTCTTTGGATTGGGCTTCAAAAACGCTTGCAACTGTGGAGGAAACCACGGAAACCCCTGGGAAACCCCTGGGAAAACCCTGGGAAACCCAACACTTTGTAGAGGAAACCCTAAGAAACCCCCATAGAACAATGCACATTCACCCTTTGGCAATTTACAAGAATAAAGAAGGGGGTGTGGGGAGGAAACCTGGATGAGATAGCAGCAATTGGATAAATTGGATGAGATGCAAAAAGTATTATAGAACCGTTTTCGGTCTTCCCGCCCACTCATAGTATTCTGATGGCACTGTGTTCCACGTTGCCACCCGTGCCAGCTCCGGCGTCCAAGAGGTGGTCGTTTGGAAGGGTCTATTTTTGGGCCCTCAAAGACAAGAAAAATTGGAGACGCAAATTCGGGCCTCCCCAGTTCAAGAGTCCTGCCGCGGATGCTGTTTGTGTAAGTAGCTTCACGCTTGACATTCTGCGCACATAGCAGCCTGCAAAATTTCAGCACATCGGACAAAATGAAGGGACCAAAAACGGGCCCGCCAGGAGGGACCACTTTCGATCCTAAGAGGGTCCACTTTTGGGTCCCTTCTGAAATATATTTGCTTTGCGCAAGGGTCCAAAACTGGGCCCTCAGCAATCTGAATCCGGTGCCTCCCTGGGGGCCTGTTTCACGTCCCATTTAAATTCTCTGTTAAAGCGCGTTGTTGTAATCCAGCTACAAACATCAGCGTCACACATCATAGCAACTAGGTTAGCAACAAGGGCGTCGAACAAGGGAGGCCCCCACCGCGTCTCCAAAAAGTCTGCCGATTTCAGGTGCCGAAAACGAACCCTCTGGACATATGAGATGCTGCTCCTATACTGTCGAGGTAGGTCCCTTTCAGGCCGCCAGGTTTTGACCACTTTTTTGGGCCCTGTTTGAGGGGCCATGATGAAGCAGGTTTGTTGGCATTCGAGGCGCGCCAAGGCGTACCGAGGCCTGCCCGAGGCACGAGGACAAAGCGAGGCTTACGGGGATCCGAATCTATATAATACTATTGTTGGGGTCCCTTAGCAATGATTGCTGGTATGGCAATGGGACACTGCGGCGTCTTCTGGACGGTATACGCTCTTGGGCGCTTGTGGCGCAGCTAGGGGTACCAGATTGTTGAGCCCAGCAGAAGTCATGAACAAGGTCTTCCTGCGGCGATGCTTTTGAGAAAGGTAACATTCAACAAGGAAGCTTTCTTAATTAGCCACTTTTCGAAACGTGGAGGAAACCTCAGAAACCCAGGGAAACCTTTGGGAAACCCGTGGGAAACCCCTCAGAAACACTACTCTTTCTTTAGATTCTGGTTCAAAAACGCTGGCAACTGTGCAGGAAACCCACAGAACCCCTGGGAAACCCAACACTTTGTAGAGGAAACCTTCGGAAACCCCTTTGGAACAATGCACATTCACCCCCCCTCAGAAACTTTGCTCTTTCTTTGGATTGGGCTTCAAAAACGCTTGCAACTGTGGAGGAAACCACGGAAACCCCTGGGAAACCCCTGGGAAACCCCTGGGAAAACCCTGGGAAACCCAACACTTTGTAGAGGAAACCCTAAGAAACCCCCATAGAACAATGCACATTCACCCTTTGGCAATTTACAAGAATAAAGAAGGGGGTGTGGGGAGGAAACCTGGATGAGATAGCAGCAATTGGATAAATTGGATGAGATGCAAAAAGTATTATAGAACCGTTTTCGGTCTTCCCGCCCACTCATAGTATTCTGATGGCACTGTGTTCCACGTTGCCACCCGTGCCAGCTCCGGCGTCCAAGAGGTGGTCGTTTGGAAGGGTCTATTTTTGGGCCCTCAAAGACAAGAAAAATTGGAGACGCAAATTCGGGCCTCCCCAGTAATGGCCAAGGAAGTGCGCTAGGAATGAACTCACTGCAAGTAGGACCAGTAGGGTCGCCAACAATGAACAGAATGGAAGGAGAAGGTGAGCAAGGCGTAGAAAGAAACACAGGTGTTGCAGGTAATTCGCCAACAGGTGCCGCGATGCAAGCGAATGCAGCGGTAGGTAACGCGATGACAACACCGGCCCCGGGCTTAGTTGGAGCAGGGAGCTTAGTTGGAACTGCTGGACACATACTTCCTCAGACACAGAATGCGTTTGGCATGTATGGACCCATGAGGGGAGGTTTAATGGACCCCAGAAATTATGGGTTGAACCAGTCTTTTCTTGGATGTCAAGGTCATGGATGTAGTGGTTGTACTGCATGTCAAGGGTATCCAGGTCAGGGTGTGCACGGACAAGGTCGGTTACTTGCACTCGTTTGGTTTCCATGCAGTGCAAAAGCTTCCCTGCCAGTGCCGTTCTGAAACTAAGTGGCTCACTCCTCGTCCTGATGCTGTACTCAAGGGTCAGCTGTCTCACCAGCTCAAAGCCATTCGAAGCTTGCAACTCTGCATTCACACCAACATCCGCATTGCACAAGTTGATTCCTTCACTGAATGCATTGATCAACGTCAAAGTTCTCGGGTGATTTCCAAATGCACTTCTCAAAATAGCAAGCAACCTTCTGCTTCTTGCACTTTGCGGCACAGCTAATTGATTCCAGTGCAACGGATCTGGCCATCTACAGGCATGCTCGATCTCACTTCCGAACTCAAGGCTGGCTTGCATCGCCCAGGCTGTTAAATCATAGATGTAAGCTTGCGACCCTAGGATTTCTGCTTCTCTACTGGTCCACTTTGCACAATCCGGTGTTGGAGGCGTTCCCAACCATTTCTCACTTTTAGCAAATGCGTCACCTACGTATTCCCCGGATGTTCCTGGTACGTGCATTGGATCCATACTCTGAGGAAACCCATTTGTGGCCCTTTGTCCAAACATCTCAGGTACACCTCTAGCCTGGCCAACCTGTTCAATCACCTGCCTGACTTGCATTAACTGCATCGGTTCCAAACCTCCCATCAGCCTCAGCACATCTTGTAACCTTTGATTCTGGGGTGTTACTCCGCCAATGTCCTGTCCCATGCACATGCCTCCAGTTTGACCTTGTCCTACCTGACCTTGTCCTCCTTGACCTGGGGCACCACCGCAATGACCCGACATCCATGACATTCCATAACATGCACTCCCCTGTCCAGGTTCTTGACTTCTACCTGTGCTAGCTTGGGCACTTTGACCTGCAGTTCCCATGCAACCTTGTCCTGGCATCCCTTGTCCGTGCAGACCTTGTCCTATCTGACCTTGTCCTGTCAGGCCTTGTCCGAACTGACCTTGTCCTACGATTGTGACAGATACAATCAGAAAGATAGACTTTGAAATGGCCAGGTATTCTAAGTTGCTGGGAACACTGGCAAGTAGAATTGATGCCACAGGGTTGCATGTAGCCGAAGCTGACTTGGTAGCTGTTTTGCTACGTAGTTTGCCTGAAGCAGTCAGGACGTTTTGTTTGCATCACACTGGAGGTGAGTCGTACCAAGCTTTTAGGGCCACAGCACTGAGATGGGAACAGCAGCAGCGTGCTTTCGCTGAGTTCCAAATCTATACCAGGTCACCCAGGTGGAAGGTTCAGATGAATCCACTGTGCAATATGATATGTCTGCAAGTGACGGTGATGGAAACTGGATTTAGATGCAGTAGGGGTGTGCGATGTGGTACCTGTGGAAGTAGGAGACACAGTTCAAATGCATGTGATGTTGATTTGTCAAAACTGAAGTGTTTCAAATGCCAGAAATTTGGCCACATTTCTGCAAATTGCCCAGAGAGAAAGAAAGGAAAAGGAGTAATTAAGGGCAAAGGAAAGCAGAAAGGAAAGAAAGGCAAAGGCAAAGGTAAAGGTTTTGGCAAGAAAGGAAAATGAACGAAGTAGGATACGATGAAGAATGGGACAGTGCGGACATGTGGTGGCATGACGATGGTTCTTGGTGGGAGGACCAGTCATGGTATGAAACTGCACAGGTCTGGAATGACAGTTGGAATGAATCTTGGGATTGCACGTGGCAAGAAGGACAGGAGAATTGGGACGAATCTTGGAGTTGGCCTGCAACGGATGATCAGCAGCAGAATGCGAGTGCAGGTGGAACGACTCAAGGTGTCCAATCCTTAGTGCTGAGTCCCTTGATTTCAGAGATGTTTTCAGGTTTTTCGACAGGTTTGACACTTGAAACTGAAATTTCAGACGTTTTTGACGATGTTTGCAGTCATTTTTCAACCGATGAAACTGTTTTTCATGTCTCAATTGCAGGTTTGCAGTGTTTAGAGTCGAATCGACTTTTCTGCACGTGTCAAAACTGCATGACTATTAGTGATGATTTTGCAGCGAACTTAGAGTGCTGCCAACTTCGAAACGTGAGACTGAGACTCTTTTTCAACAGGTTGCCACCAGCATGTTTTATTTCTGAACCTGAGTTTTTCATCAGTGGAGAATTCGTTCCATTTTCTGACAGTGAATCTGCATGTTCGGTTGTCATGGACACCATGTTTTGAGACGAGTTTGATGACAGTGACAGTGAAACGGAAACGGAAACAGAAACATGTCAACTTTGGAATTTAAACTTTGGATGGTTGCATGAAACAACACCACAGGTCGATTCCAATTTACTGTGTGGCATGTTTTCAGCAGGAAACACCGACCTTTCAGGGACCACTGACAGTTCAGGGACATTGCATGGAGCCCTACATCGTCCGGTGGCCTTTGATTATGGTTTGCAAGGTGTAGAGGTAGAAGGTGATGCTGAGGTTTCCCAAGACTTGATTTCTTCAAACTGTCATCGAATTCAGTTGCAAACAGTTGGAACTTCGACTTTTCTGAACGTGCAAGATACTGTTTCTCATGAGTTTGAACTGCATAGATACTCACCTGTTTTGCATCCATTGCTTTCAGAAATCATGATGGGTAATGAGAGCCAGCACTGGTGGTTACTGGACTCCGGTGCGGCTGCAACTGTTATGGTCACTTCGTCAAGAGTGACGTATGGTGCATGGGTTGTTAATTCACAAAGTGACCGCTTCCGAGCGGCAAATGGCAGTAAGGTGAATATAGATGGATCAACTAATGTTTCTGTTTGGGTTGGATTCAAAAGAAAAAGGATAATTTGGGAAGGTTCCCAGTGTACCGACAGGCAAAGTTGAAGTGCTTGGTTGGTGGCATCAGCCACAACATCATTTCAACCAACACTCTCTGTGAGTGCGGATGGGAATTCAATCAGAATCCAGAAGGTGCCGAGGTTACTCACTGTGCGTCAGGTTTGAGACTTGACAATATTTGCAACTTTGGTGGATGTCCATGGGTTAAGCTTGACCCTGCATGGATGTACCATGATTCTGATGGATCTGCACGGCATGATGATGAATTCATCATGTCAGAGGGTTTGCATGCGGTGCATGGGAATTTGAATCCATTGAGCAGAGCGGCAGAAGCTGCGCTTGAAGCCCATAGGTTGCAGGGACATGTGCCTTATGATCCAAGGTGCACAATATGTGCGCGAGGAAAATCAACCTTTCAACATCGACGCCGTCGTGAAGGCGCGCTTGAGACTGAGGTACAAGCCGATTTTGGTTTTCTAACCATTCGTGGAGAATTGGTTGAGGACGAAACAGACGGAACTATCAAGATTTTGGCTTTAACGGAATTGTCTACAAACTGTGTGGGCTATGTCGTTGTGGGACAAGAAGCAAGATCGGTGAAGAGTTTAATTCAAAAATGGTTAGACCACTTCGGTCTTGCGTCATCGACTTCATCGGTAGTCCTGCATACAGATGTCGAGCGTGCAGTTTCTGAATTAGTTGGAACCAGTTCTTTCAAATATACCTTCTTGGTTCGCCGTGCACGGCCTCAGCAACACCAAAGCAATGGAGGAGCTGAACGAGCTGTGAGAAGACTTAAGGAATCCCTTGCGGTGTTGCGTGCTGAGATGAACTAGGGTGGTGCTGATATCTGTTTTACTGCACGTGGACTGCAAGATGTTGCAACCTACATTGCATTGAGCCACAACCATTTTTCCAAAGCTCATGGAACTGACTTTTCTCCATTGGAATATTCCACACAACGGAAGTTGTCTCGACCTTCCTTTGCAATGTTTGGTCAAACTGTCCTTGCCGAATTGCCCAGCAGCATGCGAGCCCAATCACCGAATGAGACGAGAAGTATTGAAGCTGCATTTGTGCATTCAGGTTTGGATACGGGACCAGTTGTGCAAGGTGCTGTCAGAATTGATGGTGAATTAGTTCTGAAGCGCTTTGTTGCAAGGAATGTCAAGCCAATCACACCAATCGTGTGGAACCAAGTCATTGGTGATCAGTTGTTTTCTGAGATTGAAGGTGGACAAGTTCAAGGAGAACCATTGCCAGCACGCGAAGGAATTCGCATTGAGCCGGCTGCCCCGAATGTTGAGAGACCAAGATTGCCTGATGCCAATGTTGAGCAACCTATGCATGATGATGATGTTGTTGAGTATCCAGATGGTGCTCCAGGTGATCTAGTGCGAGAAATGAAAGAACCTGATCCAGGCTTCCGAGCCCCTATGCCCAAGAAGAGACCTGTGGAGTCAGCTCCATCTCAACCGAGAAAGCCAGGTGAATTGAAGATTGCCCGACAAGATCCAATTCGTGCATCTACTTCTGATGGACCTGCATTGCCTAAAGCCTCTCCGAAAGTGTCACCAAAGTCTCCGTCTCCGTCTCCAGATGTTGCTAGGTCAGATGTGCGTGTTTTCCCAAAGACACCCCGGTGTCCTGCATGTGATTCTGGAATGGATGTACCTGGAATTAGGCATAATGCTGAATGTAAGAGAAAACGTGCTGCATTTGAGGCGAGTGAAACTCCCATTGAAATGCCAGATGTTGTGCCTAATGTTGCAAGACCGAGACTTGAGGTGAGACATGAAGATATGGAGGTTGAGACTGAGAATGGCCCAACTCCGGTTGGCGCAGGTTCTGAGGAGGTTGGTCTAAGTATGGACGCTGAAGGTTCAGGCGTGAAAAGAGAAGCGGAACAGTCTGTGCAAGATCTAGAGGATGAGATGGCTGCTGAACGTGCAGCTGGAACTCAAGAACCCATGACTCTTGATCTTTTTCACATGGACAATGCATGTCATGCCTTAGGACCTGTTGCATGGTGTTTGGAACAAGGACCAGAGAATGCACGAGCTACGAGTCCTGAGTTGTTTGATGCTGAGCTTAATTCAATTAAGTTTGCACATGGGAAGGATCACCAGTGTGTGAAGGTGAAACTTGGTGGTTCAGAAGTGCTCCTATGGAAACCAGATGAAGTAATTGATGACAGCTCACTCATGCAACTTGACGTGGACTTAGGTTTTGAGGGTATGAAAGAAGAACTTGGAAACTTAGAGAAATGTGGTGCTGGTAGAGTCATAGGACAGGCAGAGGTTGATGCATTGAAAAAAAAACACCCGCTTATGCGTGTGAGGGTTTCAGCATACAAAAGTGAATCACGAGTCAGAGTCCGAATAGTTGCAAAGGACTTGAATAAAGGAATTAGTGCACGAAAGCTGGGAATTTCGAGCCCGACACCGAGCATTGAGGGCTTGCATTTCGTTCTCACTCTTGCTGCCCAACGTGCTCTTCGACTGAAAGGACTTGATGTTTCTCATGCCTTCATGCATTCACCCCTTCCTCATGGACTTGTGATTGTGCTGAAACTGCCCCTCTCCGTCTCTATGCCTGATGGCTCTCAAGCCTACTTGTTGCTCTATAAAGCCTTGAATGGTCTTCGAGATGCATCGCTGCACTGGCTGAACTTGCTGAGTGACAGCATCCGTGGTGTTGGATTGACTTCTGACGAGGTCGAACCATGCATTTATCAAGGTGTCGTGAATGGAGAACTTGCACTGCTTGTCGCATATGTTGACGACCTACTCCTTTGTTGCCAATCAGAGAAAGCTGAGAAGATCGTGGAGAAAGCAATTGGCAAAGCCGTGCCCTTGAAGGAGACTGGAATCATCCTTCCTGCACGACATGGAGGTGGACGTTTAATTTTCATTGGCAGGCATGTGCATCGTGGAATTGATGACGACTCCTTGACGATTGGCGTGGATCCAAAGTTTTTGGACACGACCTTTACTGAATTCAACATCACGAAAGGATCTGCATCTGTACCGGATGTGGCCGGCATCTTGGACAAGGCCATGGGCGACAAGAATCAATTGCAAGAACTCTCTCCCTCTGCATATTCACGATTTCGCCGAGCACTTGGCAAGCTTCTGTGGATGGCGCAGTCTAGGCACGACCTGAAACTATATCCCAGTCTAATTGGAAGTCAGCAAGCAAAGCCCAACCAAGGCACTGAAGCTGCCATTCGTTCTTTGCTGCGATTTCTGTTTGAAGATGTGGGAACATGTTTGAGGTTACCATCCCCAGAATACGAGAATTTGATGATTGGGCCTGCAAGACATTCAATTTTGCATTCATTCTCTGATGCATCGTTTGCTCCATACAGATTTAATGGTAGAAAGGGAATTTCTGGTGGAGTTGTGTTTTGTGAAGGTGCATTGGTTAGGTCATTGGCTAGACAACAGCAGTCTGTGTCATTGTCCTCTTGTGAAGCAGAATTGTATGCATTGCAAATGGTTGCCCAAGAATCTGTTGCGTTTAGCAATTTTTGCCATCGTGTGTACACAGGGATTGGTGAAATGAGAGAGAGAGATGTGCCACAAATCTTGCTGGAGTCTGATAGCTCTTCAGCCTTGCAATTGTTGGTCGGACAGGATATACCCAAACGAAGTAGACATGTTGAAATTCGTATGGCCTGGATGAAAGCTAAAATTAGCTCAAATGAACTTTTGGTTGAACACAGGGCCGGAACGGACAATGTGGCAGATTTGTTTACCAAATGTTTGGGGACCAAAGATTTCCTGAGACACCGCACAAGCTTAGGGTTTGAGACTCCTGAAGTGCCTATGCAAGACCTGCACAGAGTGCGCGATGTCATGCTCATCAACAGTAGGATTGATCAAAAGCAAGATGTTGCGTTTGTGGAAGTTTGTTGTGGGACTAATTCAGCTTTGAGAGAAGCATGCAAAGTTGCACGCATGCCCTATATCGGTATAGTCAAGCGAATGGAAACTCCGGACATGTTCCAAAAGGTGAAAGAGTTTGTTGAGGTTCACCAACAGTTAGGCTACCGTTGGGTGCATGTGCACGCTTCTACTCCTTGTAGCTCAGGGTCGCCACTCAAGAATTTTTCTGCAACGATTGAATCAGAGGCAGACAGGTCATGGAAAGGTATCATGGAGAACGTCTCTAAGTATTTGTTGCTTGGGAATTCGAGGTCTTTCGAACTGCCCCGAAACAACAACATATGGAAACGCGAAGAAACCAAACGAGTTTTGAAACAATGTGGTTTGCAGTTTGATGCTGAGGTGTTTTTATGTCAAACCGGTATGCAAGCACCAAATGGACTGCCTATCGGTAAAGTGCTTATTTTTTGTAGTGCGTCAGCTGGTTTTTGCAATTTGCTCACAAGGCATTTTGGTTGGTGCGAGTGTGAGAAACATGCAGGGATGTACGATGTCAACTGGACAGCAACCGGTGTGTATAACAAAGAACTGGCAAAGGCCATTTTGGCCGCAGTTCGTGCTGGAAGGAAGGACCCCTGAGCATGTTTATTTTTTTTTTGCATGTCGCATGGAACAACCAAAACCGAACAAACGTTCTTTTTTTTTGTTTTGACCTGCATGTTGCATGATTTTCTTGAAGAAATGTGCGTGGCAGGTGGAACTGTTTTGGTTTTGTTTTGCACGTCTCCGGACGTCGCCAGTTTAAAAGGGGGACGCGTGATGTGTGAAGGATTTTTTTTTTGACATGTGTGAACCAAAGATGTTTTTGCATGTCTTGTTTCTAACAAACTTGAAACCGAACGACAGTGATGTGGAACACAGCAGTCTTGTGAAGCACAGTTGTTTTTTTTGCGAAGCACTGGCGTACGCGAAACACAGTTTTTGATGTGAGAGACAGTTGTTATCAAAGAACTGCATTGATGTAGAAACACAGTGATTTTTGCATGTTCAGTCATGTCTGCATGTTCAGTTGATTTTGCATTGGACTGATGTGGACAGGGTTGGACAGAAGTTTGTTTTCGTTTGCAACGTTTTGGATACAGAATGCAAGTCAGAACACTGCCTGGAGAACTAAGGATGTCAGGTTTCAGAATTCACTCACACGCCCAGCTCAGCAGTTGCGGACACTTAGGAACCCCTGAAACGGCTAAACTGCTGCACTCGACTCCTGCGTGTGTGTGTGAGGGTTGAAACAGTTCACAATTAGGAATTAGGTTCTGACGTGACGCCATGGCTTCAAAACCACAGCAATGGCATAGTGATGCTTCTGGATGGTACCGACAGACAGAGAATTCGATGCCTTACAACCCAAGTGACCCAGTCTTGGGAACGGACATGACACAAGGAGAATGGGACCAATTGCGCGAGTTGATGCGCAAAGCAGAAGCTGGTGGAAAAATGAATGAACTATTGACCGTCCACAAAAAGGAGGTCAAGAACGCACCTATGAACAGACCCTATCCACCAGAGGATGATGATTGGAAGGACTGCATGGAATCGCATGTGCCTCCAAGTCCCTCCAAAGTGCATGCTCCGACAGGCTCGAATTCATCGGCTGCACCGCCTGGTGCCCTATGGCCGGATGCCTACAGCCAGAATGCATACAAGGTGCCTCCGACAACACCGCCGCCTACCTTGCAAGCTGGAGGGAATTCAGGGATCGTCGATTCGATGCACGTGAATACCACAAGAAATGGCAAGACAGGCCATATGATCCCAATGACGACCCTTGGATTGAGGATGATGTCAAAGACCCAAAGAATGACAAGCCTGTGATACAACTTTTTGGAAATGTGGTGCAGAAGAATGCGGATATTGCAGAGGCTAAAGCTGCGGCTGCAGCCATTGCTGAGATTGCCAACCGCTACTGTGCCGATGCTGATGGACAGCCTGCAGGATTTCCAAAATTCAATGCACAGGTTCCTCTACCTCCTGCGGCAAAGGCAGACCCACCGATTTTGCCTGCATCTGCAATTGGAAGTGAGAAAGCATTCCAGGAGCAGAAGGGCAAGGGAAAGAACTATGACAAAGGTGGTAAGCCTGACAATATCAAAGGTGGCAAGCCTGAATTTGCGAAAGGTGGCAAAGATGAGAAGGGTGGCAAAGATGACAAAGGTGGCAAGAATGTGGCAAAGGGAGAATTCAAAGGTGAATTCAAAGGAAAGGAAGGAGAGAAGGGGAAGCAGGGTCCCAAAGGACCAACTCTGCCTCCTCCCAAAGCTTCTGGTTCGAAGTGTGCACGCATCTCCGAAGAGCCTCCGGAGGTTGTGGAAGGCAATTCGAACAAAATACCTGACAATGGCGCTATGACCGATGGCTCTAAAAGACGGCATGAGGCTGTCGAGTCGAATTCGGATGCAGAGAGTGCCAGCAGCGTTTTGGGAAGCTATTCATTCATCTCAGACACCGGCGACTCCCCGCCACTATTTCCAAAGGTGCAGTCAGGGCTGCCAGCAACCCACAAGTGGGATGCAAACTGGAAAGATGCCACCATCGACTATGAAGAGGTCGATTTCAATGTGCCACAGCCTGCATGGATCAAGGATACCTATCACTGGTCATGCACGCTTCTCAAGATGGGCCGCTTTGCCGAAAAGCCCATCACCTACCATGATTTTGTTGTGAGGGTCTTCAATCAAAGCATGGAGGAATGCCGCTACGCAAAGAAGATGATTGGACAGTTCCGCAAGAAACTGACCCCAACGCCAAGGACACAGGGTCCTGATTTCTGTGCCTTCTTAATTCACTGCAGGGTGGACGCATTTCTCAATGCAGGCTATGTCTACCAGCGTGAATTTTCCTGGCGTTGATGGGGTGAATGCGGACAATATGAAGCTGATGGTGGCTATTTTTGCATGTGCAATGTGCCTGGAATTTGCTGCGATGAATGGTTTCTGCAGAATCTTTGGGCTTCCTTGGTGATGAGCTGGACTGCAGGGAATTCGTTGTGGAGCAATTTCAATGTGGCATTCTTGCACAACCTTTTCATTTTTCTACATCAATGAGAATGTGGACACGGTCAATGGATATAAACACAGGATTAATTCGAGTACACAGGTATTTTTGCAATACATCTGCAACTGGTGTGAAGATGCGACTTCGTGTGCAAGTCCTCACTGGAAGTTGAACAGATGACAGCAGATTTATACATATGTGCAACGTGCAGCCTTTTGAGACTTCACTGGAATTCAGCTGGATTTGGATGGATGGGAAACGCAGCAAAAGGGGGTATGGAAATATACACTCCCGTGCATATTAGTTGCATGTGCTACGTTTCTTGCCTGAAAGTGACAAGGTGGCTACAACATGATGTTCGTGATGGTTTATTTGTACACAGCGTTAGAAATGATGCAGAATGGTTTGAGAACTTCTGGAATTGGTTGAGAAAGCATGAGAATGCGTTTTTGGTGCATGATGTTTTATTTCATCAACTTTGTGGATGAGAATGATATTTTGGAGAAGAATTCATTTGCCTCAGATGTTATCTGGACAGCAAATGAATTTGGAAGTGCTTTTGATGTGGACGAGTTTGAGGTCAACTTTGTCGTCGTTTTTCAAACACATGTGCATGCGTTTTTCAACAACAACTCCAACTGAAACTTCGTTTTTCCGAGCTGCATTTTATTTCTGGAAGCTGTGAGAATGTTTGAAGATGTTTTTTGGACGTTTTTGGAATTTGTCAACAAGATGCGAATGGACAACGTTTATTTTTGTTTGGAAGTGAATTCAAACAAGTTGAATTCACCCAACATTGTGGTGAGAAGTTTGAGGAGAACGTTTACTTTTATGCATGCCGCCGCTGCCACTTCAACAGCACGGAACAGCTGAAACAGGAGAAGACCAAACTATGCATGTTGCACGTGCAAGACAACTTAGCTGGATAGACAGCTTGCTCGCTTTTCGTGTTTTCCTGTGTGGAAAAGGGAATTGAGTTTTGCAGTGACAGCCGTCGTGTTTTGGGTTTTAACTTGTTAAACGCTCGACGCGGAGTTAAGCCGACCCCTTGCGACGTTAGGAGCGCGACTAGTGGTTGTAATTAGGTCCTGTTGGATTTTCGCAAGCTGGGTCCATTCAACTGGCCAGAAAGATCTGAAGGTGGGAACACTTAAAACTTTTTTTCCGTCCAACGCCGTATGGCTTCGGCCAGGTCGTTCAACATGTTTCCAAGCATGTTGCATTTGAGACTAATTAATTACTGTCAAGGTCCCTTTATCGCAGCCATGTTTTGAGCACTTTTTTGGGCCCTGTTTTAGGGGCCATGATGAAGCAGGTTTGTTGGCATTCGAGGCGCTCCAAGGCTTACCGAGGCCTGCCCGAGGCACGAGGACAAAGCGAGGCTCACGGGGACTCGAATCCAAATAATACTATTGTTGGGGTCCCTTAGCAATGATTGATGGTGTGGCAGTGGGACACTGTGGTGCCTTCTGGACTTGCAAAAGTACTGCTGTTTGTCAAAGCTGCGCCAGTTTTGGCAAAAAAGGTCACTGCAGAATCTCATTTGCGGAGCTGTAAAACATTGGCCTTGGACTCCAAGAAGTGGTCCTCCCCAGTTGCGTTGAAAAATTGATGGTCAAACAATCCCCAACTTTGATCCACTTGCGTCATGCGAAGACCTTTTTGTGTGAAAGTTTGATGAGAGGATGTACAGTGTACTGAACCACCTTGAACCTACTCGAACATCTTTAAACCTAACTTGGAACAATGTATGTGCAGGTGAACAGTTAGGAAACCATTTTAGGAACCTACAGGAACCAATTTGGAACCAAATGGAACCAGTTTGTGCATGGAAGCTTGGAGATGGATTTTCGTTTGTTTTTGTGGTTTGTGGTGTTTTTGGATGTTGTTTGACCCATGTCCTAGGAACTTGATGTTGTGACTGTATTGGGTAGGAGTTTTGTAGGGTATTTGTGAGTTTGAGCTGAAGACGTTTTATTTGGAGAAGCTGGAAGAACGTTTTTAAAGCTTGAGAACTCTTTTGAAGTAGTTTGAGAAGTTTGAGAACGTTTGAGTGTCACTGCGTTTTACTCTGCACGACTCTTCTAAGAAGAAGAGTGACTGAGCTGTCCAACCTGTGTGGTTTGGCTCAAGTCCGAGCTGTGAAAAAGAGCTGCCACGCCGCGCTCGTGTTTTCACATGGTAGCGGAGCCATGAAATCTCTATAGAATCGCTGACACCAAGGTCGTCTATAAAATTGCAGACGTTGACACTGGATAGGTACCCCCAAACAAAGGATGGCCCTAAAACGCACCATGTTTCGAAGCTTATAATTTTCGAGAGGATATTGCGAGGAGGAAAATTTAAATCAGGATGAATGGTTACAAGCCCTTGCGATTTCTGCTAGGCAGCAACGTCACAAGGCAAGGTCCGGAAAAGCAGCCATTTTGATTCACATATCTGCCAACGCACGCGCGGATGCCTGCGGATGCCCCTGCGGATGCGGGAGAACCCTTGCGAAGGACCACTGCGGATGCCAAAAACCCCCAAAAAATGGCCGCGGATGCATTTCCGGCGTTTGAGAAATACAAAGTAATAGAAAGCAACCCGCCCTGCGGATGCCCAATGGGGTGTGTGGCACATTGTATGGGGGGGAGGGGGTTTTCTGCCGTTTCCTCCCCTTCCCTCGGTGACGCCTTCGTGTTGAGGAGTTCTCTTCTTCCCACTTGCGGCTTCCATGCCTCTTTCCAAACTTGGCCTTGCCACGCGTTGACTCCCCATCAGGTCTCGCCTCCCAGACTTGGCCCTGCCACATTTTAGGTTCCCATAAGGGGTGGTTTCTGCGAAACCGGTGCCTGCCACATGTTGACGTCCTCAAAGGCGGTTTCTTCCACAGTAGCTCCTGCCATGCGTGCCTCGGGCAGGCCTCGGTAAGCCTTGGAGCGCGCCTCGACTGCCAACAAACCTGCTTCATCATGGCCCCCAAAACAGGATCCAAAAAACCAGTAGAAACATGGCGGCCAGAAAGGGACCTCGACTGTACAAGAAACAAAGTGGGACGCACAGAGAGAAAAAGCATGTATTAACACTTACGCTCATGCTAGTGCGTCGCAAATCTGCTTGCAAAACCTCTGCGGGCAGCAGCAAAATTCTCCGATGGCTGACCCCACTTTTGGGTCCAAATCTGGATCCCAAAACGGGGCCCAAGCAAAGACCTAAAAGAAGGAATGAAAATGTGATCCAATTCTGGACCCCATTTTGGGGTCCATATTTGGACCCAAAAATGGGGTCAGCCATCGGAGAATTTCGCTGCTGCCCGCACATGTTGTGCAAGCAGATTTGCGACCCTGCAGCTTGAACATGAATGTCAACTCATACCTTTTTCTCTTTGTGCGTCCCAAGTCCGGTTGCTACTGTCAAGGTCCCTTTATCGCAGCCATGTTTTGACAACTTTTTTGGGCCCTGTTTTAGGGGCCATGATGAAGCAGGTTTGTTGGCATTCGAGGCACTCCAAGGCTTACCGAGGCCTGCCCGAGGCACGAGGACAAAGCGAGGCTCATGGGGACTCGAATCTATATAATACTATTGTTGGGGTCCCTTAGCAATGATTGATAGTGTGGCAGTGGGACACTGTGGTGCCTTCTGGACTTGCAAAAGTACTGCTGTTTGTCAAAGGTGCGCCAGTTTTGGCAAAAAAAGGTCACTGCAGAATCTCATTTGCGGAGCTGTAAAACATTGGCCTTGGACTCCAAGAAGTGGTCCTCCTCAGTTGCGTTGAAAAAATGATGGTCAAACAATTCCCAACTTTGATCCACTTGCGTCATGCGAAGACCTTTTTGTGTGAAAGTTTGATGATGTACAGTGTACTGAACCACCTTGAACCTACTCTTACTTATCTTTAAACCTATCTTGGAACAATGTATGTGTAGGTGAACAGTTAGGAAACCATTTTTAAGTTTGTAACCGATCTGTGAACTAAAGAACCCATAGGAACCTATAGGAACCAATTTGGAACCAAATGGAACCAGTTTGTGCATGGAAGAGCTTGGAGATGGATTTTCGTTTGTTTTTGTGGTTTGTGGTGTTTTTGGATGTTGTTTGACCCATGTCCTAGGAACTTGATGTTGTGACTGTATTGGGTAGGAGTTTTGTAGGGTATTTGTGAGTTTGAGCTGAAGACGTTTTATTTGGAGAAGCTGGAAGAACGTTTTTAAAGCTTGAGAACTCTTTTGAAGTAGTTTGAGAAGTTTGAGAACGTTTGAGTGTCACTGCGTTTTACTCTGCACGACTCTTCTAAGAAGAAGAGTGCCTGAGCTGTCCAACCTGTGTGGTTTGGCTCAAGTCCGAGCTGTGAAAAAGAGCTGCCACGCCGCGCTCGTGTTTTCACATGGTAGCGGAGCCATGAAATCTCTATAGAATCGCTGACACCAAGGTCGTCTATAAAATTGCAGACGTTGACACTGGATAGGTACCCCCAAACAAAGGATGGCTCTAAAACGCACCATGTTTCGAAGCTTCTAATTTTCGAGAGGATATTGCGAGGAGGAAAATTTAAATCAGGATGAATGGTGACAAGCCCTTGTGATTTCTGCTAGGCAGCAACGTCACAAGGCAAGGTCCGGAAAAGCAGCCATTTTGATTCACATATCTGCCAACGCACGCGCGGATGCCTGCGGATGCCCCTGCGGATGCGGGAGAACCCTTGCGAAGGACCACTGCGGATGCCAAAAACCCCCAAAAAATGGCCGCGGATGCATTTCCGGCGTTTGAGAAATACAAAGTAATAGAAAGCAACCCGCCGTGCGGATGCCCAATGGGGTGTGTGGCACATTGTATGGGGGGGAGGGGGTTTTCTGCCGTTTCCTCCCCTTCCCTCGGTGACGCCTTCGTGTTGAGGAGTTCTCTTCTTCCCACTTGCGGCTTCCATGCCTCTTTCCAAACTTGGCCTTGCCACGCGTTGACTCCCCATCAGGTCTCGCCTCCCAGACTTGGCCCTGCCACATTCTAGGTTCCCATAAGGGGTGGTTTCTGCGAAACCGGTGCCTGCCACATGTTGACGTCCTCAAAGGCGGTTTCTTCCACAGTAGCTCCTGCCATGCGTGCCTCGGGCAGGCCTCGGTAAGCCTTGGAACGCCTCGACTGCCAACAAACCTGCTTCATCATGGCCCCCAAAACAGGATCCAAAAAACCAGTAGAAACATGGCGGCCAGAAAGGGACCTCGACTGTACAAGAAACAAAGTGGGACGCACAGAGAGAAAAAGCATGTATTAACACTTACGCTCATGCTAGTGCGTCGCAAATCTGCTTGCAAAACCTCTGCGGGCAGCAGCAAAATTCTCCGATGGCTGACCCCACTTTTGGGTCCAAATCTGGATCCCAAAACGGGGCCCAAGCAAAGACCTAAAAGAAGGAATGAAAATGTGATCCAATTCTGGACCCCATTTTGGGGTCCATATTTGGACCCAAAAATGGGGTCAGCCATCGGAGAATTTCGCTGCTGCCCGCACATGTTGTGCAAGCAGATTTGCGACCCTGCAGCTTGAACATGTATGTCAACTCATACCTTTTTCTCTTTGTGCGTCCCAAGTCCGGTTGCTACTGTCAAGGTCCCTTTCTCGCAGCCATGTTTTGACCACTTTTTTGGGCCTTGTTTTAGGGGCCATGATGAAGCAGGTTTGTTGGCATTCGAGGCGCCCCAAGGCTTACCGAGGCTTGCCCGAGGCACGAGGACAAAGCGAGGCCCACGGGGACTCGAATCTATATAATACTATGGTTGGGGTCCCTTAGCCATGATTGATGGTGTGGCAGTGGGACACTGTGGTGCCTTCTGGACTTGCAAAAGTACTGCTGTTCGTCACAGCTGCGCCAGTTTTGGCAAAAAAAGGTCACTGCAGAATCTCATTTTCGGAGCTGTAAAACATTGGCCTTGGACTCCAAGAAGTGGTCCTCCCCAGTTGCGTTGAAAAATTGATGGTCAAACAATCCCCAACTTTGATCCACTTGCGTCATGCGAAGACCTTTTTGTGTGAAAGTTTGATGAGAGGATGTACAGTGTACTGAACCACCTTGAACCTACTCGAACATCTTTAAACCTATCTTGGAACAATGTATGTGCAGGTGAACAGTTAGGAAACCATTATAGGAACCTACAGGAACCAATTTGGAACCAAATGGAACCAGTTTGTGCATGGAAGCTTGGAGATGGATTTTCGTTTGTTTTTGTGGTTTGTGGTGTTTTTGGATGTTGTTTGACCCATGTCCTAGGAACTTGATGTTGTGACTGTATTGGGTAGGAGTTTTGTAGGGTATTTGTGAGTTTGAGCTGAAGACGTTTTATTTGGAGAAGCTGGAAGAACGTTTTTAAAGCTTGAGAACTCTTTTGAAGTAGTTTGAGAAGTTTGAGAACGTTTGAGTGTCACTGCGTTTTACTCTGCACGACTCTTCTAAGAAGAAGAGTGACTGAGCTGTCCAACCTGTGTGGTTTGGCTCCAGTCCGAGCTGTGAAAAAGAGCTGCCACGCCGCGCTCGTGTTTTCACATGGTAGCGGAGCCATGAAATCTCTATAGAATCGCTGACACCACGGTCGTGTATAAAATTGCAGACGTTGGCACTGGATAGGTACCCCCAAACAAAGGATGGCCCTAAAACGCACCATGTTTCGAAGCTTATAAGTTTCGAGAGGAGATTGCGAGGAGGAAAATTTAAATCAGGATGAATAGTTACAAGCCCTTGCGATGTCTGCTAGGCAGCAACGTCGCAAGGCAAGGTCCGGAAAAGCAGCCATTTTGATTCACATATCTGCCAACGCACGCGCGGATGCCTGCGGATTCCCCTGCGGATGCGGAAAAACCCTTGCGAAGGACCACTGCGGATGCCAAAAACCCCAAAAAAATGGCCGCGGATGCATTTCCGGCGTTTGAGAAATACAAAGTAATAGAAAGCAACCCGCCCTGCGGATGCCCAATGGCAATGGGGTGTGTGGCACATTGTATGGGGGGAAGGGGGTTTGCTGCCGTTTCCTCCCCTTCCCTCGGTGACGCCTTCGTGTTGAGGAGTTCTCTTCTCCCCACTTGCGGCTTCCATGCCTCTTTCCAAACTTGGCCTTGCCACGCGTTGACTCCCCATCAGGTCTCGCCTCCCAGACTTGGCCCTGCCACATTCTAGGTTCCCATAAGGGGTGGTTTCTGCGAAACCGGTGCCTGCCACATGTTGACGTCCTCAAAGGCGGTTTCTTCCACAGTAGCTCCTGCCATGCGTGCCTCGGTAAGCCTTGGAGCGCCTCGAATGCCAACAAACCTGCTTCATCATGGCCCCCAAAACAGGATCCAAAAAACCAGTAGGAACATGGCGGCCAGAAAGGGACCTCGACTGTACAAGAAACAAAGTGGGACGCACAGAGAGAAAAAGCATGTATTAACACTTACGCTCATGCTAGTGCGTCGCAAATCTGCGTGCAAAACCTCTGCGGGCAGCAGCAAAATTCTCCGATGGCTGACCCCACTTTTGGGTCCAAATCTGGATCCCAAAACGGGGCCAAGCAAAGACTTAAAAGAAGGAATGAAAATGTGATCCAATTCTGGACCCCATTTTGGGGTCCATATTTGGACCCAAAAATGGGGTCAGCCATCGGAGAATTTCGCTGCTGCCCGCACATGTTGTCCAAGCAGATTTGCGACCCTGCAGCTTGAACATGTATGTCAACTCATACCTTTTTCTCTTTGTGCGTCCCAAGTCCGGTTGCTACTGTCAAGGTCCCTTTCTCGCAGCCATGTTTTGACCACTTTTTTGGGCCCTGTTTTAGGGGCCATGATGAAGCAGGTTTGTTGGCATTCGAGGCGCTCCAAGGCTTACCGAGGCTTGCCCGAGGCACGAGGACAAAGCGAGGCGCACGGGGACTCGAATCTATATAATACTATGGTTGGGGTCCCTTAGCCATGATTGATGGTGTGGCAGTGGGACACTGTGGTGCCTTCTGGACTTGCTGTTTGTCAAAGCTGCGCCAGTTTTGGCAAAAAAGGTCACTGCAGAATCTCATTTTCGGAGCTGTAAAACATTGGCCTTGGACTCCAAGAAGTTGTCCTCCCCAGTTGCGTTGAGAAATTGCTGCCCAACTTTGATCCACTTGCGTCATGCGAAGACCTTTTTGTGTGAACGTTTGGTGAGAGGATGTACAGTGTACTGAACCACCTTGAACCTACTTGAACATCTCGGAACCTATCTTGGAACAATGTATGTGCAGGTGAACAGTTAGGAAACCATTTTAAGTTTGTAGGAACCGATCTGTGAACTATAGAACCCATAGGAACCTATAGGAACCAGGTAGGAACCAATTTGGAACCAAATGGAACCAGTTTGTGCATGGAAGAGCTTGGAGATGGATTTTCGTTTGTTTTTGTGGTTTGTGGTGTTTTGGATGTTGTTTGACCCATGTCCTAGGAACTTGATGTTGTGACTGTATTGGGTAGGAGTTTTGTAGGGTGTTTGTGAGTTTGAGCTGAAGACGTTTTATTTCGAGAAGCTGGAAGAACGTTTGAACGTTTTTAAAGCTTGAGAACTCTTTTGAAGTAGTTTGAGAAGTTTGAGAACGTTTGAGTGTCACTGCGTTTTACTCTGCACGACTCTTCTAAGAAGAAGAGTGACTGAGCTGTCCAACCTGTGTGGTTTGGCTCCAGTCCGAGCTGTGAAAAAGAGCTGCCACGCCGCGCTCGTGTTTTCACATGGTAGCTGAGCCAGTATAAAATTGCAGACGTTGGTGGATAGGTACCCCCAAACAAAGGATGGCCCTAAAACGCACCATGTTTCGAAGCTTATAAGTTTCGAGAGGAGATTGCGAGGAGGAAAATTTAAATCAGGATGAATAGTTACAAGCCCTTGCGATTTCTGCTAGGCAGCAACGTCGCAAGGCAAGATCCGGAAAAGCAGCCATTTTGATTCACATATCTGCCAACGCACGCGCGGATGCCTGCGGATTCCCCTGCGGATGCGGAAAAACCCTTGCGAAGGACCACTGCGGATGCCAAAAACCCCAAAAAATGGCCGCGGATGCATTTCCGGCGTTTGAGAAATACAAAGTAATAGAAAGCAACCCGCCCTGCGGATGCCCAATGGGGTGTGTGGCACATTGTATGGGGGGAAGGGGGTTGGCTGCCGTTTCCTCCCCTTCCCTCGGTGACGCCTTCGTGTTGAGGAGTTCTCTTCTTCTCACTTGCGGCTTCCATGCCTCTTTCCAAACTTGCCACGCGTTGACTCTCCATCAGGTCTCGCCTCCCAGACTTGGCCCTGCCACATTCTAGGTTCCCATAAAGGGTCATAAAGGGTAGTGCCTGCCACATGTTGACGTCCTCAAAGGCGGTTTCTTCCGCAGTAGCTCCTGCCATGCGTGCCTCGGGCAGGCCTCGGTAAGCCTTGGAGCGCCTCGAATGCCAACAAACCTGCTTCATCATGGCCCCCAAACCAGGATCCAAAAAACCAGTAGAAACATGGCGGCCAGAAAGGGACCTCGACTGTACAAGAAACAAAGTGGGACGCACAGAGAGAAAAAGCATGTATTAACACTTACGCTCATACTAGTGCGTCGCAAATCTGCTTGCAAAACCTCTGCGGGCAGCAGCAAAATTCTCCGATGGCTGACCCCACTTTTGGGTCCAAATCTGGACCCCAAAACGGGGCCCAAGCAAAGACCTAAAAGAAGGAATGAAAATGTGATCCAATTCTGGAAAGGGTCATAAAGGGTAGTGCCTGCCACATGCTGACGTCCTCAAAGGCGGTTTCTTCCACAGTAGCTCCTGCCATGCGTGCCTCGGGCAGGCCTCGGTAAGCCTTGGAGCGCCTCGAATGCCAACAAACCTGCTTCATCATGGCCCCCAAAACAGGATCCAAAAAACCAGTAGAAACAGGGCGGCCAGAAAGGGACATCGACTGTACAAGAAACAAAGGGGACGCACAGAGAGAAAAAGCATGTATTAACACTTACGCTCATGCTAGTGCGTCGCAAATCTGCTTGCAAAACCTCTGCGGGCAGCAGCAAAATTCTCCGATGGCTGACCCCACTTTTGGGTCCAAATCTGGATCCCAAAACGGGGCCCAAGCAAAGACCTAAAAGAAGGAATGAAAATGTGATCCAATTCTGGACCCCATTTTGGGGTCCATATTTGGACCCAAAAATGGGGTCAGCCATCGGAGAATTTCGCTGCTGCCCGCACATGTTGTGCAAGCAGATTTGCGACCCTGCAGCTTGAACATGTATGTCAACTCATACCTTTTTCTCTTTGTGCGTCCCAAGTCCGGTTGCTACTGTCAAGGTCCCTTTCTCGCAGCCATGTTTTGACCACTTTTTTGGGCCCTGTTTTAGGGGCCATGATGAAGCAGGTTTGTTGGCATTCGAGGCACTCCAAGGCTTACCGAGGCCTGCCCGAGGCACGAGGACAAAGCGAGGCTCATGGGGACTCGAATCTATATAATACTATTGTTGGGGTCCCTTAGCAATGATTGATGGTGTGGCAGTGGGACACTGTGGTGCCTTCTGGACTTGCAAAAGTACTGCTGTTCGTCACAGCTGCGCCAGTTTTGGCAAAAAAAGGTCACTGCAGAATCTCATTTTCGGAGCTGTAAAACATTGGCCTTGGACTCCAAGAAGTTGTCCTCCCCAGTTGCGTTGAGAAATTGCTGCCCAACTTTGATCCACTTGCGTCATGCGAAGACCTTTTTGTGTGAACGTTTGGTGAGAGGATGTACAGTGTACTGAACCACCTTGAACCTACTTGAACATCTTGAAAACGATCTTGGAACAATGTATGTGCAGGTGAACAGTTAGGAAACCATTTTAAGTTTGTAGGAACCGATCTGTGAACTATAGAACCCATAGGAACCTATAGGAACCAGGTAGGAACCAATTTGGAACCAAATGGAACCAGTTTGTGCATGGAAGAGCTTGGAGATGGATTTTCATTTGTTTTTGTGGTTTGTGGTGTTTTTGGATGTTGTTTGACCCATGTCCTAGGAACTTGATGTTGTGACTGTATTGGGTAGGAGTTTTGTAGGGTATTTGTGAGTTTGAGCTGAAGACGTTTTATTTGGAGAAGCTGGAAGAACGTTTTTAAAGCTTGAGAACTCTTTTGAAGTAGTTTGAGAAGTTTGAGAACGTTTGAGTGTCACTGCGTTTTACTCTGCACGACTCTTCTAAGAAGAAGAGTGACTGAGCTGTCCAACCTGTGTGGTTTGGCTCCAGTCCGAGCTGTGAAAAAGAGCTGCCACGCCGCGCTCGTGTTTTCACATGGTAGCGGAGCCATGAAATCTCTATAGAATCGCTGACACCACGGTCGTGTATAAAATTGCAGACGTTGGCACTGGATAGGTACCCCCAAACAAAGGATGGCCCTAAAACGCACCATGTTTCGAAGCTTATAAGTTTCGAGAGGAGATTGCGAGGAGGAAAATTTAAATCAGGATGAATAGTTACAAGCCCTTGCGATGTCTGCTAGGCAGCAACGTCGCAAGGCAAGGTCCGGAAAAGCAGCCATTTTGATTCACATATCTGCCAACGCACGCGCGGATGCCTGCGGATTCCCCTGCGGATGCGGAAAAACCCTTGCGAAGGACCACTGCGGATGCCAAAAACCCCCAAAAAATGGCCGCGGATGCATTTCCGGCGTTTGAGAAATACAAAGTAATAGAAAGCAACCCGCCCTGCGGATGCCCAATGGGGTGTGTGGCACATTGTATGGGGGGAGGGGGTTTGCTGCCGTTTCCTCCCCTTCCCTCGGTGACGCCTTCGTGTTGAGGAGTTCTCTTCTTCCCACTTGCGGCTTCCATGCCTCTTTCCAAACTTGGCCTTGCCACGCGTTGACTCCCCATCAGGTCTCGCCTCCCAGACTTGGCCCTGCCACATTTTTTTTCCGTCCAACGCCTTATGGCTTCCGCCAGGTCGTTCAACATGTTTCCAAGCATGTTGCAAATGAGATTAATTAATTGACTCGTGCAGGGGCCGAAGCTGTAATGGCCGCAAAAGTAAACTGGTAGAGGACCGATACATAGTCCAGATCCCTTGTCACATTTCGAGTGCAAAAACCGAAACACAAAGAACAGAAAGCAAACAACAAAAAAAACACACCAAAAACAAACCCAAACAAACAAACAAAACAACGACCCACACAAAACACAAACAACCACACAAACGCACCACGGTGACGTGACGGGTTCCAGTTTATGGGCGAAACAGTTCTGTTGAAGCGAGTTGTGATAGCTTAGTATCGTCTCGGCACATGCAGATGACAGCTTATGTGTCATGTTCGCCGGCCCATAAATAAACAAACAACAATCAACCGCCAACAAATCACAAAGGGCCACTCCGAGGGTGCAAGCAAAAAAGCTCAATGCGGAAACCAGGGATCCCCCCAGCCAGGATCCCCGAGATCACAAAGAGCAGCCATCATGGCATGACATTCACCCTGACACTTTGAAGCAAACACCGACAACGCCGGGTCACAACAAAGTGGTGAGAAACTACCGCCATGAAACAGAAGGTCTAAGGTGAAAAAGACGGCGCGGTACCAGCACTCAGCTACCCTCAGAGTCCGCTCAGATTTGGCCCTGCCACATTCTAGGTTCCCATAAAGGGTCATAAAGGGCAGTGCCTGCCACATGTTGACGTCCTCAAAGGCGGTTTCTTCCACAGTAGCTCCTGCCATGCGTGCCTCGGGCAGGCCTCGGTAAGCCTTGGAGCGCCTCGAATGCCAACAAACCTGCTTCATTATGGCCCCCAAAACAGGATCCAAAAAACCAGTAGAAACATGGCGGCCAGAAAGGGACATCGACTGTAGTATGGATCTCCTGACAAGGCAGCAAGCGCAACACCACTGGTTCGAAGCTGATCCCCGTGCGAAATTTGATGACCTGTTGCAAGCCTTAGGCCTCCACAAAGACATTTCGACGGAGTACGGCCTGAATCAGTCGGTGCATCAACAGTGGCAATTTGGAGACCCCCATAAGAAATCCGGAGACCCTGATCGGCATGACTATGAGATAAAAGTTGTTGGATGGCGTGGAAGTCACTCCTGGACCAGTGTGGCACAGCCTTTATCGATGGATCATCAGCCAAGCTGCTGAATTTTTAGCCTTCCAAACAGTCTACCTCATCACTGACAATCGAGATCTGTTGGCAGCGACTGTCTCCAGCACTGCAGGGCTTAGTCATTGGCCTTGGTTGCGGCATGGTGGAAGGAGCGTATACGATATGTAGGCCCATATGGTGAACGCACCACAGTTGTATTTGTGCCTATATCTGCGGACACTGGTCTGTCCAAGGTGCACCCGACGTGGGCAGGAACCTATATTCTAGATGCGTGTGTTTTCCTCTTCCCTGATATCAACTTTGCTCTTATTGATAGTGACTGTGTGCCAGTTACCCTATTCGAGATTCAGGAGCTGTGGCTTTCATGCGCTGAGACTGACTCCCCTGCAGAGGAAAGCCGCCAACCAGGAGTCATCCCGAGTAGTCCAATTGCTCCTGCACAGAAAAGAGCAAGATCAGTTGATACGGGGCAAGCCACGCAACAACAACCGGGCCCTCCTATCAAGCTGCCCAAGTCGCGAAGCGTTGAGAACCTGATGACAAGTGCTATTAGATCGCCAACTCCTGCCCAGTCCGGAAACTTCGAGGATGAGGTCTTCGGTGTATCAGAGCCATCGAGTCCACACCCAACAGAAGATGAACGGAGTCACAACTCCACGCCAACGGCTCAGTCGTGTCATGAATCGACTGGCAAGCAAGCTGCCGCTGAAACATCAGCCGGTGACCATCAAAGGCATCATTCTGGTCAGTGAAGCCTTCACGGAAATCAATGCTGGATTGGTTATTGTGTTGGCATCTCGAGATTGCAGCCCAATACCAGTGGCGGACCTGGTGGACCCTGATCGTGACCCTGACGAACTGGCCGCTATTGCCAGCAGTGCCTACCGTGACCATGTTGAGAGTTACCTGTCGACCACCCAACCGCCTTGTGATACTGAAACTGCTGTCTCTAGTGGATTGCTAGGATCATCACTGTCATGCTTGGAGCATACTGGGACAGTGGTCAGGATTGGTCACGTTCCCAGTGCCTGCAACGGGGCAGTGGCCCCGGCATGGTCACTTGCGAGGAATTCTTGATGGTTTCCAAGGCAGGCAGCCCAATTTCCATAAGTGGGCCCGCCCCGCCTATGAGCAAGGAGCCCTGCCAACACTCAGTCTCCTCCCAGGTGACGTTGCGATCAAAGTGCTACCAGGAGACAAGATGTACCAAGCTATGGAGATTGAACCGGGCTTAATGCGGCCTGTCATATTGCATGGTTTTGGAACAAGGGCCAAGCAACGGTTACCAGCGCGACTTGAGGAATTGGCGCAGTTTGGCTGGTTACCATTAGCAGCAGCCCTTTTTGGGACAGCAGAATGGCAGCCACTGCGAAAATTCAGGCTAACAACCACTAGCCGCGACGCTCGCGAACGCCAATCCTATGCGTTGGGGTCCGAGCCTAAGCGGCGATGCCGATGAATAAACTTGCAAACACACGCAAGTCAAAAACCCACAAATTCTCACTTGACCTCGCTCTCACCTTTTTCTCGCAACACACAAAACAAGCAAAGGTAACTTGTCCTGGCTCTGTCGGCCACTGTGCAGTGTTGTCTTTGTTTCTCTTTTATTCTGTCGTGCAACATGCTTGAACCATTGAGCGCATGCAGCATGCACTTCACTTCCAGAGTATCATATTCCAAATTCCAGCTGAAGCAAAACGAAAATAAACTCCTCCACTTCCACATGCATTTGCATATGTTGCAAATGCATCTTTCCAGTATTCTGCAAAACGACGCCAGTCCAGAAATAAACGTTCTCCACAAAAACCATCTCAACCATGTTAAAAACGTTGACATGCAAAACCTGTTGAAATAAAGTGCAGTTTGGAAGTTGTTGTTGTCGAGCAAATACATCATGCGAGGCAAAACAAATTCCAAACGATTTCCAAAAACATCATCCTCACCGTCAACGTCCAAAAACACATTCTTGAAAAATGTTGTTCTCCATGAAAACGTTCTCAACCGTCAACGAAACTTGTCCAGACATGATGGCATCATGCAGCTTTCCAGAAAATACCAAAAACAATGACTTGTACCTCGTCCGTAGGCGAGACTTGGCGAAACAAATCTTATCACATCAGCCAGCTATTTGGATACAAATTCCAGAGTAAAATGCAGCATGCATTCCAGTCCAAACATAGTCACAGCACACCGGGTATATCCATATACTTTCATACCCCCTCTTGCTGTGACGTTGCAAGAATACATTGACCATGCAGTATGTATCAGCTTGTCCAGAAAGTCCACCTCAAAGGGTATAGTATCCAGACCGTTGCATCAAAAATACATATGAAGTACTGTTGAATTCAATCAGATTGCCAGCCCGATCCCGTTCCAGTTGCAGTGAACTCTAAAAACCTCGTTATAGACAGTGCCACGTGCAGTGATTGCATTGAATTGTATCATCTCGAATTGCACTGTATATCCAAAAAATCACTCCAGCAAAACCAGAAGTCCAGAATTTCAGACTGACATAGATCTGACAAAGATACATTGATTTATGCAGTCATCGCTGCATCATCATTGCAAAAATTATCAGCATGCACATGGAAACACCAGGCTAGGGCTTCTTGTCGAAGTCCACACTCATCAACTCCCTGCGGTACGCCGTCGTTGCATACAAAAACACATCCACTCTCATCTTCTTGAGGAAAGCGGCAAGATCTGGAGCTTGCGACTTGGGCGTAGCTGTGATCTTGGGTGTATAGTGTGCCAAAATCCACTTTGCATATTGCCCGGCCTCATCATCGTGGTTGAAGACCTTCAGAATGAATTCATGGTAGGACATTTCTTTGTCCCTCCATTTCTTCAGCTTGATCTTCGTGCTGGCCCACGACTTGATGCCTTGCACATGCACTGGAAATGGCACTGCGGGGTCCATGTCACTGGACTGATAGCTGGGGTACCAACTCTTGTCATTCCAATCCGTTGCATTGTGCTGAATTGTGGTTGGAATTCCCCACAGGTGATTCGGGAACCACGGCGGTGAGACGTCTGCAGGAATATACTCAAAGCCAAAGAGTTCGTCGTCATCCTCAAAAACATCTCGATTCCTCTTAAAGCTTTCATCCATGCGTCCACCAGTGCCGTCCCCATCAGCTTCTTCCGGTACCTCTTCAATCTTGGGAGTCGAATTCCTGGCTGCTTTGTTGGGCCCGCTTGCCTTCGGAATAGGCAGCTGTTTCGCTGCTGAATTCTCTGGTGCAGGAGCAGAAGCCTTTGCTGGCGGAAACACTGCTTCTGTCCCCATAGCGGCAGCTGAATGTTCTGGAAATCCAGACTTAGGCATTGCAGTGGCAGCAGGTGGAAGATTAATTGGCGGTGTGCCTTGCTGGACATTCCCAAAGATCTGCAAAACAGGCGGATCAGCCTTCGGTGCAGTTGGAATTGCGGCCCACGGGTCATCGTCAGGGTCATAGTTCATCTTGGGTGGTCGCCCAGACGATGCAGGCGGGTTCACACTCTTTGGAGGCGGTCCATTTCCCTTCCATCCTGGCCATTGTCCTGCGGCCTTCTGTGCATTCCATTCAGCCTGACGCGGGTCAGGAGCATGCTTATGTTCTAATTGGTGCAAAGACAGAGTCTGTGTCATCATCTGGTTGCGCTCTGCCTTGCGCATCAATTCCCTCAAAAGCTCCATTTCCACTCCAGTCATATCGGTCCCAGGGTAGCATTCCATGCCAGCTGAATTCGGCGGTGGTGGAGGTCGATTGGCCATGGCTCTAAGGCGCAATTAGGCGATTAATTACTGAAACTGTTTCAACCCTCACACACACCCGAAAAAGAAAAGAGTCCGGCCAAGCACTGAACCTGAGAGGTTTCAACTGTCGTGTCACCTGAAGTTTTCCTTTCTGACATCTTTGATGTCGCGCGTCAGAACATGTGTTGTGACATCTCTGCAGTGAATTCCCTCTCCGTGCTTGAACGCAAAACCAAAATTAACATCAACTGTTCTGTGCTTCACAAGACTGCTGTGTTTTACATCAACTGCCGTCTGTTTCGTTTGTTTCACATCAAGTGAACATCAAAAAAAAAAACGACATGCACTCCCAAAAGACTGTGCTTCACATCAACTGCCGTTTGTCTTGTTTGCGTTTGACATCAACTGCAGTGTTCCACAAGACTGCCGTGCTTCACATCAACTGCCGTTTGTCTGTTTGTTTAAATTTGGTTGAAATAAAGCACATGCCAAAAACGCAAATAAAGTTGTTCCATGCAGGTTTGAAAATAACATGCAAAAACGTGCAAACATTCCCAAACCTACAGTTACAAATCTAGAAAACATCTCCAGCATACCTGTCCCCCTCTTAAACTGTGCGCTGTCCGGAGACAGGACATGCCAAAAAAAACTTCTGTTTCGTTTGTTTTGCATGAATTCCTATGGAAGTTCATGCCTTGGCTCTTTGTCTGAAAAGTCATGCTGCTCGGCGCGCAGCTCTCACGGCTGCCAAGATTCCCTTAGCAAGTTCCTTGGTATAGGATCCTGTTCGGACCCAATTGACATCCATTACGCCAGCATGCTTTTCACATGTGCACGATCCAAAACGTTTGGTCAAAACATTGCAAAAACCTGAAAACGAGCTTCGAAAAATGAGGCATTTTCCAACAGGCAAACCGTTGTCAGCTTTGCATCCGGTTTGGCAAAGAAACACTTCCGATTCAAATTCTAAACCACAGTGCTTCAAAACATGCTTGGTTTCATCTCTCTTCCAAATATTATTGTTCCTTGGGAGTTCAAATGATCTCGAATTCCCCAGAGTCAAATACTTAGGCACAGCTTTCATGATACCTTCCCACGCAACATCGGCTTCACTCAAACTTCCAGTTCCAAAATTCTTCAACGGTGAGCCTGAGCTACATGGCGTAGAGGCATGCACATGAATCCAGCGATACCCAAGTTGAGCTTGGACCTCTACAAACTGCTTCACTCGTGCAAACATTGCATCGGTCTCAACCTCTTTCACAACTCCAACATAGGGCATTCGAGCAACTCGACATGCATCACGAAGAGCTGAATTCGTGCCACAGCACACCTCCACAAATGCAATCTCCTGTTTGTTGGACACAACATCATTGATCAGCAGAAGGTCATTGACTGACCGAAGATCCCTGGCAGGTACTTCCACAGCCTCAAAACCTAAGCTTGCACGATGACGTAGGAAGTCTTTCGTGCTCAGGCACTTTGTGAACAGGTCAGCAACATTCTCAGTTCCTGCTCGGTGCTCGATCTCAAGTTCTCCAGAAGCCATCTTGGATTTCATCCATGCCAAACGAATCTCCACATGCCTGCTTCTCTTCGGAATATCCTGACCAACAAGCAATTGCAATGCAGAAGAGCTATCAGATTCGAGCAAAATCTTTGGCACACTCTTCGGTTGCATCTCTCCCAAACCAACATAGACCCTCTGACAGAATTGGCTGAAAGCCACACTTTCTTGAGATACAGCTTGCAGTGCATAGAGCTCGGCTTCGCAAGACGAAAGTGAAACTGACTGTTGTTGGCGTGCAATGGATCGCACAAGTCCACCTTCGCAGAAAACCACACCACCTGTAATCCCCTTTCTGCCATTGAATCTATATGGTGCAAAGGAAGCATCTGAAAAAGAATGCAGAATGCAATGTCGTGCAGCTCCAATCATAAGTTCCTCATACTTCGGCGATGGAAGCCGCAGACAAGTTCCCACATCTCCATGCAAAAAACGTAGCAAAGCTTTGATTGCCATTTCAGTACCATGCGTAGGAGCAGCTTGCTGCGAGCCTGTCAGGCTAAGAAACAATTTCAGATCATGCCGTGACTGTGCCATCCATAACAGCTTGCCAAGTGCTCTTCGAAACCGAGTAAGCTGCAGCCGTCAACGGCTGTTGCATGCTTTTGTCCGTCAAGGCTCTTTCAAGCACTGCTGCAACATCAGGCACGGTGTTAGATCCCTTGTTCACACTGAATTCCACAAAGGTTGTATCCAGAAACTTCGGGTCAACACCAATTGACAATGAATCATCCGTTGCTCCTCGTTGAATTCTTCTCCCAATAAAAGTCAGTGCACCTCCACCTTGCTCGGCGGGTAGGATCACGCCAGTCTCTTTCAACGGGACTGCTTTCCCAATTGCTTTCTCAACCAGCTTCTCACTACGTGCAGTTTGACAACAAAGAAGAAGATCATCAACATAGGCTACCAACAATGCAGTTTCTCCATGCACAATACCCTGGTAAATGCAAGGTTCAACTTCATCCGAAACAAGGCCAACTCCTCGAATGGAGTCACTGAGCAAATTCAACCAATGCAGTGACGCATCCCGAAGACCATTCAGCGCTTTGTAGAGCAAGAGATATGCAGGAGAACCATCCATCATAGAGACAGATAACGGTAGCTTGAGGACGATGACAAGACCACGAGGTAGAGGAGAATGCATGAATGCGTGTGAGACATCAAGACCTTTAAGTCGTAGAGCTCGTCTCGAAGCCAGTGACAACACGAAATGAAAGCCCTCAATGCTTGGAGTGGGGCTAGAAATTCCTAATTTTCGTGCAGAGACACCTTTGTTGATGTCTTTGGCTACGATCCTAACTCTGACCCTTGTCTCACTCTTGTATGCTGACACCCAACGGCTTGGGATCACACGCATGTTTGGGTTCTTCTTCTTCAATGCATCAACCTCTGCTTGGCCTATCACCTTTCCCGCTCCACATTTCTCCAAATTAGCAATCTCTTCCTTCATGCCTTCAAAGCCTAAATCAGCATTAAGTTGCATTAACGAGCTGTCATCAATCACCTCATCGGGCTTCCACACCAAAACATTAGTACCACCTAGCTTCACCTTCACGCAAGTATGGTCACGTTCTGGCATGAACTTGATTGAATTCAACTCATCATCAAACAACTCGGGGCTTGTTGCAACTGCCCGCTCTGATCCAGCTTCCAGGCTCCACAAAACTGGTCCTACTGATTGACATGCATCATCCATTAAAAGCAAATCTAGAGTCATAGGTTGCCCGGAGGCTCTTTCACGCTCCATCTCTGCTTCTAATTCTTCTACTGGTTGCTCAGCCTCCCTTTTAGTTCCTCCAGTCTCTTCCACATCCATCTCAACCTGACCTTCTGTCGTACCGCCAGCCGGAGCTGGGTCTTGCTCAGTCTCAACCTCCATATCCTCAAAATGCACTTGCAACCTTTCCCTACTCACCTCAACACTCTCTGGACTACCCACTGCAACATTTGGTGAATTCTCAGCATCAAATGCCGCTCTTCTCCGCTTGCAGTCGGCATTGTGCCGAATTCCAGGGGCTACCATTCCAGAGTCACATGCTGGGCATCTTGGTGTTTTGGGAAAAACTCTAACTTCAGGCATAGAGTCTGCTGGTGAAGTCGCAGGCGAAGTTGGGACAACTGAAGGTGACTTAGACACAACAGCGGGTGTCTTTGGTTCTGCTTTCGCTGTTGCCGGTGTTGGCAAAGGTGGTTGATGGGCAATTTTGATACCGGTGGAACGTTTTGGCACAGGAGTTTCACTTGGTCGCTTCTTTGGCATTGGCCTCCTAGTGTTGTCAGGTTCCTTCATTTCCCTAACAAGTTCATTGGGAGCTCCATCTGGGTATTCAACGATGTCATCGCGTGCATCGCGCGGTTGTCGCGGTGGTTCAAGTGGGGGCCTATCACCTACTGAACGCGCAGGTGTTGGTGCAATTGCTGCTGGGGGCACGTTTGGAGGCGCTTGCATATGCACATCTTGACTCTCCGCAACTTGAACATCTGCACCTTCAACTTCCACAAACAATTGGTCACCTATCATGTGTTTCCATGCAATGGGTGTGATTGGCCTCACATTCCGTGCAACAAAACGTTTCAAAACCAACTCTCCATCAATTCGCAATGCACCCTGAACAACAGGACCTGTGTCTAAACCTGAATGCACAAAACATGCTTCAATGCTTCTCGTTTCGTTTGGTGACTGTGCACGAAGACTGTCTGGCAATTCAGCTAACACTGTTGAACCGAACATTGCAAAACTTGGTTTTGATAACTTCCGTTGCGTTGAGTATTCAAGAGGTGAAAAATCTGACCCATGTGCATTTGAAAAATGATTGTGACTCAATGCAATATACGTGCAAACATCTGACAAACCACGTGCAGAAAAGTTCACATCAGCACCACCATCGTTCATCTCAGCTCGAAGAACAGCCAACGACTCCTTCAACCTTCTGACTGCTCGCTCGGCTCCACCATTGGATTGGTGCTGTTGAGGGCGTGCACGACGCACCATGAATGTGTACTTCTCTGAACTTGTCCCTACCAATTCTGAAACCGCTCTCTCTGCATCCGTATGCAACACCACTGAACTTGTTGAAGATGATAACCCAAAGTGGTCTAACCATTTGCAGACCTGGCCTTTGACCTTCCTTGCATCAGTGGCTGTTGTCACTACGAATCCTATGCAGTTAGTAGCTAATTCCGTAAGGACTAAGATTTTGATGGTATTCTCTGACTCTTCATTCACAACTTCTCCACGTGTCGTTAAGAATGCAAAGTCCGCTTGGATCTCAGTCTCCAACGAACCCTCCTTTCTCCTTCTGTGATGAAAAGTAGATTTCCCACGCGCACAGATCGTGCACCTGGGGTCATACGGAACGTGTCCTTGAAGACGATGTCGCTCTAAGTCAGATGCAGCCGCACGTGAAAGTGGATTTAAACTGTTGCTACTTGCAGCAAAAATTTCTGGAATAGGATGAGGAGGTTCCAAACCCTTGGAAACAGTCAATTGGGATTCTGAAGACCATGCTGGTTCTAATTTGATCCATGGGCACCCTGCATAGTAAATGCAACCCTCAACTGTCCTACCAGTTTTCACATCTTTGACATGAAACCCATCAGGTCCTTGATTGAATTCCCAACCACATTCACACAACGTCGTCGTAGACATGATGTTGTGACTAATTCCACCTACCAAACATTTCAACTTGGCAGATTTGTAGTCAGGTACCCAATCTTTGTCCCTACCAGTGCGAAAACCGACCCAAACAGTGATTGTTGCAGTACCGTCGATGTCAACCTTACTTCCATTTGCAGCACGAAATTGCTCATGTTTCATGTCAGCTACCCATGCACCATATGCATTCACGGAAGAAGTTGCCATGACAGTGGCAGATGCACCTGAATCCAGTAACCACCAAAACTCTGACTGTCCATCATTCCAGAATTCTGATAAAAGTGGATCCAAAACTGGCATGTACCTACGGAGTTCATGCGAAACTGAAACAGTGTCATGCTCATTCAAAAATGTTGAGGTTGCAGTTCTGTTTAAAACAACTCTGCTGTTAACATCGGAAACCAACCCTTGGGAAAACTCTGCAGCATCACCTGTGGAACCTTCACCTTGCAAACCCAAAAACCATGGTTCATGCAGATTTGGAGGTGTCGTGCAACTGGATTCTTGTTGAAGAAGTCCACAGAGGAGTCCTGAGTCCTCAGTTCCTGCACCACAACCAAACCAGCCAAAGTTGAGATCCCACAAACAGTGGCGTTCGTCACTGTCTTCATCACTGCTGCTAAAATCAATTTCATCTCCCAAATTCCCAGGTTGATCAAAAACAACTGAATATGCATCTGTTTCAGCAAAAACGAGTTCTGGATCATCAAAAAACTGTGCAGGCAAAATTTCTGAAAACGGTGGCAAACTCTCGAAAAGATGTGTCATCTTCTGCAACATCTGGTGGTGTCTGTCCAGCGCTCTTCCTAATTGCCAATCCTGAAATTCACAGTTGTCACATTGGCACATAGGTGGCCCTACATTAAAAGGACATGATAAACCACTTGCAGAAACAACACAAACACTGTCTCCCCAAGAGCTATGACTGTTACTGCTGCCAAGCTCATCCATTGCCTCTTGCAAAACTAAACCGGTGGAAATTTCCCCAAAAATTCTTCCAATCAAGGGGCTCAAAACCAATGACTGAATTTCACTGTTCTCGGGTCGCTGACTACTGCTTGCATACTCTTGCTGGGATTCTTGACCAGTCCAGGTCCAATCCTCTGTCCATTGTCCGTCAGTCCAGTCAGCTGTCCAACCCTCATTCCAGTCACTCCAGGTTTCATTCCACACCTGTGACGCTTGCAGCCACGTTTGGTCACTCCACCATGACCCATCATCTTGATACCATTCATCCATACCATCGGTTTCTTCTGCATAACCGAGTTCATTCATTTTTCCTTTCTTTCCAAAACCTTTACCTTTTGCCTTGCCTTTGCTCTTTCCTTTTGTCTTTCCTTTGCCTTTGATCACCCCTTTCCCGTCGCCCTTGCCCTTTACACTCTTGTCTGGGCAGTTGGCCGAGATGTGACCAAATTTCTGGCACTTGAAACAACGCACTTTTGTCAAATCAGCATCACACATGCTTGCACCATGCTTCCTACTCCCGCATTTCGTGCACCTATGCCCTGAGTTTCCTACTGCATCCAAATTCCAATCCCCATTACCATCGCTAGTTGTCATGTCATAGTACTCCGCTGCACTTTCAGACTCATTCCCTAGCTGGTACAACTGTTTCTTGGGTTGGAATTCTGCAAAAGCCCTTTGTTGCTGTTCCCATCTCAACGCTGCAGCTCTAAAACTTTGGTACGTCTCCCCACTGGTATGATGCAGACAAAACGTTCTGACACTTTCAGGCAGTGACCTCAACAACACTGCAACTAAGTCTGCCTCCGCAACTTGCAGCCCAGTGGCATCAATTGAACTTGCAAGAGTACCCAAGAGCTTGCCATAGCGTGCATTCTCATAGTCAATCTTCCGGATGGTGTCCGTCACAACAGTGCTTGGGCTTGTCTCACTGGCATGCAAACTGAAACTCTTATGCGCAAGGGCCGTGCGAAAACTCAAAGCTTCACTGCGGGTTCTCAAACTGTATTCCATGGTGAGTTGTCTTATCAATTCAAACCCATTTGAACTCTGCAAATCAGGGTTTACTCCAACATCTGAACTCAACAGGTTGACCCCTTCTGAGTAGGCATTAATTAACGTCACAGTCCGAGGGTGTCCATTGAAAGCAGCTTTCAAAATTGCCATCAGTCTCCTGCTTCGGGCTCGCTGTGCAGGACTCAATTCTTGCCATTGCAAAGCTGCTGGCCATCTGCACGCCTGCTCTATCTCTGAACCGAACTCCAGGGATGCTTGCATAGACCACGCCACTAAATCTCCGATGTAGGTTGACCACCCCAAGATTTCGAGCTCTCTGTTGCTCCATTTTGCTGTCTCGGGTGTTGGTGGATTACCTATCCATTTTTCTGAGCGTGCAAAAACGTCTAACGTGCTATCCCCATTGGTTCCTACGTGCATTGGATTATATCCATTAGGGAACATACCATCCCTTTGACCAAACAACTCAGGCACCCCCCTCACTTGGTTCACTTGCTCTCCTAATGCCTGTCTCAACCTCAGTACCTGCATGGGGTCCAAACCTTGCGTCATCCTAAGGATTTCCTGCATTCGTTCATTCTGTGGTGTTACCCCGCCAACATTCGGTCCTTGACAACCTGTCAGTCCTTGTCGTTCCAGTCCTACCTGACCTAGACCTTGACTCAAGTTCTGTCCTTGACCTGAAACACATGGCATTCCCTGACCACAGCCTTGACCTGAACATGCAGTTCCTAAACATGCACCTTGCTGAACTCCACAGCCTGTGCAACCTTGAAATCCTTGACATCCTTGTTGAAAACCTTGGTATGCACCCTGCTGAACTCCACAGCCCGTGCATCCACTAAAACCTTGACATGCACCTTGTTGAAACCCACAACCTGTGCAACCTGTCAAACCTTGGAAACTTTGTCCATTCAAACTCACATTCCTTGGGCTACTTTGGCCATACATTCCGTAGTTTCTTGGATCCATGAGACCTCCTTGTCTCCTTTCAGGACCATACCCCCCAGTCATCGGCAGCATTGACGGACCAGCAACTAAGGTCCCGGCACCAACTAAGTTCCCAGCTGTCGTGCCTAGAATTCCTACTCCTGCCTGACCTGGGGCACCTGCATTTACATTACCGGTTGGCAAAGTCGCTTCAGCACCATTCGCTTGACCTGCTTCTAGCCTAGTCGGCGAACCTGGTGGCATCGGCATTCCTAATCCTGGTGGTTGCATCTCAGCTCCTGAATTACCTCCTCCCTGGATCATCTTACTCGCGTCCTACGCGTGAGCCGAAGCTCCGCTACCATGCGAAAATTCAGGCTAACAACCACTAGCCGCGACGCTCGCGAACGCCAATCCTATGCGTTGGGGTCCGAGCCTAAGCGGCGATGCCGATGAATAAACTTGCAAACACACGCAAGTCAAAAACCCACAAATTCTCACTTGACCTCGCTCTCACCTTTTTCTCGCAACACACAAAACAAGCAAAGGTAACTTGTCCTGGCTCTGTCGGCCACTGTGCAGTGTTGTCTTTGTTTCTCTTTTATTCTGTCGTGCAACATGCTTGAACCATTGAGCGCATGCAGCATGCACTTCACTTCCAGAGTATCATATTCCAAAATTCCAGCTGAAGCAAAACGAAAATAAACTCCTCCACTTCCACATGCATTTGCATATGTTGCAAATGCATCTTTCCAGTATTCTGCAAAACGACGCCAGTCCAGAAATAAACGTTCTCCACAAAAACCATCTCAACCATGTTAAAAACGTTGACATGCAAAACCTGTTGAAATAAAGTGCAGTTTGGAAGTTGTTGTTGTCGAGCAAATACATCATGCGAGGCAAAACAAATTCCAAACGATTTCCAAAAACATCATCCTCACCGTCAACGTCCAAAAACACATTCTTGAAAAATGTTGTTCTCCATGAAAACGTTCTCAACCGTCAACGAAACTTGTCCAGACATGATGGCATCATGCAGCTTTCCAGAAAATACCAAAAACAATGACTTGTACCTCGTCCGTAGGCGAGACTTGGCGAAAACAAATCTTATCACATCAGCCAGCTATTTGGATACAAATTCCAGAGTAAAATGCAGCATGCATTCCAGTCCAAACATAGTCACAGCACACCGGGTATATCCATATACTTTCATAGCCACAGTGGCTCCATCATAATTTCCTTCCAGTCATAGGCCTGCGTGTCCATGCGAAGCTTCCTCCGTCTCCGTTGTCGTACCAGCAAGTCGTGGCATTACTGGGGCTGTGGGAACGAAGACCTGACCTGGGAACCCCTTGTCGTGCTCTCGCCCAGGCTGCAGAGCTCGCATTTGGTCTTCCAACAGCTTTCCGAACACCAGAGGAGTGGACGACATCAGTAAAGGGAGAAGTCTTCGATCTTGTACAGTGTTCCCAGCGGATTTACACGGGTGAGGCAGCCAACACGTCGCAAGCTCCGCATTCTCTGGTGGACCGGCCGAAGAGATGGGCGCAGTGGGTTTTCTCGATGAACAGCCTGTGCCAAGAGGACTCTCCCATGCCAGATCGACCTCTCACTGTACATTGCAGTGGATTGGAAGGCGGACTGTTAAGCCCTGATCATGATTACGACCTGTTCTTCCAGAACCATGCGCAAATGAAAGTGTATGGCCCTTCGTTGGCAATGACGGATGATTGGAAGCAGCGCATCACCCAACTTGGGTTGACTAAGACAACACATAAGTATGCAATCTACCAGCTTTTCTCCACTGCAGTGGGATGGAGTGCATGGAAGGAATTTTTGCCGGACAGATTTGCCAATCTCAAGCTGTTAATTACCCGTGCCATACGGCTGCTGACGGCGGCTACTATACGGCCAGCACCGAAACCTCCCCACCCCACATGGGTCACAACAGCTCGTCAAATCTTCAGATGCTACCATCCACAAGGCAAACTGTTGTTAGTGCGAGCGTGCTTTCCTCATCTTGTGACAGCTTCCATCCCAGACGGCATACAGGGGAGGCCCCAACTCCGTCTCCAAAAATCATCTCAGTTTCAGGTGCTAAAAACGAACCCAAAAGAAGCCTCTTTTCCTTGCTTGTCTTCGTGATGACAACCTTTCCCTTTCTAATATGCTGATGAAAGAATCCAAAGCCTGCAAGCGAGGCGCTTCGAGGCTCGGCGAGGCCTGGCCGAGGCCACGCCTCGGACGCAAAACCTATTGGCACGAGGACAAAGCGAGGCTCACGGGGACTCGAAACTATATAATACTATTGTTGAAGTCCCAGCAAAGCTGAACTTGAAGCAGTTGGCAACTGTGCTGCCTCGCTAGAATTTTAGGCCGCAGCTGGCGCAAAGAGACGGCCTCAACGCAAGCCTCGAGGCCTCAAGGATATGGAAATTGCAGCCAAACAAAAAGTTTAGAAGATGAAGTATAGTTGGAGGCAGGCCTCAATGCAAGTCTCGAGCTCCAGCGTCGCGAGACCATGGGAATTAGAACAAAAACTTCGGGGCAAGCTTCGAGGCAGGCCTCGAGGCAGGCCTCGAGGGCCTCAAGGCTATGGAAATTGGAGAAAACAATGTGACAAAGAAGGTCCCTGTTTTGGTCCTCAAAACGTACGAAAAAGCGGGCGCGCAAAAATGGGCCTCCCCAGTTCAAGATTCCAGCCGCAGCTGCTGCTGATCAAATCAGCTTCAACTTGAAATAAACGCTTCAACAAATTTGCGACAATGAAGGTGCCAAAAAAGGGACCGAAACTGGACCCTCCAGGGGGGACCACTTTTGATTTCAAGGGGTCCACTTTTTGACCCCTTTTGGAAACACGTTTCCTTTGCAAGGGGGTCCAAAACTGGACCCTCAACAGGTTGAATCCGGTGCCTTCTTGGAGGTCCGGTTTTAAGCCCACACAAGCACCTTCTTCAGCTGAGCTGTTCCAATGTAGAAACGCATCAACGTCACACAAAATAACCAGCAAGTTGGCAATAAGGGCCTCGAACAGGGGAGGCCCCAACTCCGTCTCCAAAAATCATATCAGTTTCAGGTGCTAAAAACGAACCCAAAAGAAGCCTCTTTTCCTTGCTTGTCTTCGTGATGACAACCTTTCCCTTTCTAATATGCTGATGAAAGAATCCAAAGCCTGCAAGCGAGGCGCTTCGAGGCTCGGCGAGGCCTGGCCGAGGCCACGCCTCGGACGCAAAACCTATTGGCACGAGGACAAAGCGAGGCTCACGGGGACTCGAAACTATATAATACTATTGTTGAAGTCCCAGCAAAGCTGAACTTGAAGCAGTTGGCAACTGTGCTGCCTCGCTAGAATTTTAGGCCGCAGCTGGCGCAAAGAGACGGCCTCAACGCAAGCCTCGAGGCCTCAAGGATATGGAAATTGCAGCCAAACAAAAAGTTTAGAAGATGAAGTATAGTTGGAGGCAGGCCTCAATGCAAGTCTCGAGCTCCAGCGTCGCGAGACCATGGGAATTACTGTAGAACAAAACACTTCGGGGCAAGCCTCGAGCAGGCCTCGAGGGCCTCAAGGCTATGGAAATTGGAGAAAACGATGTGACAAAGAAGGTCCCTGTTTTTGTCCTCAAAACGTACGAAAAAGCGGGCGCGCAAAAATGGGCCTCCCCAGTAAGAGACATTGATGTTTTTGGCTTTTCAGCTGAATTCGATTGCTTCCCAGGTACCACAAAGGTTGCTGCAATTGCCACTCCGCCAGAAATGCAGAGACTGACGACTGGGGAACGAAGAGTGATCCTTTTACACTGCCTTGAAGATCGACTCTGTGTGTGGCACCCGACACCCTTACAGACCTCAGCTATGATGTCGTACTCATCGATGGACAGCCTTCCTGGAGTGACCGAGCGCGACATGCTTATGGGCATTTGCTCTTTACATCGATTGAGGAAGGCACGCATCATATTGAATATCTCCAGATAACGACCCCTGAGGTCATACCACATGGTTTACGGTGCGAAGGGCTCCTCCGGGTGCTCTCATGGGTTCGCTTTGATCTCTCTGACCACTGCAAACGGACCCTCAGCTCCCTCCTTCAGGCTGCTGGCAAGGGATGTGCTGATCTACATATGGTGCCATGGGATGACAGGGATGTCAGAGATAACCCCATTGCTACAGAGCAGGATCTTCGACAAATTCTGATCGACATGATCCCAATTCCTGGGCAGGCGAATGCAGAAGGGAGAGAGCTTATGCGAAACTTGGTCATCGAATTCCTCCGTGGGTTCCCCTTGCGCATTTTGATCTTCCTGCTTGATATGGTGTTGCCACAACTGGATGCGTACCATGCAGGTCTTCAGCTACAACACTTGTACCCCTGGACCAGTGTGTTATTGGCGCAACGATAAGAGCGAGGTCATCCGGGTGTTGAACTAGTAGTCTGATATGGCTATGAGACCTTTGCAGGATTTCATGTCATGCAACTGATCACTGACTGCATTTCTCTTCTGCTCTTCAGTGACCCAAAGGCGGTTCCTTTCTGCGTCACCAGGAGTTTTTTTGTAGTCAGCGCCCGTTGCCTTTCGGCGGGTCGCACTTGAGACTCCCGAGTGGACCAGCAGGGATTCGAACCACCACCGGCAGTCTGTCAGCGCTGGCAAGACCAACGCCATACCAACTGAGCCATCGGGTCGCCTTCGGCGCCACCAGGAGTTTGTGTGAACGTCCGCTGACTCCCGTGCCTGCCGTCGAATTCCGAAATCCCTCGAACTAGTCCTGGTCTCCAAGTCTGTTGCGTTTGCATTTTATGGCCGCCTCCTCGTGCAACAGCCAACGGAAGTGGAATACTTTGATCCTGTACGAGACTGGTCGAAACATTGTCTTTATGCAAGTTTTTCGGTGGTGACGCACAGGCCAATCCAGCACGACTCCCGCTGACGATGGGCATCCTGCAGCCAAACATCCCAGTGAGAAGAATGCTAAGTGAACGCCGGACGCAGCTCACGGATGCTTTGGTCCGGGTGCTCTGTCGCTCACTAACACCCATTGGAGTCGCTCTCCTAGGCCCGCATGATGAATATATGCGTAATATCCTACTCCCATTGGCAGCGCATGGGGATGGACATGTCCTTACGGTTGCAGTAGCAGTTTCTGACGATCCTCACTGGCCGCTCTGACCTGTGCATCGCAGGCGTTTTTGGTGCCGGCAAGACGACGCTCCTTGGCGGTTTTGTTAATAGCCCTCAGCTGCGAGCTCACCAAAGAAAATGTTGCTGCCAAAGCCTTGGCGGATCAAATCAGTGACCTAGCTCCACCTACACGAAGTGCCTTTGGACAGTTACTAGGTCGCATCGAAGAAGGTAAAGGTGAGGCGCATGCAACAAAAATTGATGTTCGATGCAGTGATCGTAACAGGGTTATTGCTGAGAAACGCATATTGATTGCGACTGGAGGCTCCGCTATGGCGAAATGGCCATGAAATACTCGTCCTTTAGTCTCTGGCTCTCTAAAGTCTGGCTTGCATTTATGGATGAAAGTCAACAGTATGGCAACTACCATGAAATTGTCGCGCTTGCAGCAATCCAGCAACCAGCACTGCTAGTTTTTGTCGGGACCATAGGCAAACACCTGGAGGTCTATCTAAGGGAAGGGCGGCAGCAGCGAACAGGCAAAAGCTTCTTCATCGTCCCTTGGGGCTACGAGCTTTGAATCGACCTGGCGATTATTTGCCTCCTGCCCGGCTCACCAAGTTAATTGCACTCCTGTGGCTGGATGCAAGCCAGGATAACGACTCTGAAGTGGCGTGGCTACTCAACCTCGGCCAAGCACCCCACACAGGGACTTGGGTAACGGCAGCAACTGCCCAACCTTTACCAATCTCTTGGCGCGCCTTTTCAGTGAGGAAACGCTTAGCCACCTGACTGTTCAGAGCTGTTTGGTGTCTGCAATACTGGCCGTTTTGCTTATTGCAACTGAGCAAGAAGAATTCGGCATCCCTGAGTGTACCACCACGATTGAAGCAGCCGGCCTGGATGGTCCGCATCGATGGGGCATCATACTGCCCAACAGCTCCAGAGTCTCTCTTTTGACGTATAAAGCCATCGTCGCAGTCCGGTACCCGGAATTGGTGCTACATGATCAGGATCCCATACAAATAGGTCATTTTGTCTCCCATGATTACACGGTTGGACAGGGAGGATTCCGCACTGTGTTATGGGAAGTACCTAGATACTCCAGAGACCTCCTTTTTTTTTCCGTCCAACGCCGTATGGCTTCCGCCAGGTCGTTCAACATGTTTCCAAGCATGTTGCATGTGAGATTAATTAATTAATTCACGCAGGGGCCGAAGCTGTAGTGGCCGCAAAAGTAAACTGGTAAAGGACCGATACATAGTCCTATTCCTTCGTCACGTTCAAATGAACAAAAACCGAAACACCAGGAACCAAAAGCAAAAACAGCACCAAAAACAAACCCAAACAAAAACAAACCACAAAAAACAAACACCCACACAAAAACAAAGCAGTGACGTGACAGGTTCCAGTTTATGGGTGAAAAAGATCTGTTGAGGCGAGAGGTGATAGCTTAGTATCATCTCGGCGCATGCAGATGACAACTTATGTGCCATGTTCGCAGGCCCATAAACTAATAAACAACAACGGGACCAACGACAAAGTCACAATGGGCCAATTGGAGGGTGCAGGAAGCAACAAAGCTCAATGCGGAAACCAGGGATCCCCCCAGCCAGGATCCCCGAGATCACAAAGAGCAGCCATCACGGCATGACATTACACCCTGACACTTTGAAGCAAACACCGACAAAGCCGGGTCGCCACGAAAGTGGTGAGAAGAACTACCGCAGTGAAACAGGAGAGTGAAACATGATCTAAGGTGAAAAAGACAGGAAAGCTACGGCACTCAGGGCACACTCAGAGTCCGCTCAGAAGTGCTTTTCCAATCATCATATTGGCCAGGGTTATCCATATGTATTGCACGAGGGCTGAAAGACTCTGTGCTCAGCTGTCTTTTTTGCATCAGCATCAAAATTGTGGTTCAGGTAATCACCATTGTGGTTGCGGTAATCACCACTCTTGCCAATAGTCCTCATGGTATGGGAGATTGTGCTCATCATCAGTGCGTGGCGATATCTGCGCATTAAGCTCTTCCGATGACGTGCTGGCTCCTTTGGCTGTATGGTCAAGCTGCAGTATGGCTTTCTGCGCCTGGGTTACTTCGTAACTGGCAGATATCGTACAACTATCCAAGATACAGCCGATCTGGCGGAGCTGGCGTATGGACGCCTCAAGGTCAGTGACTCTCTGAGATGGGATACTTTGTATGCCTTGGAGTTTCTGGCATGCTTTCTCTAGGAGTTTCGTGGCTTCATCAACTTCACTGGTCGTGACCTGGCAGAGGGTCAGTTGAGTAATGGACTTTGCAAGACGATGGACAGCGGCGTCTTTGATAGGAGTCGGTCGTTCCATTCCAAAGGGCTAAGTTGTCTACAGGTGTGTAGTAGACGTAAAACCTCAGGGCAGTCAACTGGCACGCACTGTGTTGCAACCTTGGTCGAGAGAGGGCATGCGAGGTGTGGTGAAGATCATTGGGCCGGTCGATTGATTGGTTGAGCGAAGGTCAAACGGCGACGGGCACCATGGCGAGATGTACTTTGACATCGCACTACGCTACTATGCAACAATTAAGGTAGGACAACACGAACAAAACAACTTAAAAACCCTGAAAGAAATTATTATAACCGCCCCCCACCGCCTCCCGTCCCAGACTGGCTCCGGCATGCTGACAGCAAAGGTAGTCGCAGAGGGCAGTAATCAACCATGAGTACCCCATGGTGACAACTCCGCTCCACTCAAGTTAAGTTACAGGGTGAATGCATGGATGGGAAACTTGGATACTCTACGTCACCTCGAGTGGTTTACTGGAACTGCACGTGTGAGGTGGTGCGAGGTTCTCTACTGCTACTAGCGCCACTATCTGCAGCAGTGGCGGGGGGTGGATCACTGCTCTCCGCTGGTCTCATCATTTGGGCGATGAGTGGGTGGGTTTGCTTGTCGCGCAGGATTCGCGTCATTTCGCGAGTGAATGCTGCAGGGTCATCCACTAGTTCCTTCGCTTCCGCTAGCGGCCTGTCAAGGACAATGGCAATGAGCATTTCGCCGCCATCTTTGTGGATGATAGTTGGTCGGCCGGCTTGTACCTCGGCGAGGATTGCCACTGCCTTGTTTTCACACAGAGTGCGTTCCCATTCCTCCAGGGCTCTTTGCGCTAGGGTGTCAGTTTGTGGTGGGGCTTTGAGTGCAGCTGTTGTCCCTAACGCTCTTAGGAAGGGGCTGTCGGGTGGAATAGGGGATGGAAGGTGCTGAATGGCCGCTACTGCACGCTGGACGTCATTAGTGTGCACTTCATATGACGTGGTTGTTTTCTTGCTTATGGCAGGCTCGGAGTCAGCCCATAGTTGTTCCAGTGTATATCCTGGTTTCGGTTCCATATACCGTCGGTTCCACACTGCATGATGGGACCATTGAGGCGCGTCGTGGTTGATTTCAACCGAATCCCTTTTCATGTCATATTCTTTGAGCATATCATCCAATTCTTGTAGGCTAGCGGCTCTGTGAATACAACATTGTCTGACAGCACCATCGATGTGGAGTGGCCATCCCACAGGCATGTGGGAGTCTTCCAGGAGTCCATCCCCATTTTGCTCTATGATTGTACCCAACATAGGGACATCGATAGTTGCTTTGAGGCTGACTTGCGCACGTTTGCACTTCCATGTGTCAGGTGCTAAAAGGCCTCTGCCAGCCAACAGTTCGAGCGACTGGAATTCTGGTTGGTCATTCGTCGGTAACACCTCTTCTCTGATGACTAACTTTAGCCCATGTAGTGGCTGGGGCTGCTCCCTTTGAGGGTCTTGAGGTGGTTGGGGTGCGGTGTCCTTGGGTGTTGTGTCTTCAAACCAGGTGGGACGGACCGACTGGACACCTATGGGACTTGCAGAACTAGCGGTTTTAATGCTTTCTCTGCGCAGGCTATGGTAGACGGGTGGGATCATCCATGCCGGCACAAAAACTGTGATAAACTGCACATTCCAAATGACCTGCAAATTCTGCGGCTTAACTTCAGGCGTGATACATCTTACCTGACCATCGATCACTCTGGTGTATGATTCAGAGCGGTCGAAGGATGCTGTGACTTTCAGGCCTAGGTACAGCTCTCGAAACCAGTACTCCTGAGCATCATAAAGGAAAGGTGAGGTGCCCTCACTTCCAATACGTGCGAGGCTGGCATTAGTAGAGTGACCATCCATTCAGCTAAAAATTCAATCATTTTGACTTCGAGTTTGGGGAGGATGGCTTGGACTGCTCGTAGCGCACCCGCAATGTCCGGGACATGCCTACGTGAGGGCAGTCCAACTGTTCGTTTGGCATACTCGTCAGCAAAGTAAAGTCTGCACAACTTTGAGACCCACTGGCTCGGTTTCTCCATGTCTATGGTGATCTTGGCCAGGGGCCATGGGTCTGGGAGCGCGGACAAACAATGCAGCAATTCGGATGTTAGGTCTGCGGAGATAACTGGGAGGGCTTCTCCTTGCGGGCGATAGTCAACTGCAGGTTCTACTGTGCCCTTGCTTTTTTGCGTATGGGTGCGGGCGGCTATATGCACGGCTTGGATGGTGGTCTCATATTGGTTGCCCATAGCTCTTAAGTACTTGCATGCGCGGACAGCTGCCCTTCTTGTGTTTGGCCCATCTTCGGGCTGGTTCTTGGCAGCTACTGCAAGGATGTCTCTCGCTTCTTCTTCAGGCGACCGTTTGGGTTCCGTATCGGGTGCAGGTGCATTGAGAGCGGTGCCTTGGACTGGCGCTTCTTTTGCGCGCGGCAAGTGGTCTGGAATCGGCAACTTCGGGTGTAATCGCCATCCATCAAAGAAGTATATGCCAGGCAGGGACAGGATCTCCTGCTCTGGGCCCGCCTGCGCTACTATTTGCCCGGTGCGGGCTTTGTACAGTCCTGAGGGTAGGCACACGTAGGTGGGAAAGGGTGTGCGATCAGCCGCGTAGGCATATAGGACGACTTCAGAGAAAGGGAGATTCTGCTCGGGGAGCCACTTATGTTGAGTTTTTAAGCCTGCTTTTACTTCTTGGAGGCGCTCCCTGCTTAGCCAGCGAAGATCCGACGAGGTGCGGCAATTTCCCACTGCTCCCTTGGGGGAGGCTCAGCCCCTTGTTGGAAGTACGGAGTGTCATCATCTGTCTCGAGGACGTCAAAGTATTCTGTATCACTGTCCACTGACACATCCTCGACTGTTTCATCTGGGACGGTTGGCTCTGCTGGTTCGATGTCTGTATCTGAGTCGTCAGGGTCAGGCGACGCCAAGGAAATGAACCTGTTTGGTGTCATAAGCTGTTGTAGCATGTTGACGCAGGCTTGACCCTGAACAGCCGGTACCCGGGTGTCAGGTGCCAAGTGACCAGCTGGAGATGTTGGGTGCTATCTGTGCAGAGAGTGCAAAATGTGTCAACTGGTTTGGCAATGCTGGGGGAACCCCGAACGCCCGGCACCCGGGGTCGGGGTTCCCCGTTGCGAGGCCAATTCGTTGGAAGTTTAACAAAAGAGGAAACAAAACAATCAAGGTTTGACTATCACCTTGGTGTGCGAATTGATGTCGGATGGCTGACCTAGCTATAAGAACTAGTGGAGCCACAAAAGCTGCAGTGCAAACTATTGAGCCAATGACAATTCATGTAACCTTCGTCTTTGCCCAAAGTAACTGTTAGTTCGACAGGAGTTGAGATGACTGACGGCGACAGGACCTGGGACACACGCCTCACCAAAACAGCTTAGTAGAAAAGAATCCCCATAAATCCCCTTACTCTGGTTTGTGGGGGTCATACTTGAGTGGGTACTCTCCCATAAGGTAGGTTCGGGGGGTATTACCCTGACACGCATCTCCGAGCAGACAAACGCCATCATCTGGAATACACTCAACGGAGTCAGACATAACCCTCTCCTTTCCCCTCCCCCACCCTCCTGGGTCGCACCTCTCGTTTCACCTTTTTGTCTCTCTGGTCTTCCTCAATCCCTGCTTTGGCCCCCTAGTTCGCTCTGTTGGGCCCCTTTTGCTCCGGTCGGACCTACTAGTGCTGTCCCCTTCCGGCTTTTTGCGTCTTTGCCTGTGCTGTCTACCTGGGTCTGTTAGGCCACTGGTGCATCTGTCCATAGACGCGGCAGGTGCATTGGGGTCTTACTTTCCCTGTAGTACGGCCGAGCTTTGCACTTGTACTTGTGTGTCTGTCCGTAGATGTGACTGGTGCACTTGTGCTCCTTAATTCGGTTGGCTTTGCTCGTTTCTTTTTGTTGTTCGCCCCTCCTTTCTTCTGTCCTCCTGTCGTTTCGCCTTACTCTGGTCCTGCGCAGTGTGCCTCTCTTCTGCTGTGTTTGTGCTGTTCTCTGTCTCCTTGTCTGTCCCTTGGCTGTTTGCTTGTGTTGCCCGGTGGTGCTTGTGTCTTAGTGTTTCCTTTGGCGCCGCGGGCTCGTTGTCTCTGTTGGTTTGTGCTCCTCGCAGTGCTTGTGTGGGCCTCGGTGTTTCCCGTGTTGCCTGCCCTCCCTTGCTGTGCTTCCTGCCTCTGCTTTTCTTCCTCCCCTGCCCCGCGTGTAGTCTCTTTTGTGCTCTGGTCCAGCTCACACTCCTGTGTGCTGGTGCCTCCCTCGGAGTATCTGGTTGCAGCTGTGACGGCTCTGTTGCCCTGCTTTCTTGCTGGGAGTGTGGTTTTGCTTTGCTTTCCCTTCGTCATTCGGTTCATGGCAACAAAGGCTTCTTGCCCTGTGTGGGGTGTTCACCCTCTACACCATGTTACTGGTGGCGTCGGGGAGCTTAGTTCGGCCATACTGAGGCATTCACCGTGATGATGATCCAGACACATCTTAGACTCCGCTAAGCTGCACTGTTGCTATTCTAATGTGACGTGTGTAGCCCTCTCCGCCCTGTCTTCCTCTGCCTTCCCGGCGCCCCCTCCTTTGGTTGCCGCTCGGTCCTTGTGTCCTGTTGTTCCTTTGGTGGTTTTCCCGCCTCCTCCTCTTTTCTGTCTGTGTGGTTGTTGGGCCGTGTGCGCTTCCTCTGCTCCTTTCTTTGCCCTCTGCGTTTCTACTCTCCCTCGCTCTCTCTCTTGGCCACTGGTGCACCTGTCCATAGACGTGGCAGGTGCATTGGGGCCCTATTCAGGCACAATGTATGGAGAATCGGTTGATTGTAGGTTCGCTTGTTTTCTGGTGTGTGTGTGTTTGTTGGTTCTTTCACTAAATCTGAGTCATTGACACCGCACTCTTACGACCCACTAAGGTGACTTAGGACAGGCGTTGTGCCACTGCGTGTAAAGGCCGTCCTTTCTCGGCCTTGCGTTCTGGCTGAAATTGCTCTTTTAAGGGGCTGATGGCGTTTTTGCTTTAATTTGGTTGGTTGTTTTGGTTCCCCCGGGTTGTCCTCTGGCTGGGTACTCTAAGTCGGGTGTTGAATTCGACTGAAAGGGGGCGGTAGGTAGCCGGCCGATGCCATGGACCAGCCTGTGCTGCAGCGAGCTTCACCGGTGCTTTCCGGTGTTTCTCCCTGTAGGACTGCCTGGGGCGCCCGCGAGCAGCACAAGACTGCCAACATGGTTCGTCATTGGACAACGAGACGTGGTAACTCTGCAGCTTGTCTACTCTCTGGGTGAGTGGCAATTTAGCCGTGGTTTTGCTACAATACTACAATGTTTATTGGTACGTGCTGCAACGCACTGCGGGTCCTTCAGGAACGATGACGTCCTGACAGGTCCTGAACAGTTCTGCAGTTGGTATTTCCTGCGAACCTGCTTTCTTTGACGCTCCACAGCGACAGCACTGGTACTGTGGCAAATGCAATGACAGTTTTTGCACTCAAGCTTTTTCTGCATGTTGTTCAGCTTTGCGGATACTGGCAAGTAAGCCGCTGACTGTGCCCACAGCGGATGGCTGCATCTCCCCTATGAAACTAGGGGCATGCTCCCCCGTTTGATTTCTTGTCGGCAATGGCATGTTTGGAAGCCGCTCCCTGGCCTTTTTGCTTCCTCATTGTCATTGCTGGCCCCCCCTTCCAAGGGGGTTCTGATGTCTTGGACCATTGGATTTGTGATCGCAGTTGACTGTCAAGAGGATGACTATTACGTTCATGAAGGCCCACTACGAGCTGACCTGAGAGGACTCTGAGAGAGTTTTGTGGTAGTCTGCTTTCGTGTACAGCTAGGCTCATGCTAGGGTTAACCTCCGAGCTGAGTCTTTATGTCTGCCTGAGCAGCTGCGACACATAATTCGTTTGTTGGCATGTTTTTGATAGGGATGCAGTGGACTTTCCACTGCTTCCTGATGCAAATCGATTCTGTGGGTGTTTCGTTTGGGCCCTGGCCCCGTTTTGTTTTGGTGTTTTTCTGCTTTTTGTTTCGCTTTTTCCGCTGGCGAAACGCAAGTCTGGCTGGGGGATTTGCGGGTCGTCGCTTTGGTGTGGTTTTTGGTTCTTTGTTTTGCTTCAATCGATTTGCTGATTTCAAGGACCGTGCGTCCTTGTACAGATGTTTTTACTGCTTACTCACACGTAAGGACCGAGCCATTAGCGCGACATCGGCCAAACTCGAGGAAAAAAAATAAAAATAAAATTTTTGAAGGTTCTCTAAGCTTTACCCTGAAACCCATCGCCTTCATGGCTTCCGCCAGGTTGTTACACACGTTCAATCGCGGCAAACAAGTGAATTGTAGTTTACATAAAGAGCAGCCGTTCAGGCATGACATTCACTCTGACACTTCGAAGCAAACACTGACAACGCCGGGTCGCAACGAAAGTGGTGAGAAAAGAGAGAGCGGTGAAACAGGAGGGTGAGAAATGGTCTAGTGTGAAAATGACAGAAGCTACGGCACTGGGCGCACTCAGAGATCAACATCATGGGAGCTGTGGTTTGCGGTAAGTTCCAGTGCACTAGTTCTCTTGCAATTCGTCTTCATGGTATGGAAGATTATGTCATCATCAGTGCGTGGTGATATCTGTGCGTTCAGCTCTTCCGATGACGTGCTTGCCCCTTTAGCTGTATGTGGCAGTAGCAGTATGGCTTTCTGCGCCTGGCTTACTTCGTAGCTGGCAGAGATTGTACAACTATCTAAGATATAGCTAATTTGCCGGAGTTGGCGTATGGCAGCTTCGAGGTCAGTGACCCTCTGAGCTGGGATATTCTGGATACCTTGAAGCTTCTGGCATGCCTTGTCGAGCAGTTTTGGTGGCAGCATCTACCTCACTGGTAGTGACCTGACACAGGGTCAGTTGTTTTTTTTTTTTGTGGCCGGCGCCATTGTCTTTCGACTGGTCACCACACTTAAGGCTTACCTGCGGACCAGCGGGGAATCGAACCACCACCGGTAGTCTACACAGGGTCAGTTGGGTAATTCTTTGCTCGGCGATTGACAGCAGCATCTTTCATTGGAGTCGGGCGGGCCATACTAAAGCTAAACTGCACGCAGGGTGTTCTGCAGGCGTAGAGCAGCTGGGCGGTCCATCCTAAAACCCATCCATGGATCAGTCTAGTCTAGTGAAGTGGCACTTACCGCAAACCGCAATTCTGCTGATGCTGATGCTAGAAAAAGAACTACTGAGCGGACTCTGAGTGCGCCCTGAGTGCCGTAGCTCTTGCGGTCTTTTTCACACCTAGACCATGTCTCACCCGTCTGTTTCACCGCACTAGTTCTTCTCACCACTTTTGTTGCGACCCGGCGTTGTCGGTGTTTGCTTCAATATCAGGGTGAATGTCATGCCTGGGATGGCTGCTCTTTGTGATCTCGGGGATCCTGGCTGGGAGGATCCCTGGTTTCGGCATTGAGCTTTGTTGCTTCTTACACCCTCTGAATTGGCCCTTGTTCTTGGCGTGTCTCTTTGTTTTGTTGTTTTGTGGGGCCATTATTATCATGACACACAAGCTGTCATCATGAATGAACTGAGATGATACGAAGTTATCGCCTCTTGCAATTATCCGTGTCACCCATGAACTGGCACCTGTCACGTCACTGTTTTTGTTGTATGGGGTGTTTTTTGTTTGGTTTGTGTGTTTTGGGTTTGTGTGTTTTTGTGTTTTTGTTTTTTTGTTGGTTTTTGGTGTCTTGTTTTGTGTTGTTTCGGTTTGCTTTTTGGTGATGACTTGTGACAGGAAACAGGGCTATGTATCGGTCCTACACCAGTTCACTTTTGAGGCCACTCTACCGCAGACGGCCTACGCATGAGATAATTAATCAATTAATCCCAATTTGCAACATGCAATAAAACATGTTGAACGACCTGGCGGAAGCCATGAAGGCGTTGGACGGAAAAAAAAATCCATGGATCAGTCTAGTGTTTTCTTGAAGATGGGTTTTCCGTTCTGCGAAGCCTTACAGAACTCTTTCCAGAATCCTTGGACGACTTTCCATCGGAACTCTTAGATGATTTCACCTTGCAGTTAGCACCAATGTGGCCTCCAGTTCCACACTTACTCGTTTCATGACGTTTCCCACACTGCAACGTTTGGACCTGTCACCCGTTCCAATAGCATCCACAGCACCGTCATCGTCAGATTCAGCTTCCAACTCACCTTCCTGCACCTGTCTAAGTTTACCAGCAACTGCACCCAATTCACTATACAGTCGTTGTTGACATTCGTACTTCAACCCTGCTTCCCTTAAGGCAGTGAAGCCGTCATCCTGGACATGCAGCAGGCGACCCGATGGCTCAGTTGGTATGGCGTTGGTCTTGCCAGCGCTGACAGACTGCCGGTGGTGGTTCGAATCCCTGCTGGTCCACTCGGGAGTCTCAAGTGCGACCCGCCGAAAGGCAACGGGCGCCGACCAAAAAAAAGTCATCCTGGATATGCAGCAGCAGGCTTTTCCATCATGACAAGCCTCAGAAGGATATCCCCTTGATCATCCAGCGAGTTGCTCATGTCCCTATCACATTGGACGGACTTGCATGGATGCGGTTGTTGATGGATTGCACCCTTGATGAGACATGGCATGAGACTCCAGTGAGTTTGGAGTACTGTGAATCTCCTTGAAAGGGGAAAAGATTGTTGTCTGAGGTGCCAAGCAGTCATGTTTGTCTTCTGAAGCCATGAAGGCGTTGGACGGAAAAAAAAGTAATGTTTGTCTTCTGACCGAGTGTGTGCCGTGGATTGCGTTGCAGACATCTTGTCACATGACATGGTTAAGGTTGGATCGTGTTGCAGATAGTGTGTGCTTGTGGAGTGTGTCTGAAGAATTGCTAGCAGATGTTTGGTCACATGATACGACTGGTTGTGCCTGATGAGAATTCTGCTGAGGTGCATAACCATCACTGCTTGGTAAGCGATCCGTTGTCGCCGCTTTTGAACTCAACCCTTCAAGAGGAAACTGATTGGTGGTGGGCTTCGGTCAGTGTTATCTCTGAAAGGAATGTGAGAAACTATAAAATCGTCTCGAGGGAACCATATGTTTCATCTGCAAGGTTCTTTGCTGCGAATGGGAGTCCTGTAAAGATGTCAGAAAGAGTCAAACTTGAAGTGACTTTGCAAACGGTGAGAAACGGTGAAACGCAAAACGCCAGGCTTCGTGTCGCATGTTTGGTAGGAAACACCAAAAGTAACATCCTTTCTACGGGTTCCTTGGTTAAGAATGGATGGGCAATTCAAATGAGCTCTGATGAGTTTTCCATGAAGCATTCCAGTGGACTTGACTGTCAACTGATCGAATGGGGTGGTTGTCCTTGGATTTCTTGTAAAGGGGTTTCAGGGGTATCAGAATTAAGTAGTGGGGAACTCAATGTGGTTCGGTATGGACTACAGCCCGGTGAGCTTCATCGTGCACGTGGACACATGCCTTATGATCCACGCTGCAAGCATCGACGGAAGAACCAGGACTCGGAAGGTGGGATCGTCATGGAGTTGCATTCAGATTTCTTTTTCATTGGTAAAGAGAAGTTTTTGGTTGTTGGGTACTCCATGTGTATACTGATGATGAGGTTGCAGTAGGAGCGGTTTTTCAAGACGCGAAACTGGACAAACCTGTCAAAGTGACTAGAGCTGCGCCTCAGAGCCCAGAGACGAATGGTTTAGCTGAACGTTGTGTAAGGACTCTTAAGGAGACTCTTGTTGTTTTGAGAATGGACTTGCAAACTAGTGGACTGGACATCCAAAGGACTGGTGCCGCTTTGCATGAGTTGGTTTTGTGCATCTCTCACATGTCAAACATGTATGTTGGAGTTCATGGAACCACTAAGACTGCTAGAGAGTTTCTTGAGGGTCGCAAACAGCAAACGCCTGTGACTTCGAGTTTTGGTGCGGTTGTTTTGTGCGAACTTCCAGATTCGGTTAGAGATCAGCGGAAGACTGAACTTCCACGTTTCATGGAAGGTGCGTATTTGCATCCTGCGTTTGTGTCAAAAGCTCATGAATGTATCGTTTCAATTGATGGTGAATGCAAAAGGATTCGTCCTGAGTCCATTAAACTCGTGATGCCATTGCGCTGGGAGTTTAGTTTGGTTAGAATCTTGTTTGTGCAAACTGGGGAGGTGGTTGAACATGCGAGTGCGAGTCAAGATGACCTAGTCGAGCAAGCGAGCGACCTCCAGAAACTGAACCAACTTGCCCTAGGACTGGTCCCCCAAACAGTTGGTTTGAGCAACATGGTCTGTATACCCCAAACTGTTGAACTTGGTCTTGGTCGTTCAGGTAAGTCTCATAGCGCTAGATGCTGTCGTGCGTATGTTGAATTGTTGAAAGAAGAGCGTGCTAAGTTGGGTGTAAGTCAACCCGTTGCAGGTAAAGCCCAGGTTGAGGAGCATAGTGGTCCTGTCATTGACAGTCCGGTACCATCCCCAAGTACCCCTGGTGATGCAGGTGACGTTGAGGATGTTGTGCCTGTTCCTGGAAGTATCTTCAATGATGAGGAGGTAGTGACTTCTGAACCTGCGTTTGATGATGCGATGGGTGATGTGGGCCCTTCTAGCTCTGGTGCGCGTGCCTCGCGTAAGCGTGCTGTGCCTGAAACTGAAACCGCAGTAGCTTCTGGTGACACCTCTCTGTTGGGACTAGTAGCGACTATAGAGGGGTTAAACGACCAGTTGAAAACGAAGACATGCCACCTGTCTTGGAGGATGATTCTGAGAGGCCTAGAGGTGTGAAACGAGGTATCGATGAACCAAACGATGGAATGGAGTGCGTTTTTGATGCTGAAGTTATGGACGGACTTTGGACACATGAGGACTTGTGCAGCATTGTGACTTATCCATGTTTGGTTGAAGAGAGTTCTGCAGCAAGTATCATGTTTGGGAGTAATCCTCAAAGTGAAGTCATTGATTTTTGTGGGGTGAAAGCGAAAGTTTGGGTTCCAAACGAAGCTGTTGATGATAGTACCATGGGTAGCTTGCCAGGGGATAAGACGCTTGATGGTATGAAGACTGAAATCCGTAATTTGACACGGTGTAAAGCTGGTATTCCCCGAAAATATGAGGAAGCTCAAACGTTTTCCGCGAAACACAACACAAAAGTATTGACATCGCGATGGGTTACGACCCATAAAATCATTGACGGACAAGATGGAGTGCGATCTAGGATCGTAGTCAAAGACTTTGCATCAACAAAGGCGAAGAGTAGTGGTGTTTCGTCGCCAACGCCATCTACTGAAGGACTGAAATCAGTATACTCGCCCTTGCGGCGCAAGAAAAGATGTTTTTAACAGGATTAGATGTTAGCGCCGCGTTCATGCATACTCCATTGCGTTCGCATTGTAAGTACATGGTCAAAATGCCATTGAGCCTAACTTGGGAGGATGGGTCTCCGATCTATCTTGAACTGAATCGTGCTCTTAATGGTCTTCGACCAGCGTCAGGGGAGTGGTTACACTATGTAACTTCCATTGTGAAACCTATGAACTTGACTGCTGATGAAAGGGAACCATGTATTCTAGCTGGACCAGATGGACTTGTTGTTATTTATGTTGACGACATTTTGATAGCTAGTCCACATGAGGGTTTTGCCAAGAAGGTCCATGAGTTGTTGAACTCCGTTGTGCCCACCAAGATAACCGGGAGTGTTCACCCTTCAAAGGGGGGTCAACTTAAGTTTGTGGGTAGAATCATCAAGAGATTGCCTCGTGAACCAAAACTGTTCATTTCGGTTGAACCAACGTATTTGGACAGTTCATTTTCGGATTATCAGATTGGGAGCAACTGGAGAACTAAAACAGCTGGTGTTGCAGTGCCAAACATTCGAACGATTCTGGAGCAGCCTGGGGAAAGTCCATTGCTGAGCCATGAAGCTCATGCGAAATATCGACGTGCTCTTGGAAAACTGGCTTGGCTCTCGCAGACTCGAGATGACATTCACATCATGGTATGTATTTTGTCTACAGGTCAAGCAGCTCCAAATGAGGGTCATGAAAGGGCTTTGACAGGTACTTCGTTGGTTGTTCATGATGGCTTGGTTTGTTTGACTTTTCCAAGTGATGGTGAAATAGGTAGTGAAGATTACCTTTTGACTGGGTACTGTGATGCTAGTCATGCCCCAATGTGGTCGACTAATCGAAAGGGAATTAGTGGAGCTGCAATCATCTTCTGTAACTGTTTGATCAAGAGCTATGCACGTCACCAAACAGCCGTGTCGCTGTCAACATGTGAAAGTGAATTGTTCGGGATTCAGGCTGTTATCCAAGAACTTTTGGGTTTACGTCAATTGGTTTTACGTCTTGTGGAATCATTGGGGGGAATCCAGAGTAGACTTCCAAAGGGGGTGATTGTAAAGACTGATTCAGCTTCAGCTCGCGACCTGTTGGATGCGAGTGATGTTCCCAGGCGTTCACGCCACACTGAGGTACGAATCTTTTGGGTTCGTGAACAAATGGAATCCCAAAGGGTTGTCATTGTTTGGATGAAGGGTAGTGAAAATCCTAGTGACATGATGACCAAAGTGTTGGATACCCGGAATTTCAAACGGTATCGTGAATTGTTGGGTTTTGTTGCAGGCGAAGGTATTCTTTCTGTTTCGAGGTTACTTACCAGCCCAGATGATGTCTGAGACACCTGAGAGTGAGGAACTCGCCGCACTGATGAAACCGGGTGGAACTGATGGGCTGGTAATCATCGAACTTTGTTGTGACGTAGACTCATCTTTACGTACTGTCTGTGAAGAATGGGGGATAACATATTTTGGGGTTTCAGAGAAAGCAGAAGAAGCTTCGACAGTGAAATGGCTTCGTGAGCAAGTTGACGAGGAGAGAAGGCAGGGATCGAAACATGTCCACATGCACGCAAGTTGTCCATGTACTGCTGGTTCACCCATAAGAAATCTTAGTGGGAATGGAAACTATGACTTTCGTTTTGCAGAGATGGAAGAAATCGTGAAGCGATTGCCAGAGTATGAGAGGATTGCAGATGGAATGTCATTGGAATGGCCAGTGTGCAATAGCTTGTGGAAGTGTGACGGTGTTGAGAAACGTTTAAAAACGATGAAACTCACACACGAGGGTCTTGATGCACTTTGCAGAGTGGGATATGTATCCAGCCAGGGTCTTCCCATAGGGAAACGACTGAAGTTTGTTTCAAATAAACAGGGTTTCGCAAGTTACATGGCACAATTCAGAGACTGTTTTTGTGCTTCACATGCTCCTTTCAATGGACGCAGACTGGACTGTATAATCGGACCTTAGCCAGTAAGATCCTTAAGGGAATTTTGGCTTCGAGGTAGTTTCACTACGTTGTTGCAGCTAAGTATGAATGCCACTGACTCTGGACTGAGCGAACCTGTAGGGTTTGAGACTGTGGTTGTGTGCATACTTGTGCTCACTTTCTTGAGCGGTTTTATC